>KK121293.1:17894-81496 GCA_000611955.2 Stegodyphus mimosarum | reverse complement strand
GAAAGCAGGAAACAAATTAGGGACCATCTCACAGAGCGGAGTTTGCCAGAATTTGAGAAGACCAATTTTAACCAGCTTCAGATTTCTGAAATGAGTGGCATTAGTAATGGACTTTTCATTATGGAACATATAAATGGATTTCTTTGTAATATGACTTTCGATACAGGAGCCAGTTTTAACATCATCAGAAAAATTTGGCCCAACAATTGTAATGTAAAATAATTTGGACCCGCCATGAGTTACCCTCTAGACACTGTCTGGTGATAAATTCGACATCGATTGAAAGTGAAACGTTAACGTCACTTTTAGAAGTACCGCCTGCCATCCCAAAACATTTGTGGCAGATATTACAGACCGTTGCAACTTGTATTAGACTTTTAAAGTGAATACAAGTTTCTTTCTAACTCATATCGTCGCCTGACGAATGTTTGAAATGTTTGCTAAATATTGTTACATGCGGACGGGTTCGTAATAGATTGAAGAATCATAGAATCGATGAAAGCTTGATGAAATTTCTACACAAAAGTACTCGTACAGCTCTTCTTTGAATGACAAAGCACTATCAGTAGTTACCACACCAAACTACTAAGAATGTTGAACAGAAGACAATGCAAAGCTCTTCAAATCAAAAACCTTGCACAGGAATCTCTTAATACTCTAAAATTCCGAGCTAAAACTGAAACTGATGCACTCTCTTGTCCTGTGTCTACCGTGTTTTCATTAAAATAAGAACTAACCAAAAAATAGACCTAGCATGATTTTTCAGGATACTCTTAATGTAAGCTCAACCCCTTAAAATAAGCCCTAGTTAAAATCATCATCCAGACGGGCATTTAAATTCCAAATGACCATGTGTAGAAGCAACAAGCATATGCGCATTTGAAATACGCAGACATGAGTGCGACAAACTGGATCTCCCATATACAATATGCCGCATTATTAACGGATGATTTAGTAAGATGCTCATCTAACGAGTGCAAAAAGAAAGAGATATTCTGTCGAGTACAAGAAAGAAATAGTGGAAGACTCCAAGAATAAAAATTTTACATCTCTCTAGAAAAGAAAATGATACCAGTAATAAACTCGCTTATAAATTATGTGTGCAACATCATACACTCATTTTTATTTCAACAACTTCAACTGTTATTGCACCATAGTCTCTTGCTTTCACAAATGCCTTTAGTCGATTATCACACAACAATTGCTTCCTCCACTTGTCGATTTAGTTGCAGCTGATATTTCTTGAGAAGAAATCTCATCTATGAAAAGTAACTTTTCTTTACAACTAATTACGAGTATACAGATCCTTGAGGGTACCATTTCTGTTCATTAATTTATAAAACTCGGAGTCTTCCCAGTGGTGTAGCCAGAGGTACATTTTTAGGGGTGACATTTTTTGCATGGAACATTATTTTTATAGTAGTTGTTCACGTAGATCGTCGAAACAGGTTCCGAATAATGAGATTCTAAATTGTCATACCGAATTAAATTGAAAACAAAAGAAATTTTACTTTAAGTCGTGGGTTCTCAATCTTTTTTCTCCCATGCACTTCTTTCACCATTACTAGAAGATCATTCCCCCATCATTTCCCAAACTCGAAAGATAAATATAGATGATTTTTAAGCGTGTGTTACAAATTAAACGAAAATGACTGTAGTAAATGTTGATAAATACCAAAACGTGAATAAAAATAGCTTTTTATATTCACAAACTTAGAACTAAATTCTTAATTGATGAATGCAAGTCTGACTCCTCCCTGAACTCCTGGTTTCTTCCCCCTGAACTATGAAATTCCCTTTAAGGAGGAATTCCTCTCTGGTTGAAATCACATGCTCTAGGCAGGTAAATTCTCACGTGATTTCAAGAGCTACAAACTCCTTTTTATTATTTATTTCAAACTCCTTACTTATTTTATGCCTTTTTATATGCATTCAAAATTTTCGATTGATTGCAAATAACTAAATATATTTTTTCAATAACTAAATGCAAATTTTGAATGCTTTTTATATGCATTCCAAATTTTCGATTGAATAACTTATCAACTAAATTATGTTTAAGATGACATTAACATGAAAGACCTTAAAAGAATTAAAAAAGTTAAGAAAGAATTATTTCAAAGTTTCATTTCTGCTATTGCTAGAAAAATTGGAACAAGAACGTGGAACTTTTGCATTTTTGCAGTTTATTCAACCGCAAAATCTCCGGAATCAAAATTCGGAATATTGTAAACATAGTGTCAATTTACTCTCAATTGCTGTAAATGTTACTAATTTTGAGAAGGGTTTTCTAAATAAATATCATTTAAGAGGTACATAAAAACTACAATTTATACTTTGTACTTGAAAAATCTATTTGTATTGTCTACATAACAGCAAGGGCAATCGAACAGATCTCTATGATGTCACTGTTGGTTTTACGGACGAAGGAGAGAATTAAACATTAAATTTGAAAACATTTTTCAAAAATTAACTTAGGGCTTTAACTTATTTTATTATGCCATTTATTATGACATTTTTGTAGTTATTTATGTGTATATTAAGAGGGGCGGCAAATCTAGTGACCAACTCAGAAGACAAAAGTTCTAGCTACGCCACTACAGTCTTCTTTTCGGGCAATAACCTCCAACACATTTCGAACATCTGTACGACCACGGTCGACATCAGGGTTCTCATTCGCGGCAGAACAAAAGATTTAGCCTTTTTGAGTCGTTTCGACCTGCACCATAGCTCATCGGCGCTTGTCGACATATACTGACGATGGTCCGAGTGTATGAGAATGTAATGAAATATTCGGTCTTTCACCGGACTTATTTTGGGTTACGTCGACATTTACTGGAGAGTACAGACATTCTCTCGCTTCGGTCATTCACGGTAACATTCATTATTCAACGCCACATAAAGCAAATTGGTAGGAAGAGAAATCAGCCTCATTTTGAAGTTAGAACGGTTATGTTTATGGTTCATAGAACCGCTGAACTGCAACATATGTGTTCTTGATATTACTACCCAACAAGGCGAATGTTCAAACATTAATTTCATTCAAAACGTATAGGTACGGAATGTTCTGGAATTTAAAAGCCATTTGAGAGATTATAACCCAAAATAAAAGTTGTTACCGAACCAAATTATTTACTTTTCTCTCCTCTTACATATGGCAAACAGGCTTTAGTCAAGTCCAAAACTTACTACGGAAAATAAGAAATAAGTTACATGTCATTTAAAGAGGTAAATTAAGAATTAAGTTGAACAACTTGATGCCAAATATTCAAAACATTCCAAATCTTCAAAAATTCCAATACTCAGCAATCATATTCATTAAAATCAAACTATGCCATTAGAACATGTGATTTTGTTTTAGAAAACTTGTTCATATTTTTAAAACTGCAAAAGCCGCCCAACCGGTATAGTAGTTACTGCAGTACCGAAGATCCTGGGTTCGAATCATACCGGAGAAGGCATAGATGTTTATAAATGTATAACGTCGGTGCGGCATGGCGGCACTTCAAATATGCAGCGAGCCAAAAGTCCTCTTGTGTGGCTTGGTGGAAGGGGAAAGGGGGGGAGACCCTCGGACCCGACCCCTTCCCCCGGGGTGCTCTCCATCAAAATTGGGGGCCGGAACTGAGCCAAATCGGACTGTCATCTGTTAGGCGCTCAAGGCTGTTGCCAACGAAAGGCGTAAATTTGCTCTCCTTGCCAGGAGGAATTTCGTGGGCTTGAGCTGACTGCATCAGACAAGTGAGCATAAGTAACAACAACAACAAAACTGCAAAACGTATTAAATAACAAAATTCTGAAAGGGTTCAGATTTTAAATATCGCTCAAAAGAGCTCTTTTAAAATTTAAAATGGCTTATCAGTAAGGGTTATCAAAGTAAAAAAATATGTATAATGTAATTATTTTTAAATTTTGAATGTTGTTAACCAGATATATCATGAATTAAATGCATTTTTAATCAAACCGATTAAAAAGCGAAATAATAATATTTTAAGATTTGCGTCTATTCCTTTTAAATAGTTTAGTTCGTCAGTTAATAACAAATAGAGTAAATGTGAAAAAATAATATCTCACGTTTATCTGAGTGACAACAGACTCAAATGAAATGTAAACTAATGCTAAAATCGTATTTCGAGACATAGATCTTTGGGCTAATAATACAAAAAGTAATTAAACATATGTCTAATAAAGCATTTTTTTAAGCTTTTGGTCATAGAAAAGAAAAGAAATGAAAATTTTCAACAGTTAAATACATATTATCAAAAATAAAAATTTGAAGAGACATTTATTAGACAATTAACATGAAAAAAGAACAAACTCATTTATCATCACAAAGTTTAATATGTTTCATTTTGAATCAAGTATTTAATAGCAAAATTAAATGCTTCAAGGCATAAAAATATTTCGAAACCGAATGAATTAAGGATAAATACATGCAATAAAGAAATTTTATTCAGTTAAAAAAAAGATTTTTTGTTAATAACTGCTAAGCTAATTCATAAGCAAAAGCGTTAATATAAAATTTATAATAAAAATATTAGAAAAACATAAATATCTATTATGCTCGCTTAATATCTTATTTAAAAACTATTCAGCATTTTAGCTCATACATAATACACGACGTTTTATGATAATAAACACAGATTTTAGTTGTTATAAAAATTGGAATTATTATATTTTTCATTTCGGTAGTGCATACTAATATATAATATTGGGTATTTAAAAATTTCGAGCTCGTCTTTTGCAAATTGGTAACTTTTTTTGTTATTCATTATTTATTATCCTCATATTTACACAGAACATTAATCTTCTAACAAATATAATGGGATGTTAGGCAAATGTTTTCAAAATGTAAAGGTAAATATAGATTAGAGTAATACAGAAGGTACACTTTGAGAAGGAATTAAAAAAGGGAAAATAATTTGGGATAAAACTTTCTGGCAAAAGCTTGCTATTTTAAATAAGGAATAACATTAAATTTATTCTTCTTTCAAAAGTCGCATGTAAAATAAGCTGTGGATTGAATTATATGTTAATAGCGCTTTCCGAAGAGAATCATTTTTATCTTATAATTTAAAAACGTTGTACAGTGCATGGTATTAAAATTTATAAGTGCAAAATAAACACCATTATTGATGGGAAAGAGAAAAACCGTCCATCATTACTTCTAAGTGCAAAAAAGACGACACATGAATATCCGAAAAAGGTACATACTGTTTCTAATACTTCTAAAGTTAAATCGTTGGTGACAAGAGAAAATCTGACGTCGCAGAAATCAGTAGCCAAGTCTTTAAACACATCTGCAGCAACAACAAATAGAATAATGAACTAAGGTTTACAATTTAAAAAAAAAATCTGAAAAACATAAATTTTACCAGCTTTTGCCGAGGCATGAGACTCAATTTAGAACAATTTATAGAAGACTTAATGAAAAAACTATGTAGTGGGCGATAAATGTAAAAAAATGGTTCTGTCAATCCAAAGAAAGTTTCAGTAAGAGGTGTATGACTGCAAAATGATTCTATTACTATGGGAAATTAAAAATAAGAATGGGAAAAAATTGTTCAAATCAACTGAAAGTACTATTAAGGGGAAGTTCTACGTTCAATATTTATTGAAACAATCCCATTTGCTCGTCCCAATGACTTTTAGAAAGTGATACTTTAATAATGCAAAGTAACAGATAATGTTTTCAAGAATGATACTGCGTTCCTTGAAAATATGAAGACTGATACAGGTATGGCATATATATATTTTCAATGCATCCCTGCGAATTCTCTTGATGTTTCACCTATGTTGTGCCTTTGGGCTTCTGAAAAGAGCTCTTTGTAAGAGCAAATCCACCACGATGTATGGACTCTGGAAAGTTGCGGAAAAGGAATGAAAATCCATGCCTCTGGAAATTTTACGAAAATCCCTTCTGTCATGCAAATCACGATGCAGACTTACAGTCCAGAAAACTACTATCAGATCCAACTTTGAAAAAAGTACTCCTTACACTTTAAAAGTTAATTAAACGGCTCATAATGGCTCTAGAAATGTGTTAATACCTTTTGTATTTTATTTTACCCATATTCTTCCACTAAATAATTTCATACATTCACTTAGAAACTCGAATTTTGAACTTCTTTTGATTAACGCCAGCTGTTAGTCTCAATCTTTATTGTGTCCTCTCCACTTTTCAAATAAAAGAATTTTGCCGCCAAATGGGATAGCATTATACTATTTTTAAAGAAATGATAATATAAAGAAAAGTACATTTTAACATAAGTAACATTTCATTGGAAGTTCTAAACGTATGGCTTTTAAATATTTTACGGTTCTGCTGTGCAGGTTTATGTGCCACAAGCGCGAATAAAGTGATGTTTATAATAAAGTTAAAAAAGCAAAATACATTGCGTAGGTCATCTTGTTAAGAAAACTGATCATTGATAGAATAAACTGAGAAAACGCTAAAAGAAACAGAAACATGTATGCTAAGAATGTGGTGGTTATTCTAAAATTAAGGCATTTTAAAAAAATTTGTGATTTTACTGTTGAATTTTGTGTTGCGTAAATGCGAGAATTGTAGAATTCTTTACTGTCGAATTTATCAAAAACCTCAATCATCAATCATATCTTTAGAATCATTCAACATAATCAAAATTACCTTTAATCATAATCGAAGAATTCATGCAGTAAAAAGCAAGAACAGGAAGAAAAAGATTACAGGAAGAAAAGATTACAGGAAGAAAAAGATTTAACGACACTCTGAAAACCGAAAGCTAGATTAATGGTAACTGTATTAAACTCAACGTTCCAAGCCTATCGTCTTATGCTAGCAGCAAATTAATAATTTTTGGATGTAACTAAAGCAAGGAATTTTTATGTTCCGCCAAAATGATGATTTTATAAAGAGTTATAAAGATGTCGGCCATTTACGCAAATAAGCAACTGCTCGCCAAGATTAAAGTCTTCATTTGGGCGTCCCGGCAGCTTTGATGCGAGTTGCTTTTATTCATGCTACCGAATTTCGTTGAGGGTGTCGGCATACTTCAGACTTTGCCGTGGCACACTCATATTTTGAAGAGTGACGGTCAAATTGCCGGCATTTTTATGCCGTTAGGCTTTCCTTCCTTAGAAACAGAAATTCATAATTGTGGTGGTATCCTTTCTCCTTGGAGAACGATGGGCAACGCGAAAATATGCCAACAGTTTAATTAAAAGGCAAATAATTATTTATGAACTTTTCACAATTTCTTCACCGCAAAAGTTCTTTTAAGAACTCTTCATAAATATTCTAGAAATTATTTTACTGTACTGAGCCTTAAGCTACTCAAAGTATCCCTCATTGAAAAAGAACATGCCAATGTAAAATTAAAAATTTGGTAAAGCATTTTTTTTTGTACTTTTTAGGGGCTAGAAAACAGGGAGAAACAAATCTGTAGAATTCTAGTTTTCGCCTGAAGGTTTTGATTTGGTTTACTTAATTATGGCAAAGCACACGAAGGTTAAGTGCAGAGATGACTTCGTGGAATACGTTTAAGGGAAATTGGCTCGTACACACGCTACACATGGGAATAAACCATGAAAACGCCATTGCAGCCAAGAAGACATGTGTCTGACCGTCCTAAAATTTACCCCGAACTAAGGTTGTTTCTTTTTGTCTCAATTTTAAATGATTGATGATAATTGAAACCTAGATGTTGATTCCTGATTTGGCTACATTTCTCTGTGACTTGACAATTTTTATTATCTATTTTAATCTTAGTTGACAGTTTTTCTTCAGTTTAAAAAATGTTTTCTATAATGTTTTGATAACATTAACCGAATTGTTGATCTCAGTAAGGATGCATTTTCCATGTTTTCGGGAACAAAAGAACGAGATATCAGCTAATCGATAATAATAACCGAATGATAACATTAACCGCAATCACATTAAGCGCCGTCTATTGTACTGAATTCCTCAGATGATGAGCATATATTCATACATTCTTACAATAAGGTTTGTATGTATGACTAGGTAAGTGCTGAATTATGTGTAAGAAAAATAATAATAAATATAATAACAGATAGTGTGAACCTTTTTATGTTCAATGAATGGTGAGAGGCAAGAAACGCCGTGGTCTAGACACATTTACCTTTGTGTGATTCAAGCATATGAATTACCGTTCATTTGAGAAAAACAGCGTTTCTCACTATCTGCTGCATAAACATAAATTGATAAACATAAGGCTGCCATATGGTAGCCACGTTACACTAAACAGTAAAACAATTTTAGGGAAAATTTCTTTATGCAAGCGTATTATTAAATACATCTAAAGAACGTGCTTGACAGTCAAATAAGAACAGAAGAAAAAGCACGAGATATTTTTTTGTTCAATAAAAAAATCTGAATTATCAATGAGATAAATGACGCAGTTTTATTCTATAAATAGAAAATTTCAGACATAATTCACCACATTTCGTCGAGTATCTCCACTCTTTTTACTAAATTTCTTGGCCAAAAATCAAGACATGAAAATTTTGCAAATAATTTAATTTCTGAAGGACGCGGTTACTGTTAAGAACATAACAAATGAAAGCTATTCATGGATAAACTGCAGGTAACTGTAAGCAGGTACTCTTTGAGATGAACCTACATTCCAATAAGAATATGTTAGCCACGTTGTGTAAGATGCTAAAAAATAATTTTACACAAATTTTACCAAAGACACCTTCATTTCTGCTTCCCTGTAACTTGAATATCGAACGTTCTTATAGCTGTAGTTGCTGCACCTTAAAGCTCACATCATCCATATGTAGTTAGAGAAGGTGAATGTTCAGCCGACTCGGTGAAATTACAGACTGAATGTCAGTCCGTATTTGCTTAACTGTGATGAGTTGGTTCTTATTAAGCTGGTATAAAGTTGAATATTTGGATGGCACAATTTCGACATGATCTTTGCAGGTAGTTTATGAAGGTTTTGTCGATGTTACCAAGACGAAAACAGTTGCTGTGTGGACAACTCCATTTTGAAATTTAAGGGATCTCGTTCTTTGAAGATATTGAGGAGGGGAAAAATTTGGAGAATATTTTGTAAATTTACCAGAATCTGGCGCTGAAATACTAAGAAGAAAAATACGCGAGGAAATAATGTTAAATGTAAATCCATTATACTTACATAATCTTTTCCATATCTACTTTTTGTTAGACTTATAGAATTATCTTCAACCTTAAGCGGATGGCTTCTTGATATGTTTAAAAAAATCTTAATTAATTTTATGTTGATATGTTGGCATTGCTGTTATCTCTTGAGCTTCGTTTGATACAAATCGTCAAGAAGTAATGTATTGCAGTCTCGTTAATTTATAGTTACATTTTATCAGTTTTAGTTTAAAATCTTCGTTTGCTTACGCAAAATATTTCCCGCAATTACTTAAATTGATAATTCTCATTTTAGACTTTCCCTGTATTAAATATTTGCTCAGATAATTACTCACATAAGCTTTAAAGAAGCTTAATAACAGCTGTCAGAAATTTCTAAATCCTTCATTAATTCAAATATTCATTCTAAGATTCACTAATTAATTAAGAAATTCAGATTTATCCAAAAATCGATACTTACAAAACTACGCATCTTATCATTTCCTTTCATTGTTATGAAATGTTTCAGTATTAAATCTTCTTTAATGAATTTTTAACGTCTTGCATCACGTCATAATCTAAAGGAAGAAATATAATTTAATATTCGAGAAAAAAAGTTTTAGAGAGCACATTATATCATGCAGTCAAAAGTATCTCAGTTTACATTTCCTATTTCACTCTTGAATTTACTCAACTAAATGAATTTCAGATACATTTTTATCGTTAATGAGATAGTTACGCTTTCTAAAGCAAATTTAATCAGTTTCTGAGTTTTATTTTTATGTGTCGATAATATAATCAAAATAATCCTTTATCATACACTGACGAAATAAAGAATCCTAACACCAAGAGAAAATTAATGTAGAGGAATGAAATTTCGGCATTACATTTGTCTACGTAAATTAAATTTCCAAGATAACAGATTAATGCAAGGTCTAGAAGAGCTGTTTCAAATGTGAAATGCTGGAACATTAATAACTATTAACCGCCAAAATTTTAAATTCAAGCATGAAAACGTGAGTGCATTGTGTCGTAGAGGTGCCGGATGTCAGTTTATGAGATGTAGTTCCGTGCTTGTTGTACTTGGTCGGTCAATACAGTGACGGTTAGTGCTGGTTGTAGACGACGCTTGAGTTGGCGTCCAATAATGCCCCATAGGTCTCGATTGGAGAAAGATTTGGGGATTTAGCCGGCCAGCGAAACATGTCGACACGCTATAGAGCATCATGGAATACCACAGCGGTATGAGGATGAGCGTTGTGGTTTTGCAAAACATTCTCTTGAATGCTGTTCATGAATGGCAACAGAACAGGTTGGATCACCAGACTGACGTATAGATTTGCAATCAGGGTGCGAGGGATAACTACGAGAGTGCTTCAACTGTCGTACGAAACTGCTTTTCAGAGCATAACTTCAGATTAAGTCCAATGTGTCTAAGCTGCAGACAGGTTGGTTGCAGGCACTCATCTGTTCGCCTTCTAACTGGCTCGGGGCTGTTCTTCAAATAACCGATTTGTGACATTCGTTCTGTCACTGTGGTGCGGTTACTATCTGTGGTGCTGTTGTGTAACTGTGGTGTGGTTACTATAACGGTTAATATTTACCATCAATGGCTGATATGTATTTTTGCGCTTTTATACTATGATTTCTCAACTGTGTATAAAACATTCATACATCCAGAAACTTTATACAGTTTGAAAGCAAGTGTGACGATGAATATGCTGATAATAATTTCAGGAATGTGCGACCCATCATTAATGAGAAATTAGGAAATAAATAATTTCATCCGTAATTAACAACTTCAGATAAGTTTGTTCAACACAGATATTAATCCCCTTTTTTACAACTCCACTTTACTATTTTAAACGTTTCTACAATAAATTTCGAATAGAATTGCAGAAAAATTTTTTGCTTTCTAAATATATGTATTTTCTCATCCTTATATCATTACTATGTAAGTAATTGAAATATTTAATTAATTTTTATATTTAAATTTTGATCTTAGAATATAAAACCATTCTTAATGCAATATTTTAACTCTTTAAAATACTATTATTATTTCGTTTTTGCACTAAATTATCAGTATTAGGTATACTTCATATTTAATTTTACATAAACGTATTTTGACTAATAAAAAATAATTTTTTGATAAATTTATTCTATAAATTTTCCCTTATTTTTTCATATAAATTTTATCCCTATATTCTTAAAATTCTAAAACATACATTCATTTTTCCTATTACTCAAAGTATTCGATTTAATTTTTACAGCCTTACACGAAGTAAAGGACAAGTGTAGCTCTGATTGTGTGGCCGTCCCTTTGGGTTGCTTGTTGAGCTGCCTTGAATTTCATGGTGTTCACAAAAGCGCTTTTTTTATCCTTGTCATCGAATTCGTAAGTCTACCTATATCTTAGGGTCCCAGATGCGATTGATGAAGTATTGCAGGGATAAGATTTCCTGTGTACATAAAAGCATTCCATACCGGGCCGCGCGCATAGAGAAAAATCCGTCCTCGTAATTGGTCCGATGACATCATTTCCTGTATGCTTAGGAACGCCCTGACTTTGCTTGTGCTCGAGAGTACACTTCTATGCCGTTTGTTTGTTTACATTTTGACAGCACTACCAAAAAGAGTATTACTAATAAAGACGTGCATTGTATTTTTGTTGCTATGAGATTACACTTCTTCATTGCAGTGGGGGGGGAATTTAATATACACACATGTCCATAAATTAAGGCAATGCAAAATCGGGCAAAGGAAGAGTTAGAAGCAAAACAAATTTGACTTATTTGTAAAGCTTATTTATTAAACAAAAGGTAAAGTGCAAAAAAAGATGCTATATGTTTGATATTATTAAAAAAATTAGCGATTTTTTCTCCCTGGAACAAATTACAAAAAAAAACGTGTTTACAAAAAATCAGTATTACATGGTTGGTATGATTGTTAATACATTGTATGTCTCAAATACAATACAGTCCGTACAATGCCTAGGCATGCTGTTCCGGTAGACATCTAGGCAGAGGTTGACGGGCTGCATCTCGTCGGCCAAGCATGTCCACACGTGCTCTACTGGATTCAAGTCCGGTGAGAACGCTGGCCAGTCCATACGGGTGATATCCTCCGATTGAAGGCATTCGCTTACGATGTTTGCAAGGTGAGGACGGGCATTGTCATCCATAAACACAAATTGTGCGCCCATGGCGCCCCGAAACAAACGTGCATGTTAATCCAGAATGACGTCCCGATAGATCTGGCTTGTTATATTTCCAATTTGAACATGCAGGTCAGTTCTGGAACCCAGAATAATTCCACCCCAAACGAGCACTCCTGCACCACCGTAACGGTGTCGTTAAATGATGTTTTATTGGTGGTAACGGGTATCTGGAGCTCTCCATATGAAAGTCCGGCGAGAATCAGACTACAAGCTAAACCTGGACTCGTTGGAAAACATCACACAAGCCCACTGTTGCGGTGTCCACAATGCATGCTCTCTACTCCAGGCTAACCGCAGGCGACAGTGAGTTGCAGTAAGTGGAACGCATCTGACAGGTCTACGAGCATATAGACCAATCTGCCCTAAGCGTCTGTACACGGTCTGCCTTGAAATTGTCGTACCAGTGGCTGAAGAGAACTGACGAGACAGGTCTGAGGCTGTGCTGCGCCTCTTTCTTTTGGCAGTAACTTCCAAATACCGGTCCTCATTCGGCGTTGTAACTCTGGGGCGACCTGTGCTGTAACGTCTACTCACATTACCATCATCTTAGAATTGTTGCCAAAGCCTGGAGATGACACTCTGGGCAATTCCAAGTTCGTCTGATACTTCCAGTCGAGTACGCCCACATTCCAGACGGCCGATAATTCTACCACGTAAAAAATCATCCAAATGCGTTCTTTGTGTCATAATTATTCGGTTATTGCACTGAAACGCTTATAAAGCGCCTGCGAACAATTTTACTTCTTTGCCTGTGTTCCTTATATATCACTCTCTTACACTCTCGTCATTGTGACGTACCATCGGTGTCATCTGCTTACTTCCTGAAATTTGCATATGATTGTTGAAGATGTGTGTAGTGATTTTACAGGTGATATATTTATTTTAGAGTTCGATTTCCGCGTGACTCCGAATTATCCTTAATTTATGGACATGAGTGTAAAAAAATGTATCGATTTTTTTCCTGGAGAGTAAACCTATTTTTTTTCTAGTTTGCTGACTCCGTATATGTGTATTCATTTTTTAGAGATTTTTAATTAAAGTATTCTTAATTTAAAACCGTTCATATTAAAGTTGGTAGGATTATCAATTTATTACTTGATGTTCATTAAATATCTCAATCATTAAATACTCTCATTAAATATCTGCGTTCATTAAATATTCTCTACAGAAGCAATCTCCAAAAGCATAAGACAAGTCAATTTTCACAAGTAGCGAAAACGTTGACTGCTAACATAATACACAGTAAATTCAAAGTGTTTGTTGTCATTCTGAAAAAATACAATTTATTTTTTTAATTAGACTACTATAGATTTGAATCAGAGAAATAGAGATACGTATGTTTAAACTGAATAATATTACTTTCTGAATACTGCCCACATCTTGTTGTACCTTTCTATGAAAATAGTGCATTAAGAGAAGGAAGTTTCTTTTCTTATAGATGTGTATTAAATTCAGCGACAATACTGACTGCAATTTTTCTTTCATTTAAGGCAACAGAATAATAGAAATGTGAAAGATATGGATGTTAACAGGAAAATAACATAAACAGTTCCAAAGGACATATTTTATGCAATGTGAAAGGAAGAAAATTGCGATAATAATTTACTTGCTAGCAAACAATGCTTTCAGAGTTGGTCGAGATCGTTGTATTATAAGGTATTTCTTCCGCCTTCTTAGCATGTCTTTGTGGTGTAGTGGTCAGCACGCTCGGCGTGTATTCGAGAGGTCCGTGGTTCGAGTCCTGGCGAGGGCATAGCTAATTTTTCATCTTTCCTGCTGTCAAAAAGTACCTAATGTCTCTACAGTGTAATCTAGTGTGTTTTCATTTTTGCACTGAATTCATGAACCAAGCTCTATATACTTATATAATTGAAGAGCTTAAGGATGCTTTTGATATTAACAGCATCTTTGAAGGGTTTTATAATTTTATTATTCCATGAAACAGGAAACTATCTGTAGAACATCGCTTGAAAATCTTTCGTTTGGCATTATTACTCAAAGAAAACAAACGATAATTTTCACACCTTTATAACACTCATGCGCATCATTCAAAGGAAACAAAACGGTAAGAATCCAGTCTGAACGCCATTGCGGCGAGAGAAAATGATGTCATCGGAAAGTATGTCCAATCACAAGTACAGTAAGACCCCGCATAAAGCCGGGTACACGTTCCATCAAAGTATTTTAATATGAAACAGCGTTAAACAAGGTTATCTCATCATGCAAATAATGGGGCTACGGGAAGATTGGTAGAAAATTGGTCAGGTATTTTACCATTAAATTATTAATTATGTTTTATGCCAATAAAGCAAAAATTTATTTCTTACAAATCTAGAAACATAATAAATGAATATACATATAAAAATAAATAAAATTTGAGGTATGTTTACATTTCAGATCATTCAGTCTCTTCTGTATTTCCAATTTTCTGCCTTTTATCAAGAAGGTATCTAATGTAATTTGCGTTTTCCTTTTGCGCTCTGTAAGAAGTTGTTGGTAAGTGAACAGTCGTCGAAGTCGAAGGTCACGCTTATCAAGAGTTCATAAAACGAATATCGTTTTAAATTTCTTTAAACTCTAAAGGAAAAGAAAACATTTTTTCGTGCAAGTAAATTAATTAAAGGATTAGTTAATTTGAGCAGAAAAAAGTAAGAAAACCCCAGTTTAAGTTATCGCAAAAAGTCACAGAAGAAACGTTTTGTCAGAAATCGTTTCTTCTTAACACATGTTTCTCAATTTCCTGTATACATGACGGAGGGCGAAATTCTCGCCGGAAGGTTCCGTCGCCAAATCCCTTGGCGAATTTTCCCTCCGCTTTCCAGCGGTGTAATAGCAAATTGGTTTACACTATGTCTATGGAACCTTTCCTTCTTTACATAGACGTTCTTTGGCCTAAGGCTGAGTGCAGCTTCGGGGAATCCCACAATTCAAATAAAAGAGGGTTAAACCGAAACAGCGCTAAATGAAACAGCGGGGTCTTACTGTACTGATGTTTCCATAGGCGCGTGGCGTGGTACAGAATACTTCTAGGCTTACCGTGTTTTCTACTCTCAGAGAAGCGGCGAAATGACAGGTCTTAATTTGGAGTTGCCATCCATATGCGTTCGCCAGTATAGAGTCTTGTACATTTGCCAAGAGCTTTTTACATCCTAGATGGAGAGCTTCAGAAAGAGATACGAAAACATAATTACTAATTTAGAGAGGTCAGAATTGTGACCAACTATCGCTATGGATTTGTCTAAACTGTCATTTCCTTGGTGAGAACAGGAGAAATCCTATCATCAGTTTGTTGTTCGACAGTAGAAAGGCCTTCTTCAATTTATGGTTGAACAGCAAAAAGTCTTTCTTCGATTTGTTGTTCAACAGCAAAAAATGTTCTTGGCATTGTTAGAAGTTTACCTTCAAACACGTCTATTCTGCCTTCCATAGACTCCAATTTTTTATTGTAGAAGTTTCTTTGTTTATTTCCTATTGATTTGTTTCAGTCTCTTTTTGGCCTACTTTCATCTCTTCTTGGCTTGCTTTTATTTCTTCTTTCATTTAACGAAGTTAACTTTCCCTTCCATATTTTCTTCAATAGCCTTTTCTTAGCCCGCTAATTTCTTCTTTAAATACAGCAAAGGCTGTGAGCAGTTGTCTCAGTTGTTCCTCCATCTCTTTTGCTACCGGAATTCAATCCTAGTTCTGACACCAAACACATTTGCATGCGTACGAGTACGTAAACGAATGAATGCACACAAAACCTATGATAGCTTGATAAAATTTATTTTTCCAAAAGAAACGCTTTACAGTTCTAGAATTTTCCATATATATACTGATACAGCTCTTATCTTTGTGACACAGCACAATTCGTAATTATTGCTTCAAACTACTAAGAATGTTAAACACAACGTAATGCAAAGCGAATCTAAAGAGCGAAGACCGAACGAAAATGTCGTCCGAAGTCAACTCTGATGAGAAAACTGAGAGCTGGTACTGGGATCTCTCTTCGACTGGCATTAACTGCAGAGATTTGTGACCCAAAAATGAAACTTTCACACTATGGTCACTCGCGTTAGTTTTAGTTAAGGTGCTAATGACACCGTACACTCAGAGGTGAACATCCAGAGCAAGTTAAGATACTAAATGTTGTATAAAATTGACTTTTCATTCTTATTTAAGCTATGTCTGTAGATATCAGCACTGCGTTTATAATAAGCATTTCTGTTACGATATAGTGCACCGATATTATAGCACTTCTTTTGAAGTGTAAATTTTCAATTCCATTAACATTATTGCATTTTCATGATAGATATTTACAGTTTTGTTTCTAAATTCTTTAGAATAGCTTAACCACTCAGAGATTTCTATACTGGAAGGTTCCAGTCACGTGATACTGTCTGAGGAATCATAACTTTTGGTTGTTTTCTATATTCGCACTCATTAAATTTTAGTTGTACGCAGTAGATAAATATAATAGTATAAGTATGAAATGAAACAAAATCCATAAGCTTTGCCAGTGAAAAGAAAACAAAGTCGCCACTGATTTGTCAGTAATAAGAGTATAAACATTATGTCTATATTGTTACGTTGGGTGAACTGACTAATGAAAAAGGGTGCAATCACGCGGGTGCTGTCTGACGGATCATAACGATTAGGTTGTTTTTCATAATTTGCAGCAAGTAATTTTTGTAATAAGCCTTGAAGTTTAGTAAAATAAGATATATTGATAATATAAAATTTTAAAAAATTCCATAAGATTTGACGATGAAAGCTTTTTCAGTAAAAGAGTATAAAACAATATACTACTATTTTACTACCTAGAATTATACTGAATATATTTAGGTATTTTTACAGTGCTTTCTATAGTTGGATCATGATATTTGATTGACTGGATGGCACTGAATTCTTCATTTTCTCAAAAACCTTGTGTGCGTTGATCAAGATCTGTTCTTGTAAGGGATTCATTCTTAATTCTTCACGGATTTAAGGTCTTCACAAACCAGGTGCGTTCACAGTTGACAGAGTATTTTTTCTGTAACACAGTGATCTTTTCTAGTTCTGAAGGAGTGGCACAAGTAGGGACTGCGTCGAAAGTATTGAGCATATTAATGTTAAATGCAAAGTTCTTTTGACATGAATACTCAGTTTAGATTTTCTGCCGATCAGACTGTAAATTGCCATAAAGGCTGTATTTGCTTAATTTAATATTTAGGTGATATGTAATTTAAAGCTGAAATGCTTGTCTATAATCACAATGAGGTATTTGTAGGAGTTTACAACTGGGATGATGCCGTTTCTAACTGTAATATCCTAACTGCAACTAAAATAGAGTTCCTTGAAAGCTAGCATACTGAAAAACTACGTAGCGACTATTCTCTGAGTTCTTGTATGTGAGTAACAACTCCCGAAAGGGTTAAAATAACTCAAATATATTTACTAAGGCTCCTCTCAGATGTACAGGAAGCTTCTAGAATAGTACAAGAATAATCGAGAATATCGATTTATCCATTAGAATGAAATCTGTTCCAAATACTTGGCGCTGCTAATTTTGTGCCGCTGTTAGTTAGGTATTTATTCAGAATTTTTTCATTTGTGCTCATCGATCTTGCTTTCCATGCTTTAATTTTAGTATTAAGATCACAGCTATGATTATTGGAAAATTTGTTGAGGTGAGAAGTCACCTCAACAAATATTGTTGAGGCAATTAATATTGCCTCTGTTGGTATTGAGTTCAGAGGGTTAAAAATAGCTATGAACAGAAATTCCTCGTTTGTAGAACTGTCGATGACGACAGCCGTGTGTTCGATTCCAGCTGTGCTAGGAAATTTAAAGATAGAGGGCTTAACATGACTTTTAATTACGAGCGCAGTGCCTCCGCCACAGTTATTTGCTTGTCGCTCTTTAGGATGGTGCGTCACCTCTTCTCAAGCGCGTTTCGTTTACAAGCTTGAGGTCGATATCGTATTTTTTTAAGTAATTTTATAAAGCTACTTGTAAATGGCAATCGCGTTAAAATAAGAAATTTTAAGCTAGCTATTAGCAGCTCCAATTATGTTAGAAATTTTCAGTGGGTCGTTAAAAATCCAAACATATGTTTGAGAAATATTCAATTGCAGCCATGCCTATGACAGTTTTATCCGTTAAGGATTTGGTAGTTTTAAGTTTAGTAAAACTTTTATTCGCTTTGCAGAGGTGTGTTTTCGCCAATGAAAAAAATATTTCTTGAGGGCTATCTTTGGTAGTTTTCCATGTCAGGTTTATTTTTTGGATTTTCCTCCATTTTGGATCTCGGATCAGTAGGAGGGAGAAGTCTACATTCTTGAGATTAAATTTTTATTTATTTTGTTTTTCTTTTGATTTGGGGTTTTATTAATATTAGTTTGCTTCAAAATTTTAGAGTATTTTCTACAACCTTTATAAGAAGAGACGTGACGTCCTTTATATAACGCCAAAGATGCTAGTAATTCATGCATTTTTGATCGCACAGATAACTTTCATGTGTATTTAAGGCAACGTTTTTTAAGGCTTAAATAGTTTTTCCCTGGCCGCCGAGAAATCTTAGTACCTTCCATTTCTCAAAATTACTGGAAGGCATATACGTTTAAAGTGTATAAGGCCAGGATACGTTTACAGTTACATACAAATATCAATTATAGTTATTCAGTTACAGTACGAATTAGAGTTATAAAGGGACCGGACCAAAATGTCGCCAAGTGGTCACCAAGTTGGCAACTCTGGCGATTTCTCACCAAATTTAGCGACAAATTTAGTCACCAAAACTATCGCCAGCTTGCGATATTTCGCCAATTTAGGGAGATAGTCGTTTACCTCAATGTTAAATAGACTTGCCCCAGTGATATTAGTTTTCCGACAGAGCTTCAGTCTTTCTTCATACTTTTCACGTTACATTATGTCAAATTCCTAAAAATATATACATGTTTCAAAATGAATAAATTATTTACAGAATTCATGATGTGAAAACTAACTGGCTGGCAAAATATATTACAAATTGGCTCTGCGCAGGTGCCAAAACGTAATATTGTCTGCATTAACTAAAAATGAAAAATATTTAAAGTTTATTGACCTTTTTGTACGATTACAAAATTGTGTTTCTAAACAATGAAGCCTTACAAAAATCTTTAGCTCATTTTTAGACTTAAACATTTTGTAAATTACTTGAGTGAAAATTCTTTTCGCATACGAAGTGTAAGAAAATTATAAAGACACTCGAAAAGCAAGAAACAATATCATTCTATGACCTTTAAAAAGGAAAGTCAGCCTCAAATTAATGTAGTTTATTTATTAACCGACTTTCAATGCAAATTTGAATATATGGTCAAAAATTGCAAAATTTGAAATTAAATATTTCGTTCAATTTTTGTCATAAAAGGTTCAAATCTTTTATATTATTTTATTACAAGTATAAAATTTTTCTTAATGTAAATATAGTGACATTAAAAATGCAAAAATTTAAGTTCCGTAAAAATTCATTTCCTTAAATTAAAAAGTCTGATGTGTACACCACATGACTTCATTGTATGGAATATTAAATTATACGCATGTTACATTTCATTTAGACTTATTGAATTGAATTAAATCTACTTTGTCGACGGCGCATAAACCACAATAGAATAAATGCACTCTTTAAAATTCACTATATTTGTTTTCCATAGCGACATTCTGACGCTACGTTCACTTAACAGCCTTTCATCTCATTCATTTTATAACTCAGAATGCACAAAAATTATGTATACCTTCTGAAGAATTATCTAATCTTTGCCATATGTTCTATCGAAACACAATGATAAATCTAAAACGACGCAACAAGGCAAAAATACATAAAAACTCAAAATCTACGAAAAAAATTCTTCAGAATCCGTTTTAAATCAGTTTTATAATTCTTTGGGAAAAAAGCGTCCTTTATTCTGTATTTACCTACAGATGTTACGCAAAAACAAATTGCATTCCATAGAGGTCAAATTGAATATTTTCTTTGAAATATGATACCGGAAAATTTTCGCGATTACAATACTTCTTTTTTACTTCGTACGAGGAAGTAAAAATGATAAAATCTGAATATTTGCCTTATTTAAAAACCTTTCGTTATTGGCAGTATATATCTCCGACCAACGCTTGCGGAAATAAAGACTGGATATAGTCTTTTGTGGACACGGTATAAAAAATCCTCAAAGAAAGGAAAATGAAATTAACTTCGAAGATCGCAAAACATCAGAAATTAATAAAGCAGCTTAAAAAATTCAAAAAGCGTTGCTTCTTGCAGAAAATGAGTAAATTTTGATTAAAAAACTTCCAGGGTACAGATTCAGTCGTTTCATTTTTTTAAATGGAAAAAAGGGAAGTCAACATTTTGAGCTACATTTAAAATTAATACAAAAAGTACATAATTAAAAAACTAATTATAGCATTTTCCTTGGGATACTCTTTCTTAATAATCTTAGCTGTAATAACATTTATCTTCAATTCAGCCTTATTTCTTAAGAAAAAAAAATTAATTAGACATAAAATTTCCAATGAAAACAGTCAAAAATGGTTTGAGATATCTCTATGCTATAAAAAGAAACAGTTGAAACTTAAATTGGAAAACTAATCATTAATCAAATCATTAGCAGAAATGTTCAGATATTTACATAAAGAATAATTCTAAAGGCTTGAATATTTATTAATAAATATGGCTTAAGGAAACTTGAATTCAATTTTTAAAGCTAGTTCAAATTATTTTCTGATAACCAATTAATCGAGCTTGTCAAAAAGGTAAAAACGAGTTTTCACTATTTTTATTTTGGGGAAAATTATATTAAAAACAGTTAATGTGAAGAAGGATCTTTCATTTTTCTAAGCTTTTATTTACTGGTGCTTGGAGCTTCGTCGTCGATTTTCAACCTATTTCCTGATAAGCTATCGAGTTTAAATTTTGCGCAGACACTATTGGTCTATGACAACCCAATGTGGTAAAGCGAGGTTTTTCAAAATTCGGCTTAGAATTTTTTGTTTAGTTTTAAACGATATTTCGCATATATCTTTGTTTAAGAAATAAAGTGAACATATCAGAGTTTTACTGTTGAACATCGAATAGAGAGGAGAAAATTCTTTTCAGTGAAACTTGTATGAACACTAATTTAAGTTCTGAATTTGTGAAAATCGTTCTATTTTTTAAGACTATTTGACGTTTATGATTTTTAAATTTTAATATCTAAAAATGCATCGGTTATAAAGGTTTCAAATTTCCACTTATTATAAAATAAATTTTTTGCCCCTCTTTTAAACCAGGATTGGTAAAAAATTATTAAAATAATAATTTTCTACAACTTTAGTTGTGTTGCAGTCTCAAGCAGATGGGAAGAAAAAAGCTTACTCATGAAAAAATTCCTTTCAGATTTGTAGTCTTGGAGCATTTAATAACAATGTTAAATGAATCGGCGGCATTCGTTTTAGCTTCTAGTAAATGCTCATTCTAACATTGCTATTACATGCCCTTTCCTGAACTGAGGACTCAAAGCGATTTCCTCCTTCTCCGAATGACTTTCAGTTATTTCTTCTTTATTTAATAATTTTCTTTTAATTAATTGCTTGTGTTTTAGTAATGACTAAAATTTCATTACTAATAACATGTAATTGAGATCATAAAACAGAAAATAATACATAATTAAAAAAGGTTTTTTCATACAATTAGCTTTTATTGAAAAATGGATATGATAATTATGCACTGGAAAGAGAAAAAAATAATTAATCCTATAGTTTAATTAAATAATTCGTTTAATAATTCTATTTACAAAAGTCATCTACAATTTTATATCGTGAATATTAAAAGCGTAAGGAACCTAAATAAAAGTGGCAAAGTCTATTTATCTGAAGTCTATTAATTGAATTGTATTGTCAAAGGTATAATAAGCCACTACCGCTTTAAATTTACTATGGTGCCGCACGCTGCAAGGTAAATTTACAGTATACCTTGCAACTGCTATAGTTTAGAAATTCGGTAGTTTAACCATGACTATTTTTCATTGTTTATAAACGTATGCTTCGGAAATTAAATGAAATTTCTTCTCGATTTTTGTAAGATAAACGTATTTAAAAGAGGGGAAGAATTACTCAAGGAAAGGTGACATTTTTAAATACTGAAATATGCAAAAACTTGACGTTTCTGTATTATTTCTTCCCTTGACTGCAGCATTTATCTGCTGAGAAAATAAAAACTGAGAGCAACATAAATATCTAAATATATAAACATCAAAACCTTACTGCGCTTAAGCGTATGTATGAACAATTGAACTATTTTCACCGAGTCTTTCATGGATTTATATCTGTAGGAAACGAGAATAGAAGCATTTTGGTAATCGAAAGAATGGAATTTCTAAAGACTAAAACAACAGAGCTATTATTTGTGGCCCTTCGGAAACATTGAAAGGGAAGCAAAGCTCCACTGCCCTTTGTAGATACTTAATGAAATAGTTCAAATACCGAATACGGAATGTATGTCTTCGACGAGGAAGTTTAATTATGTAACTTCTATTGTATATCTGAGTGCTACTACAAGCTAATAAAGCCGACGAAAAGCTTTTGACAGGTAGGGAGTTGGAAGCAATTAAAGGGCAGGCTCAGTATTTGTTACCTATTAGATTGTAACAGAGAAGTAATTAAAATATTGCCTAAAATATCCCCAAGCATGTTATCTGAAACATGATAGCATGTAGTGTCATACAGAATGACAAACAATGACTGTGGGGTATAGTAAATGGACGCGTTTTAATATTACGTTTCAGGTCTGATAGAAATTTCCCTCTGAAAGTTATTAGTCTGAACACAGCAGTTTGGCAATCAACGTAAATAAACTTACCGTGTGTTTAAGCCTATAAGTCCAGAAATGTTAGCAGATATTTTGATATTGAAATTTCAGCACCCATTTATAAATGAGTTCAAAATGATTTACAGATAATTGGATCAAAAACTAAGGGTCGCGAAAACGGGTATTATAGGGTATTGTGTGTTTCCGTGTACAAGCGAAGATATTTTAGGAAATATTTTACTGTGACCTTACAGTGTGCCGCTTCCGTGTACAAGTGGAGAAATTTTAGCGAATATTTTACGATTATTGAAATAGAACAAAGTAAAAGAAAATCATATAATGGCAAGCCCCAAAAAATCATCCCCACATATCGCACACACACAAAAAAAGGGAGAGAATCTCCTAATTTTGAATTCGATCCTATCCTTTGTTTATAATTTTCATGATATTCTGTGCGATTTTTATAATCACGATAACTGGCAGTCTTAAAATCTTCTTGGAGCCCAAAACGCTTGTTCACTTGCTTCCAGAAATTGTTTACTATCACCTGTTACAGAGATACAGACAGTTTCACAGAATAGATTGTCCTGGACGCCAAATCTTGATAAATATTGTAGAAAGCGAACATGGCTGTAACAAGGTGATTTTAGTAGATGTCGTTCATAGTTTTCATTTATTTTTCATTTTTAAAAACGAGTAAGATTTTTATTTCTGTTAGATTCATCCAACATGTATTCGAAGATTACAGCATATTTTTAAACATAATAGATCCATTTGTCCGGAATCCGAAACATCGATCTCATCATCCGAAACATAATCCCCGGCAATATACGTGGCGTCCTTGGCTTCCATCGGTCTTCTTCTTGTCCTGGAAACTTCTTTGCGCTTTAACCCATAAAAAACAATATCATTATTCTCTCTTAATTGTACATACAAACTCTTTATGTCACCGAAGGCTTAGTTATAATTATATGGGAAGGAGAGGGCTTGAAGTGCAGAAAGACAATCATAGTCTATAAAAATTGTGTGCCTACCTTTCAAGTTTCCGCCTAAAGGCATAAAGAATGGTCATTACCTCAGTCTGAAATACTGAATTATATATATTTGCAATTTAACCCTTGTATTGTTTATCTCTTTACCATAAAAGTAGACAACAAAAGCAGCACCTATACACTCTCCAAACCCGGAGCCGTTAGTGTAAATATCAAATTCTTAGATCTCTGGAATCTTTTTAACACAAAGAATTGATATTCTGTGTAAGGAATGAATTAAGTCTGCATTAAACGTCTCGAAGGCAACTTTTGTTTCTAATTCTATTTCCAGACGACGAAATCTTAATAAAATTTTTTATATAAAAGTACTGAATGAGTAACAAGAGTGGCGGAAAGTTAACAAACAGGCAGGCATCTCCGTTAATGTAGTCCTAACTAATCTCAGAATGGACAGCATCCAGCGTCTATGTATAGTATTCAGTTTTAATCGCAATTTAAGTAATTCTGCCGTTTTAGTCCCCACCCACAGGAATCGATATCAGACACAGCAGTGCGAATAACTGCATTTCTGTAAATCTTCCTAATGTTTTATTGGGTCAAAACTTCTTTATGGAATAGGCGTTTGGGGTTGCTGGGTAGGGGAGCTGGTCAGGGTTAGATTAAAACATGATTCTTTGCAGAGGGCCTGGTTACTTGCTATTACCAGATGTTTCCGTACTGTTTCAACTGAGGTGATCTACGTTTTAGCTGCTGTACCGCCCCTCTCACTAAGTTACAAGGTTTATTACGATAAATTTCTGTTTAACTATGGACTAATTTATCGTATTACATATGGAAATACAGATCTTCATATTAGCGCTTTTGAACAGATGCAAAATAATGGTATTTATCCTCGAAATGTATTCGGAATTCCATTGTATAAAGATATTCGAATTGATGCAGAAATTGAAATGTATACTGATGGGTCGGGATATGAGGGATGTACTGGCGGTGCCTTAGTGGTATTTTTTATGGTATAGAGAGTGATTCTGAAAAAATGAATATCAGAACTATTAATTCTGTATACCAGGCAGAAATTTATTCTATAAAAGAAGCCTTTCAATGGATTGACTCAATTTGGGAGAATCATATTCAATTAATATACATTCAGACCTTTGTCTGCCCTGCTGGCACTCTCTCGACCGATTCATAACAATGGGCTTATGAATGAAATCAAATATTTATATTGAAAACTTAGAAAACACAGATTATACCTGCATTGGGTTAAAGCGCACTCTGGGGTGTGTGGTAATGAGAGGGTCGATACACTTGCCAAAGAGGCTGCCCTGGGGGATGGAGTCAATTGTCATGATATTCAAGAATCAAGGAAAAAGTCTATTACCATTATGAAAGAACATTCGTTGAAACAATGGAAGGATAAGTGGCAGACATCTGAGAAAAATATTAATTATTTAAGACATAAACGTATCAAGAAAAATATGACTATTATGAATGATATAGACCTTAACTAAATATTACTAATCATGGTAGGTTTCCCGCCTATTTAAACAGATTCCACCTCCAGGGGAACGGCTTATGCAAATTATGTAATTCTTACGGAGATGCAGCTCATTTTATCGAGGATTGTGTATTAACAGGGAGTGTGAGGGCAAAGTATGGATCGTTCAATATGCAAGATTTTAATAAGAAAAATGGAAAGGCAAGAAGATATGTTAGGGAAATAATGAACATTATCAATATGAATAAGAAGACTATTGGAATTGAGAATTAGATCTACTTTTATTTTTAATTTATTTAGAATGGGATATGTACGTGTTTGGGATCTCTGACGAGTTTTATTTAATTTTAACAACTTTATTATATTTTAATATTTTAGGATCGTTTCTCTGAAGCTATTTTAATTTTGTTGATTTTTTTAAGAGGGGGTTCACCGGGCTGCTGGCTCCCTCATTTTGGTTGGATTGGCCGGACATCCTTTTAGTCATATGGACGGCTTATGCCGCCTAGGTGGACTGGGTCTGCGCCCGTTAACACAATGCAATACAAATCTTTCTAAGAGTAAAATCTTTCAAAATAAGGACGCCTGAGCTAAAATTCTTTTTACATTTGTTTAACATCATGCTATTTTTAAATTTTTTATTGATTAAAGTGTTAATTCATTCATTGATGAAATTAAAATGTTCAGAAAAATTCAATTTGTTGTCCTCGATGACATCTAAATAAGTCAATTTAGAAACAAATTTTATATTATTATCTTTATGTTTTATATTTGACATTCTTATCTTTTTTACCTGACCGGGGAAAGTCCAGCATTAGTCTTCTCTAAACTAAAAGTAAGCCTCTCCACCTCATTCCTACTTTCTATAATGACAATATGTTCCTGTAGTGTTTTATCTAGTTCCTCCAGAAAAGAATCAAACGTGCAAATCATGAGATTATCCACATCACAATACCAACCAGAGCCTGTAGGGGCAGACTGCGATAAAGGTTTATTTTTAATAACATTCCATAACAGTGTTAAGTGGCAGGACCCTCTGGGCATCTTTGCTTAACTCCCAAATAAGTCATACAAGATTCAGATGAGAGAGTAACAGCAATCTTTCTGTTATGAAAAAAGTCCTTAAATAATTGAAAAATTTCTAGCCCGATTTTTAGATCAAGCATGTTCCCATGAGGGAGAACCAGCGAACGCTGTCAAAATTTTGATATCGAATGAAATGAATACAACAGGATTGTGGCTTATCTTGTTTCACTAAGTTTACCACACCAAATAAAGCATCGTCTGTTAAGTTCCCCTTAATAAAGCAGTATTGGCTACTGAAGAGTGTTCATTAACAATCACAAAATGAGTCAATATCTTGGACAGAAACTTATCATGAATTTTTCGAAACATTTTTAGTGAACATATAGTGTCTCGTTTTCTTCAGTAACATCAATTGTATGAAACTTCAAAGGCTTTAACTCATTATCACTACGTCTTATAAGGCAGGAAAAAGAGTGTAGATGACCCTCTTTATTTAATTCAAATACAAGTTAACAGAATACATCACTCGTTCTTACAGCAGCCAGAAATCATGGCTTAAATAACATATAATGGATTTGAAGTAATGAAGTAAGGGTAAGTTAGCCTAACGGCTACACAAATAGAGTAACGCGCAAGTTGGCTCTGGCTTAGGTCGGCACGTTGACAAGCCTAATGGCGAGAATAATGCAACGCGCAGAATACTAATGTCAAGAGAAGCAAATTAGCAACGTGGCCTTCAGTAGGCAGAAGGAGCTCTGATTCTGCAGTCTCAAACTTCTTTTTAAATACTATCTCCTTCCCATCTGACCTGACTACTGAATATACGCGAGATAAAAACGCTATAAACTGAATACGTGAGCTACACTGCTGGCCACCCAAATTGCAACGCCAAGAAAGACAAGAGACATCACAACAAAATTTATTTAGTAGATAACATGTTGACCAAGTATCAAATGATTAAATTTATAGACTTCTGTGTGGTTCCTTCCAGAATCAGTAGCCAGAGTAGCCGCCATTGTTGGTGATCACCGCTACCACACATCTCGGCATTGATTCAAAGAGACTTTGGATGTATTCTTGGGGTACAGCAGACCAAGCAGCTTCCACACGTTGCCAAAGTTGATCTGGTGTGGCAGCTTGGGATGTAATCTGGGTCAATCGTTCAGCAACCATGGACTACATGTTTTCTATCGGCGAAAGATCCGGAGAGCGAGCTGCCCATTGACTCAACTCAACCTGGCGATTGACGAAGAACCCTTGGACAATGTGTGCCACGTGTGGTCGCGCATTATCCTGTTGAAATATGGCTGTGGGTAAGCCCTGAAGCTAAGGAAGGACAACTGGCTAAAACACCTCGGAGATGTAGGGCTGGCTGTTTAAAGTACCGGCAATGCGTACTAGAGAAGCGTGAGAGTGATATCCAATACCGTTCCATACCATAATACCCGGTGCAGGACCAGTGTGGCGGTGCATAAAGCAGCTGTTCAGCATCCTCTCTCCACGGTGTTTCCAGACTCGAATCCGACCATCGTGGTGTTGCAGATAGGAGTGTGACTCGTCAGTAAAGACAATTTCATTCCATTCTGCCATCCGCATTCTTCTTTCATCGCACCATTGGCGGCAGAGACGTCTGTGGTTCTGCGTCGAGGGTAGACGAAACAATGGACGTCTTGCAGACAGACCACTTTGCTGTAAACGGCGTCGAATAGTACGCGCAGACACTGGATGATGTTTTACAGCCTGAATGAGCTGTGCTATGGTTCGTGATGTGACTGAGTGATCCCTCACTGCCATGCGCACAATGTTCCTGTCATCACGTGAAGTGGCGCACTGAGGTGGATGCGATCGAACACGTTGGTCTGTCTACTCTCCTGCATCCAACGGTCACATATCCGCATTACAGTTGTTTGGTTTCGTCCAACACGACTACCGATTTCTCTGAAAGATAATCCACACTCTCGGTAGGCCACTATCCTTCCTCTGTCGAACTCGGATACTTGATCAAACAATGATCGCTGTTTACTACGAGGCATAATTGATAAATGTTTTTTGAAAAAAAACCACAAGAAAAACACAATTGCCGAACTTGAAATCGTCGAAAACTCCAAGCCTTAAATAGCGCTTTGAAGTGGGGCCACAGGCGTGCGTGATGTGTGTCTGCACTGAAATTCTAATCATTTGCTTAACTCATCTCCGCTAATGCGTGTTGTAAATTTCATGTTATTTGCATGCTTCCTTCAGGATGTTGCATTTACGGTGGCCAGAAGTGAAGAAACGCGAGCTAGAAATTTACTTTCTGGCAGGGAAATGGGAAACGAGAAGAGAAAAGCACAGTAACATAAAATAACTGGCTAGATAAACTAAACAAAAGCTTACATGTTTCTCTGCCAAAATTTAAATATACCCAATAGATGTCTTTAGCGACTTCATTACAAACTTAAATTCTAACTACCTAAAAGCAGAGTTCTTACAATAACGTAGAACTGAACCTAAATTAAATTTTACATTTTGCATGATAAAGAGCTGGATTTTGCACACATATCTCCCATTTACAATGTTTCAGCTGCTAAACTCCTTCCAGGCATTAGTAAGGAAATTGAAAACATAGTACATTACGTCGATTTACATTATCTCTTCTAAGGCATCTATTATTTAAAAATTTCATTTAAATTTATCTAAATTTTGTTCTACTCATGAATTTTATCAATAAAATTTCTTCGCCACTGCTCTCCACTAAAACGGTTCTGAAAAGTTCGAGCCAGTGTCCTTTGTATAAGTACCAGAGCTCTAACACCTAACCCAAAACCTGCATGTTAGAAATGCGCACTCACTAGTCTTCAAAAACAGATTGCTTTCAAAACTGTGTAAGTTTTGTCCTAATTTTTAACAGTTATTTTAAGTTTATGCACCTGTCTTATCCCTTTTAGCTTCAGCTTAAAATTTCCTACCAGAATGTACTTTCAGAAACGCGGTTAATGCAAATGAGTAAGAGTAGTATTTAAGTCGATGTTTCACCGACTTCGTTAGAGAAACCGAGTTCCTGACTAGCGCGCGTTTGCCTTTAGCTACCTCTCTCTAAGCTCGGCCGTACTTTAGGCCCTTTTTTGGTTTCCCCGACTTAATTAAGATTTAGGGGCCAACTCCTTAGAATCTTGATAGCCTCGTCTATGCCTTTCAGTTAGCTTTAGTTAAGTTTAATTTTATATTAATTTAAGTTCAAGTGGAGGTTTTGCTGCACTCTTCGAGCTAGGAGCTGGTTGTGTCATATTTATTTTGAGAAATAAAGGGTAGTTAACCCTTCTTGAGTCTTACGTCTCTGTTCACATATTTAAACGATTATTCGCTTATTAGTGTTAGGGGCTTTAGATTATTGAACTGTTAATTAAAAAAGTAAAACCCTACAACTGCATCTAATGTTTTGCAAACCTGCACCTAACAAGAGCGGGATTTAATTTTACTGATGGCTCGAAAGTCAAACCTTTAATTCATGCACACAGCTTTTTATCTTAAATTTCTCTTAATTTGCTATCTTGCATTTAAACTTCTCATTCGCACTATAGGAATTTAATTCTTACAACTATGCAAGTTGTAATTTACTTAAACATATTTATTTAACAATAATATTAGCCATACTACATTAAATGAAATATTTACAATACATTAAATTAAGAAAATTCAGTTTGAACTTTACATCAAGGCACACAAGTTGTTTAGAATCGCTTTATGTTTTTGCTAATATTTCCTCACATCATTCTCACAGACCGAAGTAGAGTTTCTGTTTCTAAACTAAATGAGTATAAATGATTGCAATTTACCTTCCGAACTTCTTGCCAATGAAACAAATGAAAGAACCTCACTTGAGGCAAAATTCAAAGTAGAAGACAACTCTTGTACTTTTGGACATAAAATAAAACAGAATCTTACTAAGAAGAAAATAACTTTCCTCTTATCTTTTTGTTTTTCGGAAATCCTCCATTATTTTGGCCATGAAATCTTGCCATGTAGGGGGAACACTTGCTTGTCGTACTCAGAAACTTCGTCGGGGCTGAATTGATTCATACGATGGTTTTTCCTTTTTTCGGGGCCGTCTTGGACTCTGGAGTTCATCTAGAACTGTACTTGACGTTGAACATTCTTCGTGTCTACTTGATCCTCCTTGGACTTTCTGCAGCAGTTCAATTGAACCGGAAGTCTGGAATTTTCGCTGTCTCATCTGCGTCACTGAGGTTTGCTCAGCTGGGCGTTCATTGCGTAGAACCTTCGGTGTCGATTACTCGATGTACTTGTGCACAGGCTGAGGAACTTTTTATCGAATTCTGAGAGTATGTTCAGCATTCTTTGAACGTTCTCATGCCATGATGAACTCCTTTCATTTTGAACACATTCTTGGCCTCTTCTCCCTTCTAGATATGGTTCCTTCCATATTTTCTTTGGTTGTTCATCTTGTTGGTGCTCTGTCTTTTTCTATCCGGAACTTGCCCTTTCGAAGTTCGTTGTACTATTACGCTTTTTCTCTTTTCTGGCTTCGATTTTCTTCTTGTTCTCCGATTTCCTTATATATATATATATATAGTTATGCTGTTGTTCCTTTCCTTTTCTTGTTCCTATTCTTTGAATATTTGCATCGTATTCTATCATAATGTGGCTTGATCTGGTATGCGTTCGCCACTGACTGTTCCCCACTTATATATTATATTAAGTAAACCATCGTTTCATGCTTCAGTTGCGTATAATCAATCCTTAAAAGCATGGACAGAATTTAGCTAACCTGTCTTCCCCACACATACTAATGAATGCTTTAAAACATGGCCTATTTACTTGTAATTTATTTCCCGCCTTTTTCTATCTTAACACAGTTTCCGTTTTTCCTGTGCCATATCCAAATGTTTCACTGCTTCCTATATTATTTTCTGAACCTCTGTTGTTTTGAACGGTGGCGCTCACTTCTGCACAATTAATTTATCCATCGGCGTAAATAGTTTTCGGCCAAAGAATAAGTTCTGCTGGAGTCTTTCCTATCGTGTCATGCTTAGCTGACTTTAAGGCAAATGCTACACACAGCAAAGTATAATTTTGATTGTGTTCTTCCTGACTCGCTGGGCTATGTTTGACAGCTACCGATAAGGCACCACTTTTAGATGTCGTATGCGAAGTCTTGAGTTTAGTTTCTTAAATACGTAGCTAATAAATTGTTTCCTGTTTTCCATATTAATTTTAACGGTGCTTCGTATTTTAAAATATATTTCTTTAAGAAAGAATCTGCGATTATTTTAGTTGAGACTCTTCTTAGAGTGTCTATTTCAACCCACTTAGAGAAACGGTACACAATAACGAGTAAATACCTATTTTTATTGACATGATTACGTAGGTAAGGGCCTAATAAATCTATTCTGCTTAATTCATTTGGAAATGCTGCTTCTATACCATTTAAATACCCTGGCCTGGCTATAATTAACATTGTTATTTAACTGACAACTATGGGATGGCGTGATATATGCATTTACGAACTTTCCCAATTGCGGAAACTACACTGTTTCGCGAACTCGTTGCATTGTTTTCCTAAGTCCCAAGCGGCCTGAAATGGGTGAATCGTGTAATTCATTTTGAATGCTTAACCTTAAACTCGCCGGGATAACTAGTCCAAACTCGTAATTGTTTTGATTTGTGGTTTTTGCGTAAAATAAAAGATTATCGATAAGTTGATAACTTGATAGTTCTGGGCACTATTTCTGATGGCGGTAATATCCAGGTGCTCAAAATGATCCGAATCCTTCAATCAGGAATAAATATTTTTAAATTCCGAATACCTTTGTAATTCTTGTATAATCGTTTCCCTTAAGTCAAGAATTTGTTCTGTGAGCATGCACATTTTACTGTATTTCCTACCCCGTCCAAATTTGTTCTTCAGAGTGCATCGGCCACTGCATTTCCCTTTTTGGCAGTATGTTTAATAGTTAAGTTGAACTTTTGAAGTTCAAAGGCCCATCTAATCAATCTTGGAGATGAATTCTTTCTTGAATATAAACATACTATGACCGCATGATCAGAATGAACTATAATACGTGCTTTGATGTAGACTCTGAATTTTTGTATTGCTTATAAAAAAGCCAGCGTTTCTCGCTCAGTGTCGTTTCAGTGTGTCGCATTGAGGGTGTTATTATTTAAATATGCCACCGGTTGACCTTCTACATGAGAACAGCACTGGGGAAATCGCTAATCGGGGGCATCTGCAGAAATTTTCATAGTCTTCAGGAATTTTTGACACGGGAGCTTTAGGGGGTCTTTTAAATGTTCAAACGCCGTATGGGCTATGGCTGACCAAGTGAAACAGGTTAATTTTCTTTTTAATTGTAACAAGGTCTCAGCTATGTTAGACTATGAGTTGTTATTTCTTGATTATTTGTTTTTAGACCATGAATTATTAATGAAGGTTCTATAATATGAACACCTGCCTAAAAATGAAGATTTTTTTTTGCGGTATTCGGCGGAGGGTAATTTTTGATAGCTATTATTTTAGACTTTTCAGTTTCAGTTCCTTTCTTGGAAATACTGTAGCCTATGCATCGAAGTTCTGGAGCCGCGAACTTACTCTTGGCGGCATTTACTTTTAGACCATTCATTTGCAAGCTAAAATACTTCATGTAAGTCTTTGATAAATCTTCATGTAAGTCGCCGATTGTTTAGATATTAACTATTATATCATCTAAGTAGATGAGTGTATTCTTCACAAGAACTGGCCTTAAGATTACATCTATAATGCGCTGGAAGTTGACGGATGGTCCACATAAGCCGAATGGTATTCTCAATAAAGCGTAAACACCGGATTCCTAATAAATACGATTTTTGAGACGTCCTCAGGCTTCATGTGAACTTCGAAACATCCAGATAATAGTTCCAACAATATCATGAATCCTGTCTATTTAATTTTTTGAATAATCTCTTCAATTATGGGGAGGGGATAGGTAGGATATATAGTTATACTGTTATGCTTTCAATAATCAACGGCGAAACGTCATGTTTTGTGGTTAGTAGGTGGGAGATAATCGTTTTTAACACAGTGCCACCGGGCCAGCGTAAGGACTGCTTATGGCGGTTATTAGTTTTTCCTTAACATTTCCGAGCTATTCTCCTCGATTATCTTTTCCTTCGTTGTATCGTAAGGTTAAAGTTTAGATTTTATCGGGGCCGCTGTGCTTCTATCTGTACTGTTGTTGATAATACGTGTGTAGCTGGGATAATCGTCAAACAAATTTGAAAGCTGACTGCCAATTTTTAGAGTTCTCTTTTTCATCTGCCTCCAAATGGTTCAGTTCTATTTCCGGTAACTGTGTCCTACTCTCTTCCAGTTTCTTCGTATCCAGCTGTAAAATAGAATCTCGAAAATTTAACTCTGAATCTGCCGCCTTCAGAAAATCTAAACATAAAATTACGGCAGCTTGAAGATTTTTCACGATAAGGAAACCACCTTTAATTGTTTATTTAAAACTTACAATAAAATTTTGCCTATACATGTGCACTGTTTGTCTTGGGCGGCAATAACTTTTTCCCTTCCTTCACTAAACAGTCTAGATTTTTATAAAACATTCTCAAAGAAAGTTATCTTGCAATCCGGTGTCGATCAATGCCTGTACGAAGACACTACTTAGTAATGCCTGTACAGATACATTACTTAGTAATGTCTGTACAGATACACTACTTAGTAACACCTGCACATCTGGCAACGTCAAATTTATAACTATGACGGTATTAAATTGAAAATTTGAGGATTTTTTTTGTCTCCAGGGGTAAATGTGCTCACTTATCTTCAGTAAACTTCTTAGTTTAGATTTTTCATTTTGCTCTCCCGCTGTTTTTTCTTTTGCTGTTTAAGGCAAAAAAAAAAATCTCCCGCTGTTTTTTCTTTTGCCTTTCTTTTTGGCGACTGCTACTCGCTGTTGAATTTTTTCTTCTATTATCGAATTGTCTTTTATGGCCAAACTGTGGCCTTCACTGTAGCGCTGGCCTAAAACTTTACCCATTTGGCCTCTCGCCATACTCTCTAATATGCGTTTTCCCGCCACGCGTCGGTTTTGGAATTTAGTTGCTAACTCTAAGAGACTTTATAAATTCGTTGGATTGTGGCGCTCAAAATAATCTTGTATTTGCAGCAGTAACCTAAGGAACATAATTTTAATAATTCCTTCATCTGGACTCTTGCCATTTAACAATTCAAAAATTTGTGCTTTTCTTAAAATAAAATCTGTTATGTCCTCAACGTTAAACTGGAATTAACTAAATAGCTCCTACTCAAATTGTATCCTATATTTTACAGTGGGAAATGCTTTGACGAGAGCACTTTTAAAAGTTTCAAACATGTAAGTATCGCTCCTTGTCTCAGCCATCATAAATTTTCAAATGCACTTATACCCAGTGTAGGCCTGGAAATCAACATAGGTTTTAATAATGGAAGTGCGGCGGTTGTGATGGTAAATTTTTGTGCCTCTGGTACAGTATACAATTCGAAACGAGAATTCAACTATTGAATAAGGTTGACTACTGAGGTTTTGTCATCGAAGAAGATCTCAGGATTCATGGCAGCCTTTAAATTCAAATCCCTTCATGGGATTAACTGTAGAGGCGGATTCTGCGACGCTTGGGGGCCAAGCTAAACATTGAATTTTCTTTGGACGTGGTTCTATTCAAAGTTCGGGCGTCAATATAAAGTCCCTTTTTCTTTGTTAACATCAATGATACGAAATTTCAAAGACTTTAAGCAAATTCTCACCGTCTTGCAAAATATCGACGAGACTGGCAAAAAGTGAATTTACCAATTTTTAACTCAACTAAATATCAACAGAAAACATCGTATAACTATCGTCTAACATCTGAAACTATCGTCCTTGAAAATAAAGCGGTTAAAAAACTTCACCTTTAAAAACACCGTCGTCAAAAATATCGTGGCACTAAAATAAAGCACCTACAAATCATCCCATGACGATAACATCGCATAGATGCAGTTTCAGGTTTTAAATGTTGTATATTCCTTTAATGACGTGGGAGCGCAAGAAGGAAAGAGGGGTGTTTTTACTTTAGTGCTTCATATTTTTGTATAAACCAATAAATGTTTGCTCAAAATGTAAGAAGGTAACTTAAGCATTTAAAATTTGGAAATGAATAGGACCTTAATGCAGCTTCTAACATTTAATAGAATTTTAAATTTACATAGTTAACTAACAAAAGGTTATTAATAAATTAATCATTTTCCTTCCTTGTACGAAGTAAAAAGGAAGTACTGTAAGCGCAAAAAATTTCGGGTATCATATTTCAACGAAAATATCTATTTTGACCGCTATCGAATGCAATTTAACGATGTTTTTCAATGACATTCGTGCATAAGAACAGAATAAACGACTCTTTTTCCCCAAGAAAATTATAAAACTGATTTAAAATGTATGCTGAAGAGATTTTTTTCGTGGCGTCTGTGCGTACGTACGTACGTACGTATGTATGTATGTATCTCGCATAACTCAAAAACGAGTAGCCTCAGAACGTTGCAGTTTCGTATATAGGACTGCTATAACATGTAGATGTGCACCTCTTATTTTGGTTGCAATCGACTGCACCAAAGGTCTATAGATTTATGTATATATATATATATATATATATATATACATATATCCATTCTGTTACTCGGCATAGGTGAGCTCAGTTTTTTTTATTCTTATATGTTGTTAAATTGTGCATTTTTTTGCTTTAAAAATGATTGAGTTATGATGTTCTTATCTTCCGGTTAAGGTTTTTATGCCTTTAGTAATTCTGCATGCAAGATTTGTAGAATTATCAACAATTTAAAAGTTGTTTAAGTGCGACTAAGCCTAATCATTTTTCTCATGACGGACATATTTGTTTACATCTGAAACTTAGCAGAATAGTGGATATGATGCCAATCTAGAGAAACTGAGCTTCGAAACAACAAAGATAATGCCTTTTTTATTATTGTGAATTAAATCAGGCTTAATCAAATCTGGAATTCATTCGAGGAAATAAGTGTCTAAGATTTACTTCGTAATTTTTAATATAGAGATTTTGAGTTTTTATGTATTTTTGCCGTGTCGCGAAGTGAGATCTGAATTAATTGAATGAGAACTATTGAATTGTCGGTGAAAAACTGTTTCTTTTTTTTTTCTTTTTTTTAATTTCTTTTATATATCGTTTAAATTTATTATAGTATTTGAATAGAACATGTGGCAATGATTAGGCAATTCTCCAGATGATACACATAAATACATCAGAAAACACAAAAATTATGTGCTTTCTGATGAGTTATAAAATGAATGAGATGTAAGGCTGTTAAGTGAACATAGCGCCAGAATGTCGCCATGGTAAACACATATAGTGAATTTTAAAGAGTGCATTTTATTCTATTGTGGTTTATGCGCTATCGAGGAAATAGATTTAATTCAATCCAATAAGTTTAAATGAAATGCAAAATGCGTATAATTTAATACTCAGGAAGTGATCTGGTGTACACATCAGACTTATTTATAACGGTTTACTGTTAATCTTTCATGAAAAATATAGTCTAAAATAGTTCAGAAAAAAAGAAGATAAATAACTGCATGAGGTTACCGCTGTAAAAACTGCTTTGTTAATTATCAAATTATTTTCTATCCCGTTTGTTACTACAATATTGGTTTAGTGAAAATTATATTTTATTCTGTTTCCTTTTAGTCTTAAGATGTCGTTAACATTTTAATGTATTTCGTGCAATCAATTATCTGGATGCCGATTAGTTAGTTATGACGAAAGATATTTGCATAATATGCCAGTATGGGATTTGGATTTATTGGTTTATGCTGAAGCATACTGGGCTATCTGCTCAAAAGGAGGAATGCCTTAGCAGAGTACTTTTTTCACTATTGACTGGACTCGTGTTATGTTGACCGAGCAGTGCTCATTTATTCGGACTTTGTGTTTTTGACCGGAGCCGATGTTTAACTACGGACTTTATTACGACTACGGACTACCGACATTTAACCGACACGAACACTGTCGTGTCGGTTAAATGTCCTGTCGGCTAAATGTCCTGTCGGCTAAATGTCCATGTCGGTTAAGTGTCCCTGTCGGTTAAATGTCTTGTCGGCTAAGTGGTTGTCGGCTAAGTGTTCGCGACCGGTACCTTATATGTAATGCCTTCAAATGCTATCACAATTAACGTAGCTTCAATGTTTACCACAAAGAAATACTGCTAAAATTGCAAGTCATCTGAATGCTATCATGATTTAACATCGTATCTTGCTATCTCGGATATGCTCGTCATACTAATTGCAGATTTTCAAAATCTTCAAATGCTCTTTCCCGACAACTTCGCTGCTGTATTCACGTCCACGGACGACAGATGTAAATTAGTTACACCTATCGTCCGTGGTCCGTGGTGATGATTAAGATCCTACCGTATCTTAATCATCATTCAAGCAATTGGCCCAAGGGCGGAAATTTAATGAAGAGTGAAGACCGTAATGGTCATGCTTTGTCTTAAACGAAACGATCTACGATCTACAGAGAACTTTTTCATGAACTGTCGCATATCCACGTCATAGATTTGGAAAATAATTCTTATGCAATTAGCTCGTTCGCCGAAATGAAATACCAGTGTTCAGCGACTTTACCTCTCGATCACTGGTGGGCAGTTCTGCAGAGGGATATGAACGGAAACTATTGCGTTTTAGCATCAGTCATTGGAAGATTTAAATTTAAAATTATACTCAAAATTTAAACGCAGATATATGTTTAGAAATAATATATAATTGGAATAATTCTCTGTTAGAAACACTTGTATCTCCCTAAAACGACCAGTATATCTGAAAACAGAAACAAACGTCCGTTTTAATCATTATGGAAGATGAGTACATTCACTCAAATTTAAAAGGATATGGTGGAATCTCAAGTGGTCGCTTTGAAGAGAATTCTTTATATTTAACATTACATTTAACCATTTCTTATAAGCAATTAATTATTATTTAATTTGTACTTATAAGCACAAAAATATTATTTAATTTGTGGATAAATTTTATTCGAAAGTATTTTAGTTATTTCCTGAATTTTTATAACACCCAGTGAAGCATCTTCCTAAGACGAACGCCTCTGTAAGTGACCAGTATATGTATGAAACGTATTAAGAAGGGTAACTCATTTTGAACCGTAAATGGTCGTTTTAGAGAAGGTTTATTGAACTTAGCTTTCTCAGTTAAATATATTTACTTTCTTTATAAACATTTATGTTTTTGATTCCTTTATGGGAAGAAAGCTGAAGCGTTTCCTGTTCTTTTTTAACACATAGTGAATCATTTCGTAAAAACGTTCTCTAGAAGTGATCAGTAGTTGTAAAGATTATTCTACATGTACATAATAGGTAGGTATTTTATCATGGTTGCCGGTAAGCTGTCGTGTGATTATCACTTAGGAAACAAAGAATGTTTTTAAAGAAAACTGGCTCATATTAGCAATTAGGGCAAAAGGACTGGCCGATGGCTTTTATTTCTTGGCTGGTTTGGTTTATTTAATTACAGCAAAACACTCAAGGGCTATCTGCCTAAGGGGAAGGATGGCTTCGTGAAAGAGGTTTTAAGGGTAATTGGCTCGTATACACGTTGAATGGGGAAACCACGAAAACTACCATGCAACCAGCCCGTTCGCCAGGATTCAAACCCCAGGCCGAATTACCAGTGTTCAGCGATCTTTTATTTTTTAAAGTCAGGCTTTTGCTCGGTGTTTCGTAATTTACGCCTCCCAGAAATCTATAGCAAAACTAGATTAATATTTCTAATTGAGATTTTATTTTGTGGCGACTTTATGTCCTCGGAAATTTTTAACTAGTGATTTGAAGCTACGATTTGTGAATAAAAATTTGTAATTAAAAATTAATAAAATAGAAACTTCATCAGACTGTCCTAAGAGTACACAGTTTTCAAGAACAAAAAGTGCGCATATTATGCAATGACTTTTATTTTCAAGAATCAAACGCTTCAGGTACAATTTTTTTGTATTTAAATGACCAGCTGTTTAGAATAAGAAAATGTCACTGTTTTTATGTATCATTTTAAATGTTTTACATGCACATGCTTTTGATGTAACCCATAACTAAAAATTAATACTCGAGTTCGCTTCCTGCATGATCATTTTTTAATTGATCAGAAAAAATCCTTTTTCGGTAAAATGAAACTTTAGTATTTCTACGTACTAAACTAAAAGCATGGGAGATATTTTTAAAGAAGAAATGCTGATTTCTATTTTAAATCGAACACAAAATAATTCTTTTTTAAATAAATTTGGAAATTTTATGGTTATTTTTTTCGCCTATAATTAACTATAATTTTAGTTCTTCAGTTCATATTAATAAACAGAGAAATGCTCTTAATTAGCTGAATCATTGCGAGGTGTACTATTAGGTAAATATAGGATTATGTTTTATCCATCTAAACCACTGTAAACAAATGATATACTATTGCTTATATGATTCCTTTACCTCACCAAACCACTTGCATGGTAAAACATTTCCTTTACCTTACATTTCACAAGAAAAAAAGGGCTTCTCTATCTCTCTTTCCCACCATAAAAACACTACAATGTTCATTATTGCATCTGCATGTAATAAAAGGAACAAAATATTGCATATAAATTTATAACTTTAGAATAACTCATTTTTTTTTAATTTCGATATGCGCTCTCTTTAATGTTCATGCAAGGCTTAATTATTATGTTGGTTGGAATTCATATCATACATTTCTACCTGTATATACTCTGATCACATGCTTTTTTGGAGTAATGGATTGCTCAAATTCCTTTTTGTTTTTTTCTTTTATTGTTAGAACATGTTTAATTTTTCTAAAAAACGTTGTGGCGATGATGTGTATGTGAGGAGATGCATATAATCCTTATTTATTTTGGTAGTCTTTGTTATATTGTATACTGTCCTTATTCATTTCAGTAATATTCATGATTTCGAGCTGATTCTGTTATACAATTATTTTAATGCATATTATATGCTAGTGTCTATTTCCCCCTGAAAATAACTCCATTAATATCCATCATCAATATATTAAATATCTTTGGCATAAGAAACAAAATTAAATCAAATAAACGCATGATTCTATGAATTTTTATGATCAACAATAAAAGTATAATTTTTCGTATATTATTTGGATTTATGATCTGTACTTCCACAATAATAACACCTTGGTCCATTTGTCTTATTAGATTATAACGTATGTATTATTCTGTGTATCGCTACTTGAATAATCCTTAGGTCTTTGTATCTGGAGCTCGAATTTTCTCATAAAATTTTAATTTCTCTTTAAATTTAGAAACAGCTTTTACATCCATACAAATTAATTTTGTTGCTACGTGAATCCCTTTTAATTATATAATCAAGAATGGATGAATCGTCAACAGAACCACGACTGGCTATTTCTCGTATTGCAATTAAATACTGAGAAAGGGATTCAGCAAGTTTTAAATGGCGTTTGTTTAAGAAATTTCAAAGTTTTTCTTTTTTTTTAGTCCAAATGGGCGTTATCCCAGAAGGACTATTAATTTCGAATTTCGTTTTGGCATTTTGCGTTGCTTCACTATAAACGTCTGCATCACTTTTCAGATTGTTGCCACTATACATCAGAGCCCTGCATTATATTTGAAGAAATTAAATAATGAAAAATCTGCATGAACGTATGTATGTTTCTCGCATTGTGAAAAAACAACGGTACCTAGAGACATCAAATTTTAAATAACATAGTCCTCGACTCGAATATTTGCATCTGGAAGCTCAAATTTGGAACTTATTTTATTATCTATTTCATATTTTGTAAATCTTTAACGAATTTTTGATTAAGAAACTCAACGATTTCAAAGCATTCCATTAACATTAACATCGCCTGTATCTTCAAGCACGGATATTTTCTGCGCGAGGTTTCTTTACATTTCTTCTTGGTATTAAGTTAGTAGCGTAGCAACGCAAAGATGTTACAGTGTCTGAGTGTAATTAGCGTCGAATGACTTAAAATGTCTGTTTGGTTCCTCCTTGAAAAAATATGCCCCTTTGGGCGTAATATAACATCTGAAAGCATTCATATTTTTGTAATGACCGAGAGCTTCATTTAATAGCTATTAGCCGTTCATCACTATAAGGACCGGAAGTGGTGGCCTTTTTCGTTATGGAAGCACCTAACAGATGGCCACTGCTGCGTCTCATTGAAGAGACGAACAGTTACAACTATGCCCTTTGCGGAATTCGAACCCGGGCTCATCGCTACGGCAGTCATGGTCACTAATCACTATAATGGCTGGGCGGCAACAAATTACGAAGTTGCTCACTATTTATTTTAGAGCCAAACTGAGACAAAATATTTTCTTTTAACTTGTCACATGACATAATACCTTTGAAATATGGAATAAATACTTTAACAGAGGCAGTAAGTAATTTCTTAGTAAACAAAATCTTTTGTAATTCATGTAACTTAAATAATTTAAAGGATTCTTTTAGATAGCGAATTAAAGATCCGACCGGATATGTATCAGTTCCATCAAAATTTCCGAAACAGCTTCTAAAATATCAGGAAACTATAATGAAGTTTCATGATATTACTAGCGTTATAAAATTTTGATCTACTGTATTATTCACCGGAGATGGTTCTGACTTAACAAAATTAACATCATCATCGTTATCAGAATCGGCAATACTTCCGTTTTCGTGTAACTCGTCATCGTGCTCAGTATTGGATTGTAAAAGCTTAAAATTACGAAACATTCTTCAGTATTAATGTATATTTATCAGAACTTAACTCAAAATTAAGATGTAACAATACACACAGAAAAGAAATCGCTTGCAGTAAAAGTCTGAAGTAATATTTGTTCAGTTTCAGCAACTTTAAACCAGACAGAAAATCAGAAAAGTTACTTAGTGTTCGAATATAATTTGATACAAAAGGTTAACAGACTTTGTGGCAATTTCTTAAAGAATAAAAAAAATTAGAAATAATACTGAGTGTAGTCATTTACACTATTCTTAGAAGTAACAACAGTTGAATCAGGAGTTCGAAACAAAACGTATTCGTAATCTAATTCGTAAAACTTATTCTTAGTCGTAATCTTTCATTCATCAACATAATTCATTCCTAACCCTGGCCTCATCTTGGACCAAACCTCCAAAATATGTGGAGTACTTTTCCTACTTTGACGTTCGAGAACTCACTGCATTAAATGGATGAAACTTTCTAGGTATAACCATACACACTAATCCAGTTGACATCTAGCTTGAACGTTTAATGGAGATTTTTTTTACTTATTACGTGCTCCACCCTTAGGCACTAGACGGAAAGGAAGCGATGCCCCGTGGAGGTCCTTTTTTAAGGGAAACTGGCTCGTATCCACGTTTCACATGGGAAAACGCCCATGCAGGCAGCCAATTCGCCGGGACACGAATCCCGGACCGAACTACCAGTGTTCAGCGGCTTTTACCGCTCGGCCGCTGGTGGCCGTTTAATGGAAGTTATCCACGATTTTTACAACTATGAAAATGGACGAGAGGGATATGAATATTTACAGAAAATCTGTCACATTAAAGAAAAATAAAAAAAAAAGTTCTTTCTTCTTATACATATCGTACATATATCGTCGTACATATCTGTATACGTTTTATGTTGTCATGAAGGCCTCGTCTTCGTTTTCCTTTCACAAAACAGCTTGTGCCATCTGTCGGTTGTGAAAAAGGGCATCTCAAATTACTGAAGTTTCTTCATCGTTCCTGATATCCGATAGTTCGTTATAGAGGGGTTAGAGTGCAGTTTTAAACTGTCATATGACTTTCAATAGCGAGAATTTGCTGCAGTTAAAAAAGTATTTTATTGATGGTCCCTCTCTTTTTATTTCTCCAGTTCCTATGGGGTTATCTTTGCTGGAGGCAAAGTCCCAGAGCAATCGGTACCACTGAGTTGGCAATCTCTTATCACGCTTTCCTAGTCTTTTTCATTTAAACCTCTCAGATGAAGAGCAGCAAAAGAAAATATTACCTCTGGATAAAGATAAAAAAGTAAAGGAACCACTAACACGTCATTTTTTTCCCTTCAATTTACTTCGTCGAATAGGAAAATCTGGAGATGGCGCCCCAAATCGGCATGGCGTTTGACAGCTTAAGCAACAGGCAGATATCCAGAGACGAGTTCTTAGATAAATTTTGAATATTGGGAAATGCATATCACGCCTCGCTTATCGTAGGAATGATGTCTTCTGCCAATTTTTTTGCCATTTTTGTTTTCTATTTTTAGTTCTTTGTACAAATTTGATTTCTTCTGGACGTGGATTTCAGCACAATGTTTTAGAAGTAACATTAGTAGTATCTGTATTTGTGCACTAATGCAGGAGCCTGTAACAAAATTAGGACTTGTAAGGGGTAATTATGGTATCAGGAAATTACAAATTTTAAGTTAAAATTTATATCTTGATATTTTTTCTTCGTATTCCCCATATACTCGTAAAACAAATTCGCAAAGGGAAACTCATCGAAATTATAAAATGCGATCCAATTTAAATTAATGATTAATAATCTAATTAACAAGTGACTCAATTATTAATAAATTCGTAATTGCAGAAAGTGACCAGTTTAAATTAGTGATCGACAATACAATTTTAAATAACTTTGTAACTACAAAAGACTTGATTTAAATTAGTGATTAATGGCCCAATTATAAATAATTTCATAACTGTGCAATGCGACCGAATTTAAATTAATGATTAATGACTCTAATTAAAATGTGACCAAACTAAAAAATGTGACCGAATTATAAGTAACTTCGTAAAAGTAACGAGTTTAATTGCATAAGTCTGTACAAAAAATATCGGTGATTTTAAGTAGATGATGTTATTATTTTAAATAAACTCTCTTACTAAATAATAAAGAACCTGTTTGCATATATGCAGATATGTATGTTCCTCTCAGTGTGGAAAGCCGGAGGCAACTTAGAGCTACCAATTTTTCATTTCGCTCAGTCCTACATGCGAGCAAGAGCCGCTCAAAGACGGGAATTTTAATTTCGATTATTGTGTGTTTTATGCGACCTTCATGAAATTTTGAATACGAACTCATGGATTGAATATTTCTGTATTGTTTTATTTTCTACCATTTACAAAGAGTAAACTATTTGTCTTTCAAATTTAATTTACAAACTTAGCGATTTAAAAACAACGTATTACCACTGCCTGAAATAAATTATTTTTATCTTCCAGTTGTCAGTGTGTCGCCATTTGGGAAAGCATAAAGTATCCATTTTTTTTCTCAGACTTAATTTCTTCGTTAGTAACAAAGTAAGCCTGAAATCAATAACAGCAGTTTTTCATCTTCATTTCCTTTCATTTCATTTTCATTTCCCAAATGCTGACACACTGGCGATTGGAAGATAAACATAATTTGTTTCAGGCAGTGGTAATGCATTGTTTTACGTCATATACAACCAGAATATTCCCCTGGGATGGAACCCAAAGCAGGTCGAACTACCGGTATTCAACGGTCATACCTTATAGTACTATTTCCTTAGAATTACTCGGCGTTAGGGTGCACCCATTTTGTAACTCTAATTAAAAACAAGCAACTTAATTAAAAAAAAGCAACTTTCAACCTTTGTAACTCTAATTAACTAAAACGACTTTCAACAACAGCAATTAAAAAAAAGCAACAACTTCAACTAAAAAAAAAGCAACTAACAACCTACTGCCATTTTACATTACGCCCATACTGGCGTAATGTAAAATGGCAGTAGGCAGACACATACGCGTTTCGAGAGCATTTAGGCTAAACATATTTAAAAATAGCATAGCTTTCAGAAACAGCCTCTAGCATGCTATATATTTTTTTCTATTTTAAAATATATGCAAGGTATATAACGTTCCCATGTGAATCTAAATGCATATTCATCTCATATGCTATAAAATGTTTCGCTATCCTACCTGGCCATCTCTGCTGATAAATCATACTAAACTTTAAAAGAACCCTTTTGGAGGATGGTTACAATTTGAACCATTTCAGACTTATTTTTTCTGCTTTGCATATTTTTGTATATACATTTTTTTATATTTTAGACTGTATCTATCTGTTACAGATTAACAAACTAAGCTGTTTAAAAAAATAGATGCAGTTCTTTAGAATGCTATTTATTTCAAATTTTTAATCCGATTGATTTAAATCAAAATGCATTGAAATACATATCGTCTACTTGTTAAGTATACCGATGTAATCCTTCTCTAATAATGATGATTCACAGTCTAACATTTTTCAGTCTGATGCGATATCGAACCCCCATAAAAATTTCAATAGAAAAGTAAAGTAATTCTCTTTCATTATATCATCAACAATAGCACCCAGTTTTCAATGATCTTCGTCTTTCTAATCAAATGGTCGTAAGAGCTCAAGTTCTCTCCAATATTTTACTTATATTCAATTTTAGTCGATTAAATGTGGCAAAACATTTATGATAATTGGACAGAAATCAATAACATGAAAAAACAAACAGACATTCTTTCTTAGATACATAGATTTTGTAAAACTTACAAATTTTTGTTTAACAAGCTCTACGATTTGAAAGCAAGCAATAGCAACACATTTCGAAATAAAGCATTTCCTTATCTCCAACGCGCAAGACAGTTGCAACTCGGAAAAATGAGTGTAAAAATGAGCGCTTTCAGAGATTTTAATTAATATTTTGACTGATTAAATTCGTACGAAGATGGGAGTAGTCGAAATGGCTTCCTACGATTTTTTGGAATCAGGAATAATGTATTTCATGTTTGGCAATGCTATTTTTATTTCATCGTAAAACTTAGAAATTTTTGTTAACAAACTCTAGGATTTAAAAGTGAGCAGTGGCAACAACCTTCAAAATAAAACAGATTTTCATCTCCAGCTTGCGAGACTGTTGCCACTCGTAAAAACGATGATGAAAATTATCGTTTTTCCAAGTTTTTAAACAATATCTCTAAATTTTAGCTGTTTTTATTTTGAAAAAAGTGTATGTCTACCTTTCCCAGGACTCAGAAAAGAATTGTCAAAAGTTTGGTAAGTGATAGTAGTGACTGAGTTATTAAAGGACAAATCGGCAAATTTTCTTCTTTATATACAGAATAGAGAGAGAGAGACAAGTATGTTAGCTTTTATACTTAAATTCAACCAGTATTTTATTAATATAACTTGTGAGTGGCAACAGTGTTTAATTTCAGTCTATATATGTTCTAAAAATGTATTTTGTTTTAAATTTATGTATTAGAATGCTGGACAATAGATTTTCTAGACTTGCTTTGATAAATGTATATGCTGTAAACAAAAAGCGTTTATTTCAGAATCTCTATTGTGTAATATTTCTTAATGAAAAGATGTGCCTTTGTGAAGCCTGGGGCTCAAAGGCAGATGGCTTCATAACAGAAAATTCGGGGAATTTTCTAATTGTGTTTTAGACATGTTATATTTAATTAAAAATATCCAATGTTTTTAGGGAATGACGTTATGTATTTTTTCCCTTTCTCAAGTAGACATAAGAAACAGAACTTTCCAATGTATTTCCAATTCATCGCATCTTATAAAAATGTTTCGCAATTTCATCTGGGCCAAATTTATTGATAATCTCAATCGCTAAACGGTATTAAATTTTAAAAGACGCCCTTTGGGCGACTGTTAAAATCTGAAATCTTTCTGAGTTTTTTTGGGTGGAGAGTATTCATTTTATTGGTTATTTGGAAGAATTTTACCAATTTCTATGCATGAAATCATTATTTTGTTTAAAAGCGACTTATCAATATAAACGAATTTCTGATTTTGTCACTGTTATTTCGTAATTAATAAATTAATGTTTACTTTGAACGCCAATGAGAGCTAATTATATTGATTAAACAAAATTAATTTCTGTTTTAAAAAGCAATGCTAATTTGATTAGAAACATCTACAAAAACAAAAAAAAAATAAAAAATAAAAATCTCTCATTGAACTTAACTTATTGAGCTTTGAGTGCTTTTAGAATTAGTTATTTTATTTCCATAAAGTCATTCAGAATAAACAAAATGAATTTTTCTGGGAAATGATAATGTATTTTTTTCATCTCCTGAGTTTGTTTAGTTCTAGAATAAAAGTTATAAAAACCAATATTCCATATATATATATTCATTTTTACGGGAAGAAGAAAACTCAAAACCAATATCCTAAAAGCTTCAAGCTCCTATTTTATGGTCGCTTCTTGTAGCTACCATTTTATTGGAACTAGGAATAAATCACTAAACCGCAAACTAATAGAAATTTCTTCACAGCTGGAAAGAAACCTGCAGTGTTTACTCATATTATTGACCGATTCTTATTTCAGAAGGATCAGAACAAAGGGATTAAAATAATAATAAAAGGAAAAACTACTTCTAAACGTTCAGGAATCCAAGAATGCCGACAATAAAACCATCCACTTTTCAGGAGCACCTTTTTTCATTATTCTTCTATTTATTTTTAAAAGGAAAAAAATCTCTAGCTATTCAATAAATGAAACTCAAGTGCATACTTTCGCTAAGTGTCTTGCCGTACTATTAAAAGAAAATATTAAAAAGGCAAGTTTTGTAAAGGAATCTGAATTAAACAGCTTTTGATGGTAACCTGCATTTATACATACTACGATTCTATTCATTTTGTGCTTTCGGTATTTTCATTTGAAGAAAAACGATGATCGAGTTAAGCAAGGTGTGACAATTTGATTCCCAGAATGCATTTTTAAAAATTCCATGTGAATTACGCAAAAATACACTGTGGCGTAGGAAATTTCGTACCATCTTTTTATCGTTTATTCGCATTCGTTTACTGTACACATTTGCTTATCATTACAATATCCCATTTCCTTGACTATTTTTATCTCTCGCATATTGCCCCTATCTTTTTGGCGCCAGGTTCTGAAAATTAAAAAAAAAATATTCCCGTTGTTTTCTACTTTTCTCAATACGTTCAGAGAATGAGCTCTCCTATGCTTTAGAATGGACTTGTCGCCGTAGTGACTGTTTTCGTCTTACTAAAAAAGACAAATTCTTGAAAACTACCTGCGAAGATCACTTCGAACCTTTTTGCTCTAACTTTGGAATTTTATGCCAGCTTAACGCAAGAACAAATCCATTACGGCGAAGCAAACACGAAGTGACACTCAGTCTATTATTAGAGTCGGCTGCACACTTACCTTCTCTAATTTGTGGATGAGTTGAGACTTGCGAAATAGTAGAGACAGCAGTAAGAATGGGCGAAGATTCTAGTTACTAGAGTAGTAAGTTCCAGTTACTAAGTAGAACGAAAGGTAATAACATATCAGATATTGTAATTTTAGTATTACTATGTATTCTTGTAAGAATGTAGGTGTCTTTTAAAGAACTATTATTGTAATTCTTTATCCAAATCTACTCTACATTTGCAATGTTTTTACTGTTCTTATTGTACTGTTTCTCCTGTTGATTTTTGGAAGATAAAATTAATTAAAAAAAAAAGAAAACTATGAGATTAAATACAGTATTACAAAAGGAATGCATAGAGCATGGTATGTGAGTTTCTTACCGAATGTATTGAATGTTTTGTTTTTAACCATTTTGTTTCAATAACCTCTTGTAGGCGAAGATTTGCAGCTTTAACAAGCCTTCAGCACATCTTCTTTCGAAATTTCACTGCACAACTGCAAGACTGAGCGAAAGTCCTTTGTGTCAAAGCCACACGTATGGCTTAGACGTTTTCAGGAATGTGGACACATGAAGAGTGCTATCGTTTCTTCTCCCAGATGCTTTCGAATTGCTGACGCAATGTGCACGGAAACGTTTTCCTGTCGTCACCCAGCATTTCATTTCGGTGCAAAACGTTACAATTTTTACTTTCCCTCAATATTCATATTAGCAGTTATCCGCCAACAAGTGGTGTTTCGAGGCTAGCTAAAGTCTTGACTTCTTCTGATATCTGTGGGATGTGCCTTGAACTAACATACTCAAATATACGTTTTCAATATTCAGTAAACAATATCCAAAATTTAAGAGGGGGACTGAATGGTATGATATTTCGTGCATCTCCCTATAGATTCAAGATTCCAAATCTTTCACTTGCTTTGGCCTCTTTATTCGCTGCCCTTATAGTGTATAACATACAGCGTATACTTAATAATATACAGCAAAGTCATAATATAATTTCACATAAATAACTTAAAGCTATGGATTACAATCTGAACAAATATTTTGAAAAAAAAATGGCTTATTATATTAATGTTTTATTACTTTTTGCTCTTGTAAAATTAAAAATTATACAAATGTAAACAAGTTTTCGGAAACAAAATCACTGACTATAAACGCAAAACGTCGATTTTAATGAACGTAACGGCTGAGCTTTTCTTTTTTTTTTCCTGTAGCAAATTCTTAACTGGACTACAATTTATAGTATATAGTTTTATATCAGGAAAAAATTAATTATCTACACTCATGTCCATAAATTAAGGATAATTCGGAGTCACGCGGAAATCGAACTCTAAAATAAATATATCACCTGTAAAATCACTACACACATCTTCAAGAACCATATGCAAATTTCAGGAAGTAACCAGATGACACCGATGGTACGTCACAATGACGAGAGTGTAAGAGAGTGATATATAAGGAATACAGGCAAAGAAGTAAAATTGTTCGCAGACACTGCAATGGTGCTTCAGTGCAATAACCGAATAGTTATGACACAAAGGACGCATTTTTACGTGGTAGAATTATCGGCCGTCTGGAATGTGGGCGTACCCAACTGGAAGAATCAGACGAACTTGGAATTGCCCAGAGTGTCATCTCCAGGCTTTGACAACAATTCTAAGATGATGGTAATGTGAGTAGACGTTACAGCACAGGTCACCCCAGAGTTACAACGCCGAATGAGGACCGGTATTTGGCAGTTACTGCCAAACGAAACAGGCGGAGCACAGCCTCAGACCTCTCTCGTCAGCTCTCTTCAACCACTGGTACGACAATTTCAAGCCAGACCGTGTACAGACGCTTAGGGCAGATTGGTCTATATGCTCGTAGACCTGTCAGAGCATTCCACTTACTGCAACTCACTGTCGCCTGCGGTTAGCCTGGAGTAGAGGGCATGTATTGTGGACACCGCAACAGTGGGCTTCTGTGATGTTTTCCGACGAGTCCAGGTTTAGCGTGCAGTCTTAATCTCGCCGGACTTTCATATGGAGAACTCCAGGTACCCGTTACCACCAAGAAAACATCATTGAACGACGCCGTTAAGGTGGTGCAGGAGTGCTTGCTTGGAGTGGAGTTATTCTGGGTTCCAGAACTGACCTGCATGTTCAAATTGGAACCATGACTAGCCAAATCTATCGGGACGTCATTCTGGAACAACATGTACGTTTATTTCGGGGCGCCATGGGCGCACAATTTGTCTTTATGGATGACAACGCCCGTCCTCACCGTGCAAACATCGTAAGTGAATGCCTTCAATCGGAAGATATCACCCGTATGGACTGGCCAGCATTCTCACCCGACTTGAATGCAGTAGAGCACGCGTGGGACATGCTTGGAAAACGAGTTGCAGCCCATCAACCTCTTCCTACATGTCTACCGGAACTTCGGAGAGCATTGCGTTTTGAGTGGTGTAATATCCCCCAAGATCAGATCGATAATTTGATACTCAGCATGCCTAGGCGTTGTACGGACTGTATTGCATCGTCTGGGAGACATACAATGTATTAACAATCATACAAACCATGTAATATGGGTTTTTTGTAAATAGTTTTTTTTTGTAATTTGCTCCAGGGAGAAAAAATCGCTAATTTTTTAATAATATCAAACATATAGCATCTTTTTCTGCTCTTTACCTTTTGTTTAATAAATAAGCTGTACAAATAAATCAAATTTATTTTGCTTCTAACTTTACCTTTGCCTGATTTTGCATTATTCTTAATTTGTGTATTTTGTTGCTAATTGTTTTTCCTATCAATGGTATATGCCGATCAATTGCCGATGCATACTCGACTATCAAATTCCAGTCGACCTCTTGAGCCTTACTGACTCCCTCGAAAATTTTATCGACCCTCAGGAAGTCGATATCGACTCCGTTGTGGAATCTTGCATTAGATACCGTGGCCTTAAAAGCAATTTCGTTCTACACAATGAATCTATGAAATTTTAGGACTACTTCAACAAATCTGCCTAATGATAATTGCAGAATTTATTAGGGTATGTCATTTCAGCTTGCTTTTCCGAAAATATCGTTTACTTATGGATAAAACGCTGCATTGCACGGGGAAATAAAACAATTTTAATTATAATTCTATTAAAGTTGGCTATCTAAATACAAAATTCATAACAATAGCAATAATAGCATTACCGTATCTAATAAAATATCTCCATTTATAGTTTTCTGTAATTCCAATCTCGTCCGTTCTTGTTATTGGATCTGCTACCTAGACATCTAATCATCCATAAATAGAGAAGGTGAATGTGCAGCCGACTAGGCGAAATTGTAGAATGAATGTCAGTTTGAGTTTGCTTCGCTGAGATGGGCCGGTTTTAGTATTATTTTGGTGTAAAAATCAACAGTTAGTAAGGAGAGATTCAGCGTAACCTGCGCATGTAGAACGAAAAATGTATGTTGAATGGACCTTTGTTAGTAAGGGTTTGTTTTTGTCAGTAAGATGAAAATAATGGTTACGTGGACAAATATATTTTAAAATTTTGGAGATCTTGTTCTGTGAGCGCTAAAGAATGTGAAAATCATAGGAATATTTTCAGAATTTTCACAATCTCATGCTAAAGCGATAGAAGGAAAAACACGGTAGGAAATAATATATATATATATATGCTGGATGTTATTTTTCAGGATCAAGAGATGGCTGTCAGTCGATGGTACTCTTTCGTGAAGAAACGAGACCGTCATGAGAACAAAAGGTGTGTAAAACGTTAGCAGAAGTTGTACAAGGTTATAAAGAAGAAAAAACTTTTATTTTCATGTACTGTGACACATTTCTGTTTCTATTTCTGCTAATATTCGTGCTCCTGTTGTTCACTTTCACAGCGTGTAAAAATCGTTGATAAGTTTCATTAAATGTTCAAGTTAAAAATGCAAATTAGCCTAGTGTATGTATTTTCCCCGGGAATCAAGAAAGTTCCAGCCATTTTATGAGGTTTGTTCTCATATACCAAAGTAAGACGACGAAATCTGCACCTTTTGGAGGTTCAGTCCAAGATGAGCCTGGGATAAGGAAGGAATCACAACTATGAAGGAAAGATTGACTGTAGAATGAGTAAGATTATTTCAAACTATTTATTTGCATATTGTTATTTGAAGGAACATTGAATACCGCTAGCGAAAAAAACCACCCTTAATTCTATTTCTAGAACTTCTGATTCTTTAAGAAACGTTCCCCCTAGTCTAATACACTTCTGCATCAAACTATAGTTAGAGCGTAAAGGGATAGGAAAAATAGATCGAGATGGCATATTTTTTCTAGTTTTCCATTTGATTTTAATGTCGCATAAATGAAACAAAATTACTTCAGAGTTTCACTGCAGGAGATTTCATTTCTGTGCATAATTTGTTACATTTAATTATGAGTGAACTGCTGATAAAAACTGTGATTTAGTATTGAAAAATCTTTGTGATTTTAAGCTTTTATAATCCGAAATTAATAATGACGAGTTATCCAAAAACGAAAGTGTTCACATTTTTGATAACGATGATGATGTTAATTCTGTTAAGATAGAATCACATCCCGCAAATAATTCAGTAGATCAAAACGTAATGACGCCTAGTAATACTTCATTATTATCGCGAACAATCTCCTACCTCTAACTGTGACTTTAACTTGAGAGGAACTCGAAGTTTTGATTTCGATGTAGCCGCGTGAACGGTAGCGTGTGTGCGTAGTAGCTTTCTGTATCTGCTTTAGAAATGTGCTTGTATCTTTAATTTCTTCATTAAATGTTTCAGATATAAAGTTTTTATAGCGTATTTTGATGACCGTAGGATTTTTAGCAAATATATTCACCATCATCGAACTCGTTTACTGAAGCGGTCGAAGAAGCCTGCAACAGGTGAGTAATCACGGTTTCTTTATTGAACTCTTTATTTTTTTGACAACATATGGCATCCCTGCCGGGATGGTGTAATATTTTGCTATTATTGAAAAATCTAATGTGTTCATCAAATATATTGATTCAGTATTGAATATTTGAAACATTTTGATCAGTCAAAAATGAGTGAAGAAATTATAACTAAATTGAAAAAGAAACGCGGCACATCTAGATCAGCAGTTACTAAAATTCTTAATAAGATAGAATCGGATCTGCCCGAAGATAAAATTAATGTAAATGAATTGGAAGAAAATTTAGAACTGCTAAATTGTAAAGTCGATATTCTGAAGTCTGTTGACAGTGAGTTAGAAGCGGTTTTAAAACCGGAAGAAATAGAATCTCACTTACAAAATGTTGATGAGTATCTAGATAAGATAATTTTGTGCAGATTTAGAGCGAACAAGAAAATTAATGAAGTTAAAAATCAAAATTTATTGATTAATTCACCTTTGAAAAGTACACAAAATTTAAATGAAGAAATTCCTATGAGAGAACATGTTTCCAAAGCAAGTGTTAATGTCAAACTTCCTAAGCTCACAATCACTAAATTTTATGGTGACATTAGTCAGTGGCTCACATTTTGGAGCTCATATGAATCTGCAGTGCATGAAAACGAAACTCTAACAAAAATTGATAAATTTAATTATCTGAAAGCTCATTTATGTGGTTCCGCATTAAATACTATTAATGGTTTCTCGATTACATCTGATAATTATGATAAGGCTGTCAAATTATTAATTGACAGATATGGAAGAAAAGATGTTTTAATAAATACTCACATGAGTAATTTGTTAAATATTTACCCTCTTAAACATTCGAATGATGTCAGAAGCTTTCGAAATTTACTAGATAACTGTCAAACACAAATTCGCAGTTTAGAATCTCTTGGAATTTCTTCAGACACTTATGGTAACTTGTTATCTCCTGTGATTTTAAAATGTTTACCCTCAGATCTAATTTTTGAATTTAATAAATATACAGGAAACTCTGAATATAAAGTTGAAGATTTAATCACCTTTTTGAACACTCAGTTAAGCGCGAGAGAGAAAATTGGCACTTTGCCAGATAACTCTCGAAACGCAGTCGAAAGATGTGTTAATGCTGATTCATTGGGAAAATATAAACAAAAATGTAATCGAATGGGTAAAGAAAAAATTCCAACTTCCGCTGATCTATTGAGTTCAGAGGTGAATGAAAATATGAAAAGTACTTGTGTATTTTGTAATAAATTTCATGATTCTGAAAGATGTGATTATGCACGCAATATTAGCATTGAAGAAAGAAAATCTATTTTAATGAAAAAAGGGGTTTGTTTCAGGTGTTTGAAACAAAATAAACATTTATCAAGACAGTGTAAAGTAAAGGTAATTTGTGAACTATGTAAGGGACGACATTTTGATATTATGTGTTTTTCAACTCAAAATAATTGTCTTAATAAAACAGAAGCTAAATGTGAAAAAGAAATAAATGAACATACTGTTTTATCAAATTCTTGCACAAAGGAAGTGTATTTGCAAACTTTAATTGTTAATATAACAGAAAATGGGAAAGAATATTTGGTGCGCATAATCATAGATTCAGGGAGTCAGAAGAGCTACATAAGCAAATTTCTGGCTGAAAAATTGGGTTTGAAGTTCCTAGGAGAAGAAACAGTGGTACATGGTCTATTTGGGGGTGTTGAAAAAATAGAAAAACACAAAAGGTATCTTGTGAAGCTATCTAGTATTGATAAAAAATATCAGGTACAATTTGAGGCTATGGATCAAAAGAAAATTTGCTCGAATATTCCTAGAATTGGAGACAGAGACTGTATAGCAGCCTTAAAGGAACTTGGAATATTTGTGAGCGATATTGCTTTAAATGAGAATTCATGTCTATTTGAGAAGAATTCAAATGAAATACATGTCCTTATTGGAGCAGATTTAGCTGGGAAATTATATACAGGGGAAATAAAACATTTGTCTAAGGGGTTGGTAGCCATGAATACCAATTTAGGCTGGACAATTTTGGGTAAGGGTAGCAATGAAAACATAAATGACAGTTCCTTGTTAGTACTCTCGTTGCATGTAAGCAATGCTCAAATATCGGATCTTTGGAGTTTAGATTCTTTGGGAATAACTGACCCTATTGAAAAGAAAACAAAAACAGAATTAGAAGAGCTTGCTTTTAAACATTTTAAGGAAACTGTTGAAAGAGATGAAGAAGGTAGATATCAAGTAAGAATTCCCTGGTTGGAAGGCCATCCTCCATTGTTAGACAATAAAGATTTATGTAGGAAAAGACTTAATAACACAGTGAGATCCCTTCATTCTTCGTGTAAGCTAGAAGCCTATCAACAGGTATTTAGTGAGTGGGAAAAGGAAAATATTATTGAACGAATAAATTCGAGTGAGGATTCGAATAAAGAGGAGAACTTAAGTATTCACTTTTTGCCACATCGAGCGGTCATAAAAGAAAATTCCACAACTAAAATAAGACCAGTTTTTGACGGATCAGCTAAAACTCGTAATTCGGTGTCTCTCAACGATTGTATCGAAAAGGGACCTAATTTGATTGAACTCATTCCTTCAGTCCTGAACCGTTTCAGATGGGGAAAGATAGGAGTTATAGCGGATATCCGAAAGGCTTTTTTACAAATAGGCTTACATGAAAATGACAGAAATTTTCTCAGGTTTTTATGGTGGCAAGATGGAAACCCAGCTTCTGAACTTTGCTACAGACATAGTCGTGTAGTATTTGGCCTTTCCTGTAGTCCTTTCCTTCTAGCTGCTGTATTGACACACCATTTTGATCAAACAACTGAGGAAGAGGAACTAGCGAGAAAAATTAAAGATTCGATGTACGTCGACAATTGCGTAACTAGTGTGGATTCTTTTGAAGAGCTTAATCTTTTCCGGTCAGGATCTCAGAAGTTGTTGAGTTCAGCTAAATTTGATCTACGGGGCTGGGTGCACACTCGTCCACCTTCTCCCATAGATAACTGCGAAGGAAAAGAAGAAGTTTCAGTTTTAGGACTATCTTGGAATCCTCATGATGATTCGTTGTCGATTGATTTAAAGACATTTACCGATCAAGAGACAATTTCAATAACTAAAAGAAAGATCCTTTCGTTGGTTCATACAATTTTTGATCCTATTGGTTTCAGTTGTCCCTTCACACTAATACCAAAGTTATTGTTGCAAGAGTGTTGGAGACTTAAAATCTCGTGGGACTCGGAATTGCCATCAGAGATTGCAACAAAATACCAGAAATGGAAAAATCAACTGTCAGAGCTCAAGAAGATTAAAATTCCTCGAAGACTATCAGTTTTAGAACTTCAGCATGAAAATTTATCGTTACATGTGTTTTGCGACGCATGCCAGTCTTCATATGCAACGTGTATGTTCTTGAGAGTCGAAGCAAAGAATGCAGTAACTTGTCAGCTAGTGCAAGCAAGATCCAAGGTTGCTCCTCTTAAAAGGGCAAGTATACCCCGTTTAGAACTACTTGCTTGCAGTATTGGTGCTAGATTAGCCAACACTGTTAAAAGGGACTTGAGATTAGACGATATAGAAACGTTCTTCTGGTCTGATTCGATGGATGTCCTTTACTGGATAAAGAAGAAAGATAATTGGGGTGTGTTTGTTTCTAATAGGGTGACAGAAATCAGAAATTTAACATCAACTGATCAATGGAATTATGTACCAGGAGTACAAAATCCGGCCGATCTTCCGTCTCGAGGGTCTTCGGCGCAAAAACTAGCTAAAGGAAAATGGTGGGAAGGTCCTACCTGGCTAAGATATTCAAGAGACGAATGGCCAAATTTCGAACTCATACCAAATGAAGAAACTATAAATTCAGAAAGGAAGAAGATTATAGTATCATCTGTAAACGAAGAGAAACTAGATTTCTTTTATCGGGTATCTTCCTACAAGAAGATAATTAGAATTACAGCATGGATTTATAGATTCTTCAAGAATTCTAGACGACCTGTCGATAAAAGTCAAGGGTCATTAACGGCGAGTGAAATTCAGAAAGCAGAAAATATTATTTTAAAGAAAGTCCAAGAAGACTTTTTACTTGGGAAAGAAGACAAACGACTACGGCCCCTTACCACAATTACCGATTCAGAAGGATTATTAAGAGTGAAGACAAAAGTTTTTATGCGGAAAGATGAAGAAAATTTTAGACTTCCTGTAGTATTACCTTCCGATCACCACGTTGTTAAAAGTTTAATAATGTGGAAACATCAAGATCTGGGACATGCCGCCATTCAGTATTTAGGACAGTTGAGAGAATATAACAAGACCGTAAAAGAATACAATTTACAAGAAGGAGTTATCGTCCTTCTTGGAGATGATAACGTGAAAAGAAACAACTGGTGTTTAGCCAAGGTGATTAAAATGTATCCAGGTAAAGATGGGAAAGTACGCGTGGCAGAAGTCAAGACCAAACATGGAACTTATTTGAGACCTGTCCAGAAATTATATCCTTTAGAACTCAAAGACAATGACAAACTGTTAAAGAACAATAATCCCGATGTAGTGACCAGTGACTGTAGTTCAACTCCTTCTGCAAATCCTTCAAGGGATCCTGAACATCTTAATAATAATGAGGTTGTCACTCAAATATCACGATTTGGACGTCCCTTGAAAAAGATACAACGAATGAACTTGTGACTTTGAATTTGTTGAGCTTCAGATATAAATCTCTGAATCTCAAAAGGGGGGAGAATATCGCGAACAATCTCCTACCTCTAACTGTGACTTTAACTTGAGAGGAACTCGAAGTTTTGATTTCGATGTAGCCGCGTGAACGGTAGCGTGTGTGCGTAGTAGCTTTCTGTATCTGCTTTAGAAATGTGCTTGTATCTTTAATTTCTTCATTAAATGTTTCAGATATAAAGTTTTTATAGCGTATTTTGATGACCGTAGGATTTTTAGCAAATATATTCACCATCATCGAACTCGTTTACTGAAGCGGTCGAAGAAGCCTGCAACAGGTGAGTAATCACCGTTTCTTTATTGAACTCTTAATTTTTTTGACAACAATTATATTTTCGTGATATTTTAGGAATTGTTTCGGAATTGAATTGAAGTAATGAGTATCCTGTAGAATTGATCATTCCCGATCTAGAAGAATCTGTTAAATTATTTCGGTTATCTGAATTAGAAAATGTTGTGTTTACAAAAATTAGTTCCGCTAAAGTACTTTTTCGATTTTTGAAGCGTATTAAGTATAATGGGACAAATTGAAAGAAAATCTTATGCCTGAATTTTGCTCAAAAAATTATAGTGCACAACTTCATAATTTGTTACGAAAACGACATTTAAAGCTTGGTGAGTACTTTCTAAGAATTTAATTGCATTGCGAGAAAAAGCCATTCGTGATTCTAACGGTTCATCCATTATTGAGTACGTAATAATTAATGGAATACCTGATACAAGCAGCAACAAAATTATTTTTTGGGTATAAAACTCTCTCTGAATTAAAAGAGAATTGAAAATTCATGAGAAAATTGGTGCTCTAGATACAGAGCTATAACAAAATAAACAGCGCAGTGTACCTAGAGATAGTAAAGAATCAAGGTGTTGTAATTGTTGAAAATTAGGTCTTAAATCGAACTCATTTAATAATAAGAGAAAAGGATGTAAGTGTTTTAAATATAATTTATTTGGCTACAAAACCGTGGATTTTTCCAAGCCTTATACAAGATGTCGAAACTGTAACTTCCAATGCACTGGCTTGTCAGAAAGAAATGTATAAAGCAGTAATTTAAGTAATTTGCAAACCGAGGCTTTAATAAGCCGCCAGATCCACAGTTAACGTTATTCAGCAGGGGAAGATTAAAGCTACAGGAAGATTTAAAGGTGAGTACGAAGTTCTGTTTCTTCATTTAAATCAGTTACTTGTGTAATCGGAAAAAACGAAATATTTTCGCAAGCTATCATTTCTGCAGATATTATAAAATGAGGATGATTAATTGTAAATGAAAAGGGAAATGTGTAGACTTTACACGCTTAAATAAAAAATAATTCGTGATCCCTTTCCGCTGCCATCCATTCTTGACAACACTGATAAATGAGAGTTAGCAGTTGTATATACTACACTAGACTGAAAATGAAAAATGATATTTTTCATGTTCAAGTAGATGAAGAAAGTAGGAAATGCACATCTTTCGTAACTCAGACCGGACAATTAAATTTTTGAAAGCACTCTTTCGTCTTGCTAACAGCCCAAGTATTTTCCAAAGATATATCTACAATATATTTCGTGATCTTTTAAGGATTACACTGTAGTTATCTATATGGATGAATGGATTATATCATTATTCTTTCCGTAAACAAAACTCAGAGCATCCAAAAATTGAATGTTTTGCAGACTGCATCGGAATATAAATTTTGAAGTAAGCAATAAAAAGTGTCAATTTTTAAAACGTGGAATCGCATTTCTTGTTCGCAAAATTAAATATGGAAAATTATATCCTTCTGCTTCTAAAACCAAAGCAGTAATTAAATTTCCGGAATCTGATTGTGTAAAAGATATTCAACGTTGTTTAGGTTTAATGTGTTATTTGAGAAAATTCATGCTTAATTATTCATTAATTGCAAGACTACCCTGTGATTTACTGAAGAAAGATTCTAAATTTAAATTCAAAAATAAAGAACTGTATGCTTTTTTATGATTTGAATTGCATATTATCATCCGAACCTATTTTATATATTAATAATCCGAAAGCAGAAACATAAATACACACTTATATTAGTGCTGATGATTACGAGAAATTCTTAATTGATCACCAGATGCATCCAGTTTATTACATGAGTTAGAAGATGATAGGTATGGAACATAATGTTTCGAGATACGAATTAGAAGTTAAAGCAGTCGCAGAAGCTTGCAAACAATTTAGTGTATACGTATTAGGGATTCACTTAAAATCATGACAGACTGTAATGCATTCAAACAAACCATAATACAAATATCTGTGCTGAATATCTAAAGCCATGGTGAGACGATCTTTAACAGTATAACACCCATTTTTATGACTCCTGATTTAGACTTTTCCCAACTTGGTAGATTTCTTCGGATTTCATTAAAAGCCTATGGTTTTAAAGACGTGAACTACTTCGAAGAATGAAGATGACTCTAATTAAAAAATACATTAAAGAAGTAGGCTTAAGAAAGACGCATTTAGAAGATGTTTCCATATGATATTCAAGAAGACGTATTTAGAACACGTATCCAGACGATATTTAAGAAGACGTGTTCAGAAGATGTTTAAGAAGATGCTTGTACGAACTCAAACGGATTTATTCATGCGATACTGAAGAAGAGATTCCACGACAATGATGTTCACTTTTCTCTCTGTCAAATTTAAATTTCCTTTTCTGCCTTTTCTTATATCTTCAGACAATGATGCCGCCAGGATAGAACGAGATCTATCGAATGTTAACTTTCACCACGCGAGATGGCGCTGGATGCCATTGGATGGAAATCTTTTGAGGAAACTACAACAAAATGTGTGTAAGACGTTTTCATAGTGTGTAAAAATCATTGATAATCTTCATTAAATATTTAAGTTAAAATGTCAGTTCCACTAGCGTATGTATTTACCATCAGAAGGTTTCAGCCATTTTATGAAGTAGGACCAAGGTAGGGCGAAATCTACATATATATATATATATATGAGACCTCGAAAGGTTGCAAAAATTATTGCTAAGTAAGAACTTTTGTGGAGACGGCGTTATAAAGTAAATTAATATTATACCTAATTTCTTTTTAATTTGATTTTACATGCACTTAATAAACACAATTCTATATAATATAAACCCTTAATTCTTTTATATCTGCATGGGAGAAGAATAATAGGAGACATTTCCAATGCACCTTCGTGCGTTCACCAAAAACCACTTTACCAGTTACACGAAAAAAATTCACAGACACCTCAGAGGCATTAAAAGATAAAAAACTTGCATATTCTACTTTATCGTAAGCGAAGGTAGCAGAGCAGAAAATTAAAAGAAAAGGCTATTTTATTCCTTGCAGCGGAATATGAATTAAATGAATAAAATTCAGCTTTTTTTATGCCTCCACTTTATTTTAATCTTATGCTTAACGTCTCTCTTCCCAATTCATCTTCGCTTTTCTTTTTTCTAATTTTTATTGTAAGAAAAGATTTTTTCGCCTGTCCAAAACGATAATTTCTTTAAAAGCCGTTAACGTGTCGCGGTAGTAATTCGGTTGTGAAATTGGTGAATCGCGTTCCATTCCAGTTTTGAAACTGATTGATTAGCCCCGTCGATAAAGCTCATTAATTGAAGTACTGGCGGAATACAGAAGCACTTACAACTGAAGATAATCGTTTTAAATAGACAATAATTTAAATTATTAGTAATAACTGAAGTTAATTAGACTCGGGATTTATGTTTAGAGAATGCATGTGTAAGTTTATTTTAAAATTTTAGATCTGTTATACCGTATTTCCTGGCACATTGTCTCCCTTCCTTTATTGTACATAGTTTTTCCGGCTGAGGGCTAGTTTATTGGAAAATTGTATTCCCTTGCTAATTTTTATTTTTATTTAATTCGTATTGGCATTTTTGTATTAACATTCCATTTATTTTATTATCTCTTGCACTCATTATTTGAAACGTATTTTGAACAGATTCTTCGTTAAGCTGCCGAATGTGACTGGTGTCCTCAAATTTAAGAAGTATTCCAAACATATTTCGCCTTTATTACAGTGCTTGCATTCCAGCTCACTGTAGCCTTATTTACAGCTGATATGCTGGATATTTCGAAATCAGGGGCTTTTGTTTTCATTCCTTTTCCTTCATTCCTCCCATATCGTCGAGTGCTTTGCCATAATCAAACAACCAAACCTCCCATCTTCCTCTTGGAAACTGAGGTCAAGATTCATTCATGTGCGATGCCCCTGGAGCTTCACAAAGTAATTGAGGCAGACACATCGCGCATTAATTAATTATTGTTCAGATTTTCGTTAGATTGTAATGTTATTACTATGTATTCTTAATGTCATGCAGGTTTCTTTTAAAGAGATAATATTGTTATAGTTACCTATAGTTTATCCATGTCTATTTTGGATTTGTTATGTTCTTACCGTAAACACGTACTTTGGAAATTAAATGATTCACTTAATTTGGCCTTCTCTATTTTCGAACGATAAAATTAGTTATGAAAAGTAGAAAAATATATCAGAAAATACGGTATTTCTTTACCTTTTAGAATAAAACAAGCAGAAATCAGAAAAGAAGGGAGTTGAAAGAATAATTCCCCCTTTTTAAGCGAATTTAGGCATTTCAGATCTTAAAAATATAAAAAAGTCTTTTCACCTCTCCATGTAAATTTATTAATAAGCTTTCTATGAAAAATAGTACAATTGACATTGAGCCATTGAATTTTCAGAAGTTTCATCATCTCATCTACTACACTTATGAACAAGACATGTTTATTTTTAATACTTATGTTGGTCCTTCTTTCGGAAAATTTTATATTTCATTGACAGTAGGAGTGATTTTAAAACTCTGAGAAAATTCGTTTGGAAAATATCAGCTTAACCGTTTAAAAGCACCATATATCTGCATGATAATTATTCATAGAAGAAAATGCACCAAAAATGGTTAGAACGTTTGAAAATTCTTTAAAAATGATACTTACGTATTATTTTGTCGACAATCATATATATATATGGAGGTTATATGTATTTTCAAATTATATGCATTCATTGCTCATAAATATTTCGCTTGCTTCTTTTATCTCTCCACTTGACATAAATATTTAAAATTGTTCTTTTAGTAGGTTTCAAAATCTAATATTGAGGGTTATAAAAATGCAAGAATTTTGATTGGCAA
>KK121293.1:0-17820 GCA_000611955.2 Stegodyphus mimosarum | reverse complement strand
GGAGGACCGCTACAGAAATTCCAAACAATAAGTCTTTATGTCCCAGCTCGAATACAAGTAGATGTTCAATACCATTTCGATAGACATTGAATTGAAGATAAATTATACGTGTTCTGTGCTCTTCGTAATTCAGAATATTTTGGTTTGGACATGGACTAAGTCTGAACATGACTATTTTGCTCTTAGTGGCTCCAGCTTTTCAGTCTTGAGTGGATCATTCGTTTTTGTATGTTTCGCTTCCTTCTTTCGATATGAGGAGTTCTACGGATACGTGCGGTTACTACACGTTCTTTGCGTTTGCGAGCGATCTCGCTCTTTTGCTATTGTTATGTGCGTACGGGTTCGTTATGGATTAAAAGCAGAAGTCGTTAAAAAGTTAACAAAGTTTATTCTGTTCACAAGAAATAACTCAAAATGCTCAAATATTTCTTCAGAGATATTCGTGCAATATCACATCTCAAACGTTTAGCAAAATTCAGTTCAAAACAGATAAACTAATTCTATCTCACAGCGAAATCGTTACAATCAATAACAGCATTAAGTAAACAAACAGCAGTTCGCTTTAAACAGCTACAACTACAACTGAACTGAGGTGTTTCAAGTCGGCTTTTATAAGCTTTTTTAATTATTTACTAGAATATTTTGGTAGAACCTCGATTTTTGTGGATGGCAACAGCAAGAGAGATATTTATTTATTAAATATTAATACACGCATTCTTTTATTTTTACTTTTCCGACGTGGCTGTCTCTTCAAAAATCATATGCTTTGCAGGGGAAAATAAAGCGATTTATTTACAATTCTAAATGAACAGCGAAATAAATATGAAATACGTAAACTGCCCACTTCCCAAAGACTGCACGTCCCGGGCAATCCTTGGAGAGGAAGCCAAATTTACAACTAAGGCACCAACGCAATAATAAACATTACGTTACAATAGAGAAATAAACATTTGCAATAAGTAAATTTCAGCAAATACTATCAAATGCTAAATACAATTAAAATACTATCAAATACTTAATACAAATACTATCAAATACCGTCAAATACTAAATACAAAAAGGACCATGGTCTTATACTATTTACATTGCTATTTATAATTATAAACACTACGTACTACGGCGGTCATAGTAAGGAGCTAACCTGTCGTAATGGACGACTTTAGGCTTAGAGTTCGATGACTTCCGGATCCGAACCACGACGTCGTTCAGCCTGTTTAGGACTGTGTAAGGACCATTCCAAGGTTACTGTAGTGTCGGAGAAAGTCCTTTTCTACGAGTCGGATTACATAACCACATCTTGTCTCCTTCGTTGAAACGATGTCCAGTAGCTCTCGTGTCGTAGCGGGTGTTCATCTTATCCGTCGCAAATTTGACTCGCTCTCCCGCAAAGTTGTGCATCACTTCAAACCGGGTCTGGAGATCCTGAATGTATTCCTCAGGCGATGAAGGCGCATCCGAAGGGAGGCCAAACATAAGATCACATAGCAGACGAAGGTCACGACCGAAGAGCATCTGAGATGGGGAATAGTCGCTAGTCTCGTGGACAGCACTGCGGTAAGCCAGTAAAAACAGTGGTAACCTCTTGTCCCAGTCTTGTCGGTTTCTGGAAACCACTAATGAGAAGTTATTGAGGATGGTTCGGTTAAACCTCTCAATCATGCCGTCCGACTGGGATGTAAAGGCGTCGTTTGGGTTTTGCTCTTTAACTTGTAAGGTTCTACTATCTTTCTGTTGTGTAGAATCTTGAGAAATAGTGATTCCACTGAAGAAGGGTTAAAATTGCTCTTTATTAAACTCTTTAAATAATTTACAATGCGTCAACTTGACGCTAACATACTACGCCTCAACTTGGGCGGTAATAGAAACATTACAATCAAACTTAAGATTTCAGGTTGTTCACAAATAGTAGAATTACACTACATGGCTCATACAAACCTGTATCGTACAGCGCTTTGATGAATCTAGTGGCAGCAAGATAATAGCGATTAAGCCCCGTCTAACTAAGCGAAAGCTTGCGTATAAGCACGCACGGAAATTTCCTAAACGCTCTCATTTTGTGTGTACTGGAACGTCGATATTTAAACTTATTCTCCCACTGGTAGAATTTTCATTTCTTACACGCGCTTCCAAATTTAAATATTCTGGCACTGACAATAAGAGGAATGAAGGCTTATAGGAAAGTAACTTAAAATTAAATTTAACTGGTTATTTAAAATAAGTATAAATCCCTACAAACAATTGAACGATTATTCACACTATTATCCAAACTATTATCTGTCTCCCTCCGGTCAGAAATCTTAAAAGATTTTCATATCTTTACAAATTAACATTCAATCATAAAATATCATGTTAAAATTCATAAAATACTTAAATGAACACATAAAAAAAACGCCAACGGACATAAACACGGAGTACTACGCAAAATTAAATAAGTCGTCTAACAGGCGGAAAGTTTCAGCAATGCTTCACTAACTCTTATCAGACCTCCGGTACCATCAAACAGATAATCTAAAAACTGTGATACATCAACAAGTTTCTAAAATGTAAACGATGTCCGCCTAACTGTTCATCATAATTCAAAAGTTCTGACTAATTCAAAGTTCATAACAACGCACATAGATATAAAATAATGCAACATGTGTGAATGTACAAATTAAGACCTTTACAACTTAAAATATAATTCTACCAACAATACGAACAAATATATAGAGGATTTTAAATTCCGCTCATACACGCATGTAAATAAACAGACAAATTTGCAAAATCACATAAACACCCAATATACACTGGTGTGCAAAAATTAAGGACGAGACGGTTTTTTCAATATAACTTTGTACAAAAGCTTTCCAAATGAACACATTTAACACCGTAAGATCCCCAATACGTAAGGACATGAGTAATGTAAGCAACACTTACTAAAAGAGAAATTAGAGGGATAAAAAGAAGTTTTATTGAAAAAGTAGCATGGAGCGCAATGCAACTGAAGGCCGAAACATCCCTGTGATGGGTGTCCAGCAAGAAACATCCGGTCTTTAATAGGGGTTATGATCTCTCCTGACTCTTAGGCAGGTTTCTCATCATTTGTGCATGCTGGATATGTGGTTGTTAATGAGCTGTTGAGACACTGCTGCTCGTTCCTCTTGTAGCACCAATCGCAGTTTTGGAATCGTTACTGGTGACAAGTTACGTGCTGCCACGGGTCTCCCTAATAAGTTCCGTACAGGCTTGACGGGATTTAGATCCAGAGACCTTGCCGACCAATCCATGTGTTCAATATCTTCACTCTCCAACAGCCCTTCGACAGTAACTGTGCGATGAGGTGGAGCGTTGTCGTCTATGAAGAGGAACTGAGGACCCATAGAATTTGGGAAAAGACGCATGTAAGGAAGAAGAACCTCGTTACAATAGTAGTTCCAGGTGACGAACCTCCTTGGGAGATATGAAGGTCGGTCCGGCTACCAAGCATTATGTCTGCTCGAACGAGAACTCCGCGACCTCCAAAACAGTCCCTTCTGATGATGTTGAAGGGGTTATTGCGTGTTCCCCGCTCTGTCCAGATGTGTATGTGTCTAGAATCGCAACTCAGACTAAATCTGCTCTCATCTGTAAAGAGTACTCGTCCCCATTCATTGTCTCTCCAATTCCGGTGTTCCCGGCACCACAGAGAACGCCTTCTCCGATGGGCAGGCGTTAGAGGTACACACCGTACAGGGCGTCGTGCAAACAGACCACCACCGTGCAGTCTTCTGGCCACGGTAAAACGCGATATCGGTCGTCCAGTCGCCTGTGTCGTGTGTCTAGCGATTTCTCCCGCTGTCTGCCGCCTGTTTCTTCTGGCCTGTAAGGCAATATACCGGTCATCTGCGGGTGTGGTTCCTCGTGGACGACCACTACTAAACCCCCGGATAGCTGTTCCTGTAGTTTGAAATTGTCTCCAAAGTCGTGAAACGATGCTGTGAGCAATTCCGAACTCTGCAGCCACACTTGTCACACTGCGGCCTTCCTCCAACTTCCCAATGATTCGACCTCGGGTAAAAGCATCCAGATGTCGTCTAACAGATTGATTATTCGCCATTTCTCGCTGAGGCAGCAACTCGGTGTGACTTTAACTGCTATACGGCGTGCAATCTCTTTGCCAGAAATACTGATCTTACACCGACAACATGCTTTATACTACTCAGACACTCCCCCATTACGTCTACCTGCATATCTGCGCATGTGCTACCGTACATCACCTTACTTAATCTCCTGATTGGTCTTTCTGTCCGCTCTGCCTCTCCGTTCAGCTGATATGCTAATTTTTCGACTTCGTCCTTAATTTTTGCACACCTGTGTATATATATATGAGTGAGATACGAGAAAATGTAATATAAATCCCTTATGAAATAGAATGTAATCATGCAAGCAAAATTAAACGTTTAAGAAAGATTTTAACATCCCACATACGCGCATAAAAAAACAATGTAAATATCAGTAATATACGTGAAAATACCGCATTATGCACTTACAAAATTAAATATAATCATGAAAGTAATATTACAAATTTATAGAAGTTTTCAAAGTCAGTTTATGTACGCATGCAAATAAGCTCACATATTTGTAAAACCATATAAAAACACATTATCGGGAAAAAAGCGTAAAAGTGCAAGATAGGGCTTTTATATATTAAAATATAGTCATCCAGCTAAAATAAAAATTAATGGAAATTTTAAGGTTTGCCATGCTCAAACATGCAGTTTATCATTAAAAGATTATTTAAACAATAAATATCATATAAAATCACCTCCGAAATATAAAGAAAACAGTAAGATAGTACTTTTCAGTTGTAATAAATACAAAAATATCCAATATAAACATGCATAAGATACAAACAGAACGTAAGCATATTATGTCGTTAGGCCTAAATACCACCAGGTTGCATCATCGAATTATCCAAGAAAGGGGCTTCACAAGACTAACTGTCAATTTCAATTCACGGAACATAAATGCACTAAAAATCAATCACTTGTAACAAAAATGTTTATACAGTGAATAAGTCGACATACGAGTGCTCTAATATACGAGCTGCTGAGCGAGAGATATTTCGTTTTGAGAAGAGAGCAAGATTTGAGGTACAAGGAACCGCACATTACGCCGCTGCACACGACCACAACATGCGCACGAATGTTGGCGTCGTGTGCAGCGTCTAATAGTGTGTTGGTGCAGCGGAAAATTAGTTTTGAAGAGGAGGCAGAGATGGAGGAGGTTATTCCTATAAGAGATATAAAGGAGATCTTGGGAATGTCGGAGAAAGTTGTAGAGTTCGTGGATAACAATTACCCCGAAAAAGTTGCAACTGGTCGTGCATCAGAGTTGTTCACTGACACTTGCCTAACTCATTTCGGCAATACCATGAAAGGGGGAAGAAACAAACCTCCTTGGACAGTTTTTTTAAACGATCTGCAGGTGAAAATGAGCAAAGCGTGACGAAAAAAGCGAAGACCAGTAACGAAAATTAAGCGCTTCCGTAAGCTTTTCACTTTTTCTTTTATTATGTTTTTATAAAATATGTATTTGTTATTTATAAATAAATGTTGCTTCTTGTAAATACATTTTTCTTATTCAAAACCACTTAACAAAACAACTGAAGTGGTGTTTAGGAAGCTGGAACGGATTAACGGCATTTCAATTAATTTCAATGGTGAAAACTGCTTTGAGATACGAGCAATTTAACATACGAGCAATGGTAGGGAACGAATTAAACTCGTGTGTCGAGGTACAACTGTATTATATTTTCCAAAAAATAAGCGTAATTTTACGAGCGCACATAAACGCAACCAGCCTGTCTCAACTTTTATTAAATATTAAGGTTTTTTTCTCCCTCCTTTTTGCATGCCTTCGTGATGTAACAGTAGCATACTGAGCGCGTATTCGAGAGGTTCATGTGCTAGTCCTGGCGAGGACACTGCGCATTTTTCATATTCCTGCTTCAGAATAATCTAATGATTCTACAGCGGCGCTCGAACTAAAATGTGGTGGACAATAATCCCTCACCACTATGATTTACTGATTGAGTATTCTAATCCTCAGTTACTCGTTGAAAAAAATACCATATATAAGGCATTTTCTCGCTTCTTCCCGTGTGAGCCTTGTGATGTAAGCCTTTGTGGTGTAAGCCTCAGAATTTCAGATTCCGATTGTTTCCGTGCTTTAGACTGCACATGCTCAGAGCGTATGTTGTCTTTAGGTAATTTCCTCCGATTCCCATTCCCACCGAACATTTGAGATGGGAAGATTTCTCTTCTCAGGTAGAGGATTTACATTAGGGTCTCCTATGCGAATGTTTGGGAAAATTTCGCAGGATTTTGAAGAAGTTACATGGTTTTTCTTACATCAGACACATGTTGGTTTTCAAACAGCATGGAGTGTTCAGGTGTAAGTCAGATGACTTTGACTGAACTTCAAGCACTTCGGTGCTTTGTTACAAAAGACATGGCCGTGTCTAAACCTTTTACATTGAAAACACATCATAATGCGCTGTTTATACAACGAACCTTATTATATAGGCTTGGAGGTTCAAGATAGTTTGCACCTTGCAAATATTCCGGCCGGCGTTATCCCTTATTTATTATATCATTCCCTTTCACTTTAACTAGCATTTCAGTTTTAGTCCTAAAAGAACCAATTTCTCATTAAAATCCGAGTTCTTGAGCACGATCGGCAGCAGAACTAATTTGTACTGTAACTGTATAAACATCATTGATTTCTATATGTAATTGAAATCGTATCGGGCTCTTGGATGTAATCTTAACCGTATATCCATGCCTTCGGATAAATTCTAGAAGTGGAAAATACTAGAGATTTCTCGAAGCCGGGTGAAAATTATATAAGAATGAAGAGAGCTCTGCTCTCAGTTTCTCAGTTTAGGCTCGACTGCGGTGTATCAAGGTACCTTTGTGGGAGCTTCGCTCTTTAGGGGCGCTTTGCACTGCGTTAGTGCTTAACGTTGTTAGTAGTTTTAAGTGCATCTATTGATTGCGTTTTGGTATACAGAGAAGAGCTTTAGGAGTATTTTCTCTCTCTCTCTCTGTGTCCAGAACTGTATTGTTCTTTATGATAAAATAAATTTTATCCAGTTATCATCAGTTCTTTGGGCATTAAATCTATTACGAACCCATACATACGCAAATGTTTTTGGTATCACGAGTGAGGTTGAATGCCGATGACTTGAGGAATTTAGGAGCAACTAAAACGCTTGGTGGCAGCTTTTGCTGCACTCAAAGGAGAGATGAAAGCCGGTCAAATATCAGTCAAAGAAGCGATGAAAACTGTTAAGAGATGAAAGCGGGCCAAGAAAGATGGAAGGGTTCGTCAATTCAGTTCAAGGAAATTACATAATAGAAATCAAATTCCAGGCTATAAAAGGCAGAATGGACGGTTTGAAATAAAGTTGGAGAAACTAAAGAGCGAGTTCCTGTTGCCGAACAACAGTTCGAAGAAAGATTTACTGCTGACAAAGAACAAGTTGGAGGAAGAGTTTCTTCTGTCAATCAACAAATCTAAGAAAGAGTTTGTGCTGGCTAACAATAAATCGATTAAAAAGTTTCTGCTGTCGCCAAAGAAGTTGAAAGCTGAAGGAAATTCAATATAACAGCAGGATGCAATTCTGACGGTTTGACATTTTTACTCATGCCTTCTCGTCCCTCTATTAAGCTATCCACATATGATGGTAAGACCTCCTGAGTCCTCGTATAAGACACAATTTTCTAAACTGGTGTACGCGAATAGATGGAATTCCCAAGCTAAGGTCTTGCATCTCGCAGCTACTCTGAGAGCAGACACAACAGATATCTTTCAAACTGCCCCTAAACTAGAGGTTAGACGTTGAAGCTCTATGCAGCGTGTTGGAGTTGCGTTTTGACGATAAGTTTTTAAAAGACTATAGCAACCTTCGGTTAACATGTCGCCAATAGAAGGTTGCTGATGCTGAAAAGCTGTCTCATCTCGCTTTTTAGGACTGCCAATCAGAAAGAAGGGAAGTTCTGCCCGTTCAATACTTCGTGGATTGCATACGATATCCTGAGATACAGAAAGCTGTGAAAATGGCGGATGTCAAGGATCTAAAAGGGGCTTAGTGTATGTGATGAAATTCGAGGCAGCGAGCAAATAACTGGCAGAGATCTTCTTCCAATTAGACCTGCTGAAGTCCAGGAGCCAGTGGATCACGTAACCTCTCATCTAGACCTGTTTAATCAGCCAAATAAATGGCTTGGGGAGGAAAAGGAGTGATAACAAGCCCATCCTAATGTGCTGGAACTATGGTGGTTAGGGCCACTTAGGAAGGAACTGTAGAGCCCCTCAAAGCACGGAAATGAAGACTGCTTTCCAGCAAAGACCCAGAGAACAAAATAGCAGCCATCTCGCAGAGAGTATTTTACCAAACATTGAAAAGCCTCGTTTGAAAATTCAGATTTCTGCAATGAGTGGCGGCATTAATGGACTTTTCATCTTGGACTACACCAATGGAAGTTCATGGAATATGACTATCGACACTACAGGCGGTGTTACTATCATGCGAAAACATTTACCTCAACAGTTGGAAGATAAACTCGTCTGGACGCCACACTGCATTACCCTCCAGAATATGCCCGGTGATAAAATATAATTGATAAGAAGCTAAACATTAATATCACAATTGGGAGTGCCACCTACGATTAAAAGGCATAGATAGCAGTTATTATCGACCCCTGCAAACTCGTAATAGATTTCCTAAGGAAGCACAACTTTTCCTTGGACTTTAAGGAAACGCGTTATGCCTCTGAGGACATAACCTTGTTTGGAAATGAAGATGAAGGACGTCAAACTATCCCCCAAATAATAGCTCAAGGCTGTATCACAATATAGGAAGAGAATATTTACTTCTTAGATCCACAGCTGAAGACAGAAATTTCCTGCAGGGCATAATGGCATATCCTAAAAATTGTAACAACCTGAAAGGAGTCTCGGCAGTCGTCGACCCATAGATTCAGGTGATAGTTGCTACGATCAGTGATAAAGTGAAAATCATTCGGAAAGGCGAGGTGGTTCCAGCATGTATACAAGTGATCTGCGTTAAACAAACAAATAGTCCATTAATCGTTGTGCCTTTGGAGAGCCTAACATCAGAATTATTGCAGCATGCACATTTAAGCGATGAAACGAGATATGCCGTCACAGATGTCATTCAAGAATTTCAAGCTGTTTTCTCCCTGTCATCTTCTGAAGTAGGCTGAGCCAGTTTGACACAGAATAGAATTGATACGAGAAATCATCCGCCAATCAAGCAATATACAAGACATCTACCGATTGCTAAACATGAGGCGGTAGGAAATATCTAAAAGACATGTATAAACATGACGTTATCGCGCCTTCAGCAAGTCCTTGGGCCTCTCCTATCGTCCTGCTCCGAACGAAAGCTGGTTCGATTAAATTTTGTTTTGACGATCGCCGGTTGAACGATATCACGCAGATAGACAGCAACCTTCATTCTGGAATTGGCGAAATTCTCGACTCTCTTTCTGGAACAGAGCAGTTCTCCACGCTTGATTTAAAGAGTGGATATTGCCTGGTGGAAATACACCTTGATGACCGAGAGCAGACGTACAGGGACTTTGGTAGTTCAAAGTGATGTCGTTGGAATTACGTAATGTGCCAGCAACATTCGAACATTTCATGGAGGATTCGTAGGAATGACCTCTCATTTATGTGGAGAGATCTTTCCTACGAATCATTTCTGATACACCTGGATGACATCATTATTGTCGGGAAGTATTATAAAGTATTAGGAAGGTGCTTCAGGAATTAAAGGAAGTCAATCTAAATTTAAGCCCTTCTAAATAAACATTTTTCAGACAAGAAATGATTTACCTTGGTCATGTCATCTCTACCGAAGGTGTGTTAATGGACTCAGAAAAAGTGTCATCAGTTAAAAATTGGAGAAGCCCTGAATCTGTTCATCAGCAGAGACGTTTCCTGGGGCTTTGTACCTACTACAGAAGACTTGTGAAATGCCTTTCATCCATTGCAACAAGACCCTTTTACAACTTGACAGAGAGTAAGCAAAATTCTTGTTGACAAAAGAATATGAGGATGCATATAACAAACTGAAGAAAGCTTTAACATCTGTGACAGATTTGACACCCTCAGCTCGACAAACTATTTACTTTTCACACGGATGCGAGGAATGAGAGTCTCAGTGCTATTTAGCCTCAAGTAATAAATGTTCACGAACTTGCCACAGCATACTGCAGCAAATGTTTATCTAACCTGAAAGGAATTACTGTGTTACCAGGTTGCTTAGTATATTTACTGCTATAGAACATTTCCATCATTATTTCTGAGGCAGTAAATTCACGCCGCGAACAGGTCATGCGTCTTTGACTGTATTTTAAACCTTAAGAATCCCGAAGGCCAAATAGCCAGATGGATACAGCGACTTTAGGAATGTGATATAGCTATCCGTCATCGAAAAGGATCATCACATGGAAACGCAGACACCATATTTAAGACCACTCAGAAAGCTGCCATATTATTCCAGGGTCGAAGTTAAACACGAGTTGTTTTATCCGGTCACACGACAAGTTACAACCAAAACAGTATTGGGTACTCTGGAACTCACTTCATATCCGAAATAGCATCTTGTACCAGAAGTTCGAATCGAATGATGAAAAGCCATTCCGATGGCAGATGATACTTCCAAGATCCCGTATCCCGGACATCCTTCAAAATTACACAGCAAGCGAACAGGGGACTACTTCGGAATAATGAAAACGTTACATGGAGTTCGAGAGCACTTTTAATAAAGTAATACAAAGAATGATGTGCAAAAATGGTCTCTGATCAAGGAGCTGTCACTGTATTAGGGGTTATGATACGGCATTGGATTTCTAGATTCGGAGTGCTTCTTCAGTTGCATTTCCATCAAGAAAAGAATTTTATCTTGCCTCTAATTAAAGATCTCTGCAAACTACTTGGCATAGACAAAACCCAAGCTACAAATATATAACCCAATCAGACAACACTCTAGAGAGGTTTAATCTAAGTTCCCTTAATAACCTCTGGCTGGTGGTTTCCAGAAACCAACAGGAATACGATTAGAAATTATCGCTATTCTTACTATGTTACTGGTCCGTAGCAATGCTTTCCACGAAACTGCCGGCTATTCCTCATCCCTTCTGTCGTTCATGTCTTCGTTCATGCTCTTCTGTCGGCACCACCGCCTTGTGATCTCCTATTTGGTCGCCCTTAGGATGCGCCTCCATCGCCTGAAGAGCACATTCAAGTTCTCCAGGCGTATTTGAAGTTACGCACAATTCGCAAGAAAATTAGTCAGCCTGACTACCCGAAACTACAAAGCTAAAAGATGGCGATTCAAGGAAGGTGACAACACGTGTTTATGGAATCCGATTCAACGGAAATGACATTCTCTGAAACTACAGTAAGCCTGGGACGGTTCTTACACTGTCCTAAACAGGCAGCAATGTCGTAGTTCGGATTCAGAAGTCATCTAATACTAAGCTTAAATTCGTTCATTACGTTAGCCCCTTACTTTGTGTAAAATTCATAGTCCCCATAGTGTGTACAATTTACACAGAATACTAGTGTCATTGCCTTATTTCTATACAAATATGTAACTTCATGTATTAATTTATTGATTTATTGTTTGATCTGTTGTATGTTATTTATTTAAATTATTATTTCATTGATTTTTCTTAGTTGTAAGTATGTCTTCCTGTAAAGGGGTTGTACTTCCCGGGACGTGCAGTCTTTGAGAAGGTTCAATGTTACGAATTTTGTATGTACTGAATATGTAAATAACGTTACTGAATTTATACATGGAATATTAGTTTCTTGTGTATAATGAACATGCAGTGCAATTTCTCATTTCAGTCTCGCCTAGAGTATTGAGATGAGATCGTGTGAGCTTAGCCGTTTAGATGCGCTTTGCATTGCGTTGTGTTTCATGTCCTTATTACTTTGAAGAGTAATTACTGATTGTCCTCTGGGATACTGATAAAAGATGCTCAAAGGCTGCCTTTTTTTCGTGTGTGTGTGTATAAACTTCTAGAATTGTAATGCTCCTTTTGGTAAAAAAAATTTTATCAAGCTGTCGTCGGTTCTGTGCGCATCCACTCTATTATGAACCCTTAGGCACGGAACAATAGCTTATTACTTCGTCTTTTCTCCCTTTTTTTTACTAATTTTATAGTCCAAAAAGAGACGAGAAGAAAATTAAGCGAATCATTTAATTTCTGAAGGATGAGGTTAGAAAAAGAACATAAAAAATGAAAAGTACTCATGGATAAGCAATAGCTTACTGTCACAGTACTTTTTTTTTGAAGGAAACTTACATTCCAATGAGAAAACATAGTAATATTAAAATTACAAAATCTAATAAGGTATCTTCATTTCTGCTTCAAAGTAACTTGAATCTCGCCCGTTTTTATTATTGTTTCTGTTATACCTTTGGCTTCAAATCGTCAATAGGTAATTAGAAAAGGTTATTTTTCAATTGATTCCGAAATCTGAGACTGAATGTCAGTTCGAGTTTGCTTTGTTCTGTTGGGTCGGTTGTTGTTTTTGGCTGGCATAAAATTCAGCGTTTTAGAGGGGGGCGGGGAGTTCGGAGTGGTCTTAGCAAATAATTCGCGAGGTTTTGAGCTTGTTAGTAAGACTAAATCAAACGTCTACGAAGATAAATCCATTCTAAAATTTAGGGAAACTCATATTCTGAACACACTGATTAAGGGAAAATTTTGAGAGAATATTTTTAAAATTTTCGAAACCTGCTGCTGAAAAGCTAGAGGAATAGGTGAGGAAATACAACAGCTACAGTAAAGCTGTTGTACAACAAGTAAATTACAACAAAAACAGTAAAGCAGCAACAAGTGGATGAAACGATAGTAAAACTAATGATAATATATGCTTGACTTTGGCGTAGGCCAATGAAACTTAGTTCACAGTCGGAAAGCGAACAGTTGACCAGCACACGAATTATTCTCATAATTTCTTAAGATATAAAAGTCTGAAAAATATGTGAAAAAAATAACGTTTCAGATGATTTTTACATCTCAAGTTATAAGACATTCTCAAAGATCCCGATGCAGAAGCATGCCGTTAATCGAAAGTAATTGAGTCAGAAATGTTTCTAAGAAACTATTTGTTTTCATCTATCATGAATTTTTTTTTATATTTCAAAGAAACATTCTCTGTCTTTAATGCACTGATGCTTATTTTTGTCATTTTTAAACAGTTGAATGTTATGTTAGGTCCCTAGTGACCCGTTTCACTGTGCATGATTTTCTTTAATGAATACATCATTCAAAATTATTTTAACGAACACTTTTGCAGAATTATTATTTTTTCTTTATTCTTAAGAGTATTTGTCAATCAGTTATCAGTTTCTGCTCCAGGCGAAGATTACGTCTTTTTTGAAAGAACAAAAATATTTTTTCTCCCTTGTTGACATGAGGGAAGGTTGGGAGAAAGAAAAAAGAAAAGAAATAAAATTACTTTTTAGTCTACCCTTAGAAATTTAACATATTCCGTTTAAAATGTAAAAAGTATTTTTTAAATATTCTGTATGAGAGTTTGTTTTTTGGAGTATAAATTCGTGTCATGATTTCCATGATAAAAGAGCTTTTCGTAAAATTTCCGTAGCTGTTGATTTACATTCCTCTATCACTACATTCCAAAATCCATCAATCATGGTGGGTTTCCTCTCAGAAAGAGCTTTTCCGAGAGACCAAAGGCACAACAGTCCATAGGAGAAACCTCAGAGACTTACGTTGGAATATCAAGTTGGAGCCTCAAGAATACATTGGAAAGGTATATGTGCAATATCTGTATCAGTCTTCATTATTCAGTGGTAAGTTTCGAAGTAGGATTTACTGCTTTGTCTTGATGGAATGTCACTCTTTGAAAATCTTATCAATAAACAAATGCTATTTCTTTTGTAAATATCTGTCCTTAAAATTTCCCTTGATCATACCTTGAGGTGATTTCATTATTTTTTTTCTAATCTTCGAGCTTACCTTGCATCAACGTAACTAGGTACACGTTTTCTTTGTACACTTGTTCTTTTCGTTTTCTAAAACAAAAATACCTTTTTTCTGTAATCATTTATGTACATCAATGCTTCATCAAGGGTCGCAATATATTTCTATTCTCTTGCTAAATGCTTTTCATGTGAAGGGTTCAACAACTTATTCTGCTTTGAGCCGCATGCAAAGTTTGTGAACATTTGATTTTAGCGTTTTTAAGTTGCAGACCTTGGTTTATTATTTGAGTTATGTTGTTACAGATGTGTTTAAAGACTTTGCAAAAGATTCTGCATCGTTATATTTTCTCTTGTTACCAACGATTAAAGTTCAGAAAAGTGCGTACTTTTTTCGGGCATACGTTTGGAGTCTTCTTTTGATGTAGAAGTAAGAAGTGACGGTTTTTCCGTTTCCGATTAATTGTGTTTCGTACACATAGGAAGCACATAGAAATTTTATTACCATGCATTTCATGAAACTTTTGAATTATAGAATAAGAATATTCTCGTCGGAAAGTACAGAGACACATATTTGTATCCGCAACTTGTTTATATGCGTTGAAAAACGAATAAATTTAAAAGTAGCAGACGATATTTCTCATTTCAAATAATAAAGTGTTGCCAGAAATGTTTATTGGAAAACGATTGCCTTTTTTTAACTATTTATCGAAATTATTCTAAGGATGTTGAACATTTAATGTCAATGTAAAGAACATTTAATGTCAATGTTTAATTAACATGCTGATTTTTGTGTCTTGATTCCTAAAACTTCTTTAATTGTTTTAAAAAAAACCTTTACGTCATTTCGTAAAACTGATTTTTTCCCTCTCGAAGGCAAATATTTGCTTTTAAAAATAATTCTTTATGTGTAAAAGCTGGTACAATTGATTCATTAATTGGCTGAAGTTTGTGTGCGCTTTAAACGTCACTTCTCTTATAATTCTTCAAATATTTGAAGGAAGAAGCACAAACATTCCAAATGTTGTAACTCATTTATAACAAGATTTAAAATATTATTAGAAATGTAAAAGAGTGAGCTATGAACATTTCAATGTATTCTATTAATGACAGAAAATCACTTATTTTCGTATAATAAGGGATAATGTGTTTTTTGTAAATTTGTCTGCTCAAGTAACTATGAATGTAATTAATCATTTTTTTAAATTTCAATAAAACTTTTGTATTCATACATCTTTTATTCATTAAAATTCCACGGGAAGAGAAAAATTTCTTTATGAATGCTTCACCTTTTTTTTTTATAAGGGACGTTTGATTTCATGCTCGATTTTTTTATATTATTTGCTTTCGCTCTTTATATTGGTGTATGTTTTAAATGTAAAGTAAAAAATACCTTCGCTTTCATCTTTAATTTATGGTGTTTGGGTCCGCACGTATTCATTACAAAAGCAAGTCAATGTAATTTTTTTATAAATAAAATGAGAGTTTAGTAAGTAAACTTTTTTATTTACGCATAACAAAATATTTTTGCAAAGAAACACATGAATAATTCCCTGGAATAGATGAATAATTGGTGAGGAATTCCCTCCTTCTTTTTTATGTGCGTAAGTAATGTAATTGGAACAAGATCCATATTACAACCGGGACGTGCGGAGGTCAAATCCTGAAGAAGATGCAGCTGATTTATCTAGTTTACTGTTTCCATAAATTCCTTATATCAGTGACAGATGATTTGACACTACCATGTTTTATAAACTGGATTCCCACCTCCCATGCACTCTTTAGGAGGGAGAGAATGTAAGGAATTTTTTCCTTTACAACGTAATTTGAAATCAGAGAAAAGCCACACTTGTCAGTTTCCTGTTTCCGCTCCGAAATAAATCTTAATCTACAGGGAAATATATGGCTCACTTCTTAACTTTTAGTTGAAACAGGTGTATCAAAACAGTAGATTTTTATCTCTTACATACTCTGATTTTGTTCAAAGAATAATGCCACATATATATATATATATATATGTAAGAAAAATAAAGAATATGTTTAAGATTAAATTAACAACGTAAATTTCCCTTCTCAGTTCTAAAAATAGTAACCTCTCTCAGCACTGCGTCATTTCTAGATCAATCCCTGTCATATGACTCTTACATAATTCTGATGATGTAAATGGAACTAAAAGTCAAGTAGCCAATAATAATTTTACAGAAGTATTAACTATCCAATCAAAATGCATTGTAATCCAAAACTAACTCAGTCTGAATTGGGATTTCACGCTGAACGTAACGCACTTGCTCTTTACGCTTCGGTCTAGTCGGACTGCTGTCTGCTGCTTTCTTCTTTCTTACTGAAAATTAATCAAAAATGTGAGCTATTTTGTAAACCAAAACTAACTCACTCTGAATTGGGATTTCACCCTGAACGTAACGCACTTGCTCTTTACGCTTCGGTCTAGTCGGACTGCTGTCTGCTGCTTTCTTCTTTCTTACTGAAAATTAATCAAAAATGTGAGCTATTTTGGAATAGGCACATTTCATGTGACATGTTGATTGTGGCCACAACAAGCGGAAATAAAAAATGAAGATTTAATCTGCCTTCGCCTCCAATTTCCTATTCCTTATGGATCAACACTTCTACGACGTTAAAATTCGTGCTGGTCATTACTTCAGACTTTTCTTTTTATTATTACAATGAGTCGACAGGATAGATCTCCGCTGCTAACCCCAATGGATGTGTACAGGCTCTTTTCAAGTGATGTGCGAAAGTTTACTCCAATGAACACTCAACCGTTTCCAGTGACGGAACTGCGAAATAAAAATTAGGAATTTGATTTAATGCCTTGTGTTGAAAGTTTCAACGATCGCTGATGTTCGGGTGCTGTGATCTGCGTTTCTTCTGTTTCAAGGCCGTAGTGTGACGACATTCTAATGCTATGCTGTGCTTTTCTCGTAAATTTAGTGTGTGCTTGAAAAATATCTTCCGAGTGTCTCAATCTTCCAATATGGTGCTTTCCAAATGTGAAAAACATTTTAGTGAATTAAGAATGATTTTTCTTGCAAGATTTGTTCATCGTCTAAGTCTGTGGTCTGGATTTTTTCTAAAGATTTTATTTAGTGCAACTAAAAATATCATATTGAAATTACTAATCAATATTATTATATTGAAAATCTGAATACATATTGCTGTTTCTTAAAAGTATAGTATTGTTTTATGAAAATGATATTAAAAATTCGAACTCTAATACTTTAGTGAGGTTAGTAAAGAAGATTTAATTATTTTTCTGGAAGGTTGTTAACATAAATATATTTTGAAATTTGTGTTGAAAATTTTGAATAAGAATTTTATAATTATTCTAAAAATGAAGTGGATACAAAAATAAGTGAAATTAGTGCAGATACGTAATATGAAATTATGGTTATGCATGTTAAAAATTTATGGGTTGCTGTAAGGTATAAAATATGTTGAGGGAGTACTGGTGCCGAAACAGAGGCCTATTATTACCTCTGTACAGTTGTTCCTTTTACCCTCTTCATATAAGATAATGTTGAAGGCTCTCATTTCATGATTGAGTGTAATTTTTTTTATATTATTAATATACTTGTTTTTTTATTATGGAATGTAGTAGTGCAGTTCTCAAAGGCCAGTTACCTTATGTAAGGAACGGAGGGAGGCTTTATTATTTAAACAATTATATAAGTTAATATTTTGCAATTATATAAGTAATTAGTTTGGTTAAAATATCAGGATTCGTATTTTTTGGTCAAAATTTCAAAATTGGTATTTTTTCAAATTATTTCTCTTCATTTGCTTTA
>KK121292.1:0-15067 GCA_000611955.2 Stegodyphus mimosarum | reverse complement strand
TTTTTTTTTTTTTTTTTTTTTTTTGTATTTTCCTCAGTGTAAACAATGCTTCTTTTTGATCTTCCAAGCGACGAAGCACATTCAATAGTGTATTTTCAATGAGGTGTTATCCCTTCAGAGCGAAAATGCTCCGATCATTTTTTTTTTCATTTATTTATCAAAAAAGACAGGATTAGGTGAAGACGCCCTGCTTGTCAGCATCAGGAAATCAGCATCAGAAAAGGCTATTATTGCCTTTCTTATTTCTCTCTTCACAGTTGTCATAAGATTAATTTATTTATTGTCGATGGAATTAATATCCATATAAATTTGCATGAAAGACCTTCACATGTTGCACACTACTGTTATTGACTGTATTAATTATCTGCAGGAAATTCACATCGAAGGCATTTTGGGCCATGAATGGAAAAAGGTAGGAGGACTGGGCAAATTGTCGTACTCTCGGACTGGGCAAAAAGTAGATGAAAATCTTTTTCCAAGAGAAAGAATAATGCCATGCATATTTTCTCTTCATATTGGGTTTTTTGGATGAATGTGTCATGACATTAAAGATATATTCCTTGTTTCTGTTTCAAATAGAAGGGCAGAGTGCCTGCTGCATTGTAGTGAAGAAAATGTAAAACAAAGGGGCTATTATCTACTCTTGACTGTTGAAAGGTGTATAAGTTGGACAAACTCGAAAAAGCAGGCTTTTCCTACTCTGAAAAATCAGAAATTGAACTCTCTAGACCATGTGTATCCAGCTCGACTAAAATAGGCCAAAATGAAAAGGTTTTAGTTTGAAGGGGCCTCAAAAAATAAACTTTACTTTTTACAGAAACATAGGTTTCTAGACCCTTGGTATCTTCTCTGCTTGTAATCTGTCTCTGTCTATTTTGGGGCAAATATTGCTTGCAGTGATTACTTTCAAAACTGACCCAAGGTGAATGTTGTTAATTCTTGATATGCCAGGAGACTTAATCCCCTTCATAAGTGAAATAAATGCTCGTACTGATAAATACTTTCAAACGTTGAAATAATTTTGCATACAAATCTTTGCATATTTTCAAACTTGATAGGTAAATATTTGTAAATTTCAGTCATTCCAACCTCAGTGAATTTTTCCTTCAAATTTGAATCGTGCTGAATCTCAATTACCTCTTAGTATGTGACAGAGGTGAGGAACCTTTTTACCATGAGAAGTCCGCATTTAAATTAGGCAATGATAAAGGAGGCCGCATAAGTTGGCATACCTATAAATGTAACTTTTGTGAAATTATTATAGTTTTTGTATAGTTTTATCACTTTATTGCATATAGAAATAATGCAAAACAACATTAAATCATTTATTAAAATAAAAATTTAGAATATAAAATATTTTTATATTCACATAAGGTTAATAACTTATTATAACATTATCTTTATTAATTTTTTCATAGACAACTACATATATTTGAATGCTGTTTCAAATAACAATAATAAAGTAGAAGTATTTCTCAGTAAATGTATTATATTATAAAGAAGAACAATAGAAAAGTAATAATTTTAAGTTATAAAAAACCAACTTAGCAACAGTATATAAAATAATATTATAATCTTAATTTAGTGGAATATTTGCATTTGTTTCTTGCCTGAAAATAATTAAATATTTGGATTAAGCTTTGTAACATGCAATCTTAGTAGATCCTCAAAATGAGCATTTGTAATTTGCATTCTTAAACTTAGTTTTAATTTTTGTCGTAAGAGAAAATGTTGACTCTCTGTAGTAAGTACTTCCAAAACAGAGTAAACAAACAAAAAGTAAAAACAAACAAAACAAACTTCCAACAAAAAGTAAATGGCATGCATGCTCTCATAGGCAGCATTCAACAGCATTTTCAGCAGCATTTTTCCAGATTTCTGGGGGATCTTTCTTAGCATCAAAAAAAGATCTGAGGATACTATCTTCTTGTAACTCAAGTAACACCATTTTTCTTTCCATAGGACTTTTGGATATATCTACTAAATGTAGTTGAAATGTCACTTTCATAGCAGAAGTGTGCTCATCAACATCTGAAAATATTTCAGTTTATTCTTGTGTTAAAAAGTCCAAGACACCTACATATTCATTGAAAGTTTTATTTTTATGTTTTTGCTCATTAAACATTTTTGCTAGCTCCAGGAAGTGTTCTGTAAATATATCTGAGCAAGAGAGCAGTGTTTTGAAAAATGTTAATTTTTTTCGAAATGCTTAGATCTTTTGCCAAATTTCATAAATATACCTCGTTTCACCTTGCAGGCAAATATTTAAATTGTTTTGTCATAATAGCAGACAAAAGTGCAGTGTTTTTGCAAAATTCTTCATCTGATAAATCACATTGTTTTCCCTGTTCTGGATAAAAGTTAAAATTTGTCATTGTAAAGTTAAAACTTTTGTGAAAGCCTGTCCTGTTGATTGCCAGTGAATCTTGCAGTAGTATGGTAGTTTCCTCATCTAAATTTAGCATCTGCCAAAATTCACTATTTCACAAAATAGTTCTATCCAGAGTGTATTACAAAATGGTTATTTTTGCACAAAAATTTTGATGCAAAATGCAGTGAAATTATATCAATTTTTTCAAGTTTTCCTTGGTTGGAATGCGCTTTAGCCCACTGCTTGGCGGCGATTGTTTTTGAATGAGGAATAAACGCGCCAACATGGGTAACTCCGTATATCCACGAACATGGCTGACTGGGTATTTTGAAGCTACGGAAACATGTAGTTTTCGTGCATGCGTATTTCCTATTTTATAAAGAACGGTTTTATTGGTAATGTGAGATGACGTAGCAGTTTATTCGAAATTCTTACGTGTTAATTTGAGTAGTTATTTCAGTTCTCATTTTATTCTTTGAATGCGGTGTTTTTCTATTGAGTGTTTGCTATTTTCGTACGTATATTTCGCTAAATACCAAGTCGCTATGGATTTAGCTGTGATGCTGAGAGAGGTGAGTGAATGTACATGTACATTTATTACTTTATTGGAAGTGCAGGGATTGATTGGTGTATGAAAGCTGGTTATTTTGTTGATTTGTGCACATTGCCTACATTCTGCAATTCGCTGATGTTTTTTTTAAGTTAAAACGGAACGCTGTGCACATGGCATTTTCTTGTAATTTATTTTCGTTATTTTAGCTTATTTTGTTGATTTGTGTACGTTGCCTACATTGTGCAATTCGCTGAAGTTTTTTTTAAGTTGAAAAGGAACGCTGTGCACATGGCATTTTCTTGTAATTTATTTTCGTTATTTTAGCTTATTTTGTTCATTTGTGTACGTTGCCTACATTGTGCAATTCTCAGATGTTTTTTTTAAGTTAAAACGGAACGGTGTGTACATGGTATCATTTGTAATTTTAATGCCCTTTTAAAAAAAATTCCTTTTTTCTTGGATGCCATTTTGGTTACGTTTTCGCAGAGCGCGTCGGGAAGGTTATGTAACGGCATAAAATGTGTAAGTATTATAACATAAAATGTAAGTAATTAATTTAAACCTAACTGACAAATATTTTAATGATCGTAATGTTCGTTTTGCATATTATTTTATTATATTTTTGTGGCAACAGTTTCCATACTAATTTATGGTTTAGAATTCTATGTTTTGTTTACAATAGGTTTTCGCGGAGCGTGTCGGGAAGGTTTCAATTAATTGCAAAGACGTTTCGCAGAAACGCGCCGAATTGGCGATTTTCAAAACATCGCCAAGCAGTGGGCTAAAGCGCATTTTAACCTTTTCCTTTTTTAATAAAGCTAGGAATCCTTCTTTTTCACCTTTCATGGAAGGCGCACCATCGGTGCAGACACTGACTAAATTACTGACATTTAAATTTAATTGATGACATATTTCTCGGAAGGTTTCGAAAACATCAACTCCACGAGTTCTTCCAATTAGTGTACCCATCATAAGAAGTTCTTCGTAGCACTGAAAATCTTTAGTTATAGCATGAATAAAATATAAAACTTGTGCCAAGTTAGTTTCATCAGTGCTTTCATCTACAGCAAGTGAAAAATAAACATCTTCACTTTGTATAGTTGTACAAAGTTGCTTTGTTGCATTTTCAGCTAATTTGTGCTGCCAATCTGTTACAGTTCTTCTTAGAGGAGGCAATTGTTTGTATTTATTATATTTTTCTGGTTGTAACATACCCACTGCTTCAACAATACGTTTTTTAATTATGTCCACGTCGCTAAAGGTCAGCCTCTTTTCCCAAGTATATATGCTATTTTGTAAGTAACAGCAATTGCAGTGGTGATTTTCTGTACAAAAGCATTAAAAGATGCATGCTGATGATGCTTTTCGTTTTTCAATTTTTTAACTGCAGTTTGGGAAGATTTATCTTCTAAATTGAAGTATTTATGCTATATATGAGTCAAATAGTGTTTATTTGCATTCACTTTTTTTTTCAAAGTAATAAAAAATGTATTGCACAATAAACACAGCATTTTATCTTTCATAGAAGTAAAGAAATAACGTAACTCAATTCTACATTAAATGTTCTGTTTTCTTCATTTAATTTTCTTCTCTTACAATTTGACATAAAAAAAAAATCAAATAGTATCTAAGAATACTTACAAAAAAAATATTAAAAAAAAAAGTAATACAGTACAATAAAATGTAAAAATATATATGTATAAAAATACAATAAAACCATGTATTAGTAAAACATGAGAATAAGGAAAACAATAACTAAATTTTCACAATGGCTGATAGCAATACGAGACGAGACTGTTAAAGCACTCACAGATAACAACAAATCACTAACATACAGGGGAATGCTGATTGGCAGAGGGAGAAAAGTAGATGCTGTCTGTCTCAAAACAGCCACCATTATGGTGTGTGGTGGGGGGGCAGTTGCTATAGCAACAGGTTTAGTGTATTTTAAGTAGAGGTGAGCCATGGCCAAAAATAAGAAAAGAACAGACGAATTTCTATTGTTGGACATTGTCAAATTGAAAAGTGTGCCGAAATGGCAATTTCGGACTACAAAGGACTGCTAGAACTGCAAAATTGAAGCATTATAAGTCATATTATGCTCAATAGATGGCGGCACATTATTTAATTATATAAATTTTCAAATTGCTGTAATCTGTAGAATTAAATATTAGTTAATGCAAGAGCTACAAGCCGCACAAAAAGCTCATAAAGTCTGCACGTTCCATGCCTCTAGCATATGATTAGAAACTGACTATATTTATTGAGAAAATAAAACAAAAAAAAAAAAGTCTTCCAAAGATTAAAATCTGCAGATCTTGTCTCAAATTCATTTCTAAGACTTGGAATATTTTCTGCATATTTTTTATATGATGGAGTTTCACCTAAACTTGATTTTTTTTCCATCTGCATGTCAGAAATTATGTCAAATCTTCATTTTTTAATTGCTGTTCCCAAAGAAGTAGCTTACATTTGACTATTTTAACTCTCTCACATTCCGTAATGATCTGATCATTTCTTTGTTGTGATAAATTCAAATTGTTTAAGTGTTTTATGATATCAACCATGAAAGATAAACCTCACAGCCATGTTGGATTAGAAAACAAACTTGTGTCTTGAATTTTCATTGTTGAAAATTGACATATGTTCTTTTAAATCCCAGAATTGTTTGAGAATTTTAGAGCATGATAACCAATGTACCTTGATACAGCCTAGAATATTCACATTGTAATTCACGTATGGAGTGGAAAATTATCACTGATTTAAGCTTTGAGATTTTATAAAATCGATAATGTTTTTTATAGATAACACATTTTCCATGTTTATAATTTTACTGCAAAGCATTTCTTGATATATAATACAATGCATGTGATGATTGTAAGATCTACAATAAAGTTCACTTTGCATTTTTTTTTTTTTTTTTTTTGCAATAATGCCACGAAACCTTTGTTTTTTCTGATCATTGAAGGAACACCATCTGTTGAAGTTAATTTTGACAGAGGTAAATTGTATTTTTATAAAACTTCATAAACACAAATGTATCTTGTCTAGTAGTAGTGTCACATATTGGCTTAGCTATTGAGCTACTTCCCCAACATCCATTCTCTTATCACATGCAATGGAAAATCCTTCAAAACTGAAGTGATTTTGCTTTGATTTGATCACTTAAATTGGCAGCCAAATCAGTGATTCTTTTTCGCATGTCTCATTATTCCTTCGTAATGATTATATTTTGATTTATATTATTCATAATGGCATTTAATGTTATAGAACTTTTGAACTTTAATAATATTATTATATATCAAAGAGGTTATTTCACTTTTTCCTTTGCAGCAAAAATATACCAGTTATCACTTTTCTTGAGAATTTCGATGCTCATCAGCAATTTTTCATTTAGTTTTACTACAGCTTGACTTGATAAAAACATGGGTATTAAATATCAAAAACTAAATATCAATTGTTTGCACTTTCCCCTTAGGATAGGATTGCAACTGCAAGCATCAATTGACAGAACATTAGCTAAATACTTTCTGTATCTCCGGAACCAGTAAAACAGCTATCTAGATGTGGATCATCCCCTTGGAGCATTTAAGCTAAACAACGGATAGGAAAGGTTCATTCAAGTAAGAGAGCTACTTGAGTTGCTTCAGAAAGGTGATTGGCATATCATTTAACAACTCCCCAAACCAGTGAGCCATGTGCTAACATGGTGGGAGAAAGCACTAAGTAGAATTCCCACTCCCCATGTCAGTCTGTAGCAATATCTACCGTGAGACTTCTGGCAACCCAATAAAATTTAGCCTTGTTAAAGTTGTCAGAATTAAAAGTCATAAAATCAAGCACAATTCAAGTTATCAAATGAAGAAAGTTCATGGTTTTGGCTGACAGATATAGAAGACGGATATTATCAGCAACTACACCAATGCAGTGCAAGTGTTTATATAGAAAGTCATGTCCTGTTGAGAGTTGAAAATTTGCCATAAAAACTGCACAGGGCATGTCCACTGGGATAGGTAAAAATGCAAGAGTATTCCATACTTTATCAGTTGAAAGGAGTTCATACGTCTGTTTTTAGATTTGGTCCTTTTCTTTCTTTACCCCAGAACTAAACTGACGACTGGATAGAGGAAAATGTGGCTGGGGTAGTTTACAGCCATTTTTACCCCAAAGAATGGTCTTTATCGTTTCTAGGCACCCCACAGTGGCTGGAATCCATTGAAAAACAAGCTCCCAGCCAGATAGAATTGCTTTGGATACATTTATTTTAGTCTCTTCAACAAGAAAATAATCATTAGGTGTGTAGGAGACAGCTGCCGTAATTGCAGCTTGTGAGTTCAACAAATATAACTGCCTTGCTAAAGTTAGTGTCAGGTCCATGAAGATTTAAAATTGCTTTTCCCATGGCAAAAATCTCTGCATCAAAGTTAGAGGCATTAAGACCAATAGCATAGGATGTAAAGGATATTTTGAGGAATAATCCTCAAAATATCCTTTACAGTACAATCCGATACCAATATTTTCCTCACAAGCAGAGCCATCAGTATAAATGTGGATCCACTGAGAGCTAGGGTAATTTGTAGCTATAACTTCTAAAAAAAGCTTTAACAGCATCATGAAATGCATCATATTTCTTTTCAGCCGTACCAATGGCAAGATTATAAATAGGAGCTCTAATAGTAAGAGGAGAGATGCGAAACTGGAAAGGGTGGAGTACCGTAGGCATGATGTTATATAGGGTACAGAGTGCCTCATTACAAGAGATAAATGATTTGTGTGTTTTCAGTCTGGGGTGGCAGGGGAGTACTGTTTCCCAATGTTGCAAATTCAATCTTTTACACATGTTGCGGAGCTTTAAAGGCCTGCTTTTCTCTTCTAAATTTTAAAGGCTCAATGCCAGTCTGAATCTTCATGGCTACGACTGGAGTAGAATCAGCTGTGCCAGTTAGTAATCCTAAGTGCCTTAATTTCCGTCAAGTCAATATATTCTTGACAGGTACTAGAGGCAGTGGCTAAAAGTTCACTTCCATATTCCAAAACATGCCTGAAATAAATTTTATATGTGGTCAAAAAGGTATCAGTCGAGGAACCCAAATTATGCCAGACAATCTTTTTAAAAGTGCAAGTCTGTTATTTCCCTTGTTAGCCATCTCATCTGTGTGTCTTCCCCACGCTGATAAGATGGCTAACAAGGGAGCTTATTATCAAAGAAGATGCAGATGTAGCAAAGAACATCACTTAAATTAAACTTTGACCACCATAGGAAACATTGATTTGGGAATGTTTTGTTGGCAAAGTGAAAAGCTGGCACATTGTTTTTCCAGGGTTAACAGTTACAAGATTTTCGTTGCACCAAGTCTCCAAGATCTTTAGGCATCATTTATAGACTTATTTAGGCCACTTCTCATAATGCAGATAATGATGTCATTGGTTTTGATATTGTCCTTGCATTTTTCAATGATACATCAATGTAATTAGTAAATATTGGTCATCACCATTTTTTGCCACAAACTCTTATTCTGTTATTGGTTACTAAATTTTCACATGAATCAACTCCTCCCATTTTGGCATTGTATTGTTCAGTAAGATGAGGTTGAGATGCAAAATCCTTTTTCTTTGCATTCTTGAATAACTGGAAACGCTTTTTACGGGCTGAATTTTTCCAAATGTTGAACCAACAGGTACAACCAAGTCATCATTCCATTGGACAAAAAATATTTTCTTTTCCTCTTCATAATGAAAATCATAATGACCCCTGTCTTTCTTACAGATGCATTTCACCATTTCTACTGAGCACATTTGTATGCGGTTTTCTTGAATTCTTGCGGTAGCACTAAAACCTTTATTTTTTAGATGACAGAAAAGACGAAATCATAACTGATGGCCGGGGACGGATTAACATATTTTAGGGCCCTACACATTTTTTCGTTCCTGGCTCCTACACTGAGAGTGTTATATAATTTTTACGAGACCTTTCTAACAAAATAAATGATAGGTATATAATAATAATTAGCAAAAATAGTCAGTTGTTCAAAAATCTTTAATACAGTTTCCATTATTAGTATAATTATAAACATGCTTTTGATTACATATCAATAGAATCAATAAAATTGGAAAAGAATTGTTTTAAGTCATAAATTAAGAAACTCAAATTTATTCTGTTAAATGTCAAAACCATAGTTTTGAGAAAATGATTATAAAATTAATTAAAAAATCCTTTTTTTTTTCTGGCTCTCAGTTCTTCAGATTTATCAAATATTTGTAATTAATATTGTCCAATGCATTTTGTTCTATGTAATAATACAGCTAAAGAAGTTAATTTTGCATGACTTAATGAGTTTTGTAAATAGTTTTTTATGCATTTTAATATCGAGAACGATCTTTCGCCAGATGCATTTGATACAGGCAAAGTTAAAAATATACTTAACCTGATTTCCATATTTGGAAAAGGCGATACAATTTTTCTAGTCTTTATAAATCATAACATGTCAGATGCGAACATTAAATTTTGGCTTTTAGAAAACAATAGAATTTGTAATAGTTCCTGTTCCAATTTTTTTTGTATCAGTGCCATTTTTTAGTAATCTTTTGTACCGCTTTTTTAGTAATTTTGTATCTTCAGATTTAATTGATACATTGTCCTTTGAGTTTGTATGAAATATTTTAAAAATCTCATTAATGTCTTTGTAACTTTTGCTACATAGTTTTAGTTCAAAAGCTGTTATGTCACATATTACGTAAAAGCAATTTTGTTTAATGGCTTCTTGATCCTGATTACATGAAATTTTGTCATCCTCATCACGATGAAGTGTATAAAAAAATTCTTTCCGTTTTCACGACCTTTTATTAGTATCGCAATAACTTTTTATTTCTCACGCGTTTAATGCCTCTGCTTCTATTTCTGGAAATAAATTTCCTAAACTATTAAAGTATGTCAAAAATACTTGTTGCAAACGAGATAGGCATAGCAGGGTCTGCTAAGGATATACTGATTTCATTTATTCTGGAAAGAATATTATCCTAAATAACTGTTAATAAAATGAATTCTACATTATTAATTTTGTTTGCTGTCTCTTAGGATTCCAGTTTTACAGAATATTTCTCAGATTCATGTAGAGATAATCAAGTAGAGCATTTTTTATTTCATTGAACCCAGAGCAAATTGCTTTAACTGGGTTAGCTCTACAAGACTGCCTGCTAGTACATAATTTTTTTACTGTAAAATGTTTGTGTGTGGCAAAATTTTTTTCTAAAATGTTCCGCCTATGAGTAGACGTCGAAAAAAATTTAGAAACGTTCTCTAATAAATTAAAATATGTTATTGCTTGCAAACTTGATTCACTAGCACTATTTATACATAAATTGTTAATAAAAGGATAGCAGCATAATTAATTGGCATTTGCAGAATTCTGTGGAAAACAGCTGTAGAATGCAATTATTTTATATCAAAATATCAAATGATTGCAATTTTACTCATACTGTATTAAAAAACTATAAAACTATTATGCAGTATAATAATAATTATGTGTTGCTTATGAAGAGAAATGTGAAGTGTGCATAAAATATATCATTTTTGGGAACAGTTCATGTATATACAAACTGAAGTATTAAAAACTAATGTTAACCATGTGAAACCGTAATGGGAGAACTGAAAAGTTAATTATTTTGAAAATTAGCTTTCTATGCTTGTTATTTTTTTCTTCATTCCTGAAAATGTATCTTATTGGGATAACAAATGGAACACTGTTGTCTTTAACATGTTTGTCCCTTTTTAATCCAATCTCTTAAAATGTGTGTTAGCACGTTTCTGAGAATTTTTTCTGAAAGAATTCTGTAATAGAGCTTAATATCCTGAATAAGTACGCAAATCGTATCATTTGGTAAAATGTTTTTCTTTAAGAAAATTACTTTATTGCCTCAGTAAATCTCACTTTCATAATTATACTTGAAGAATTATGTAGAACACAATCAAATTCTAAACATCTGAAATATTGCCACAGCAAAAAAAGTTTAATTACAAGCAAAAATATTTTTTAGTCATTCAAATGCAATAGTATTTTAACCCTCTCGGCGTTTGGACCCTCTGGCGGTATTGTTTCCTAAAGCGTTAGCAGCTTTGTCAACAAAGCTTTTGAAAAGTGTTATACGTGTCTTTCACAGAACTCACCAAAAGCGTTAAGCAGTTTTTCTCAACCCCCCCAGACGCACCTGCAGAGAATGATCAGATGAAGTGATTTAGTGTCGACTGTAAAAGTATCAATCACTGTCAGAACTTTACCCTTCGTGAGATTTCAAGTGTCTGGAAAGTGATCTGACTTGTAGCAGTAATTGTTCGCTTTAGTTACGGAGTATGTTCCAAAATGAAAATTTTGTGGAAACCTGAAATCAAGACATTAAAAGAAAAGAATTATAACCATTTAATTTTTTTTTCTGTTCATAATCCTGCATTTTTATGTATGTATGTAGATGTGTGTGTGTGTGTTTATATATATATATATATAAATTGTTATGGACAATTTATGTGCATACGCCCGTAATATCAAGATATTTTTGTATTTCTAATACCCTCCACTTTACCTCTTATATACGATTGATTGCTTAGGGACAGAAGGAATATTTTCTCACTGAAACAATATGATTTTCGATATGTTATATGTTTTCCCTTTTTTTAATAAATTAAATTATCTTGGTCACTTTGAAAATTTCTTATTTTATTTGCAACTTTGGGTATTTTTTCATCAAGAGTTTATCTGAAATTGCGGATTTAAATAATATTTCACAATTTACTTGATATAATGACCAAACTAATTAACTGGACATGAAAAAAAAAAAAAAACTTGTGTATTTTCTAATCATAATCACATACGTCTATGAATTTTGGTCACTCAGTTTTACCTTTTGTATATAGCGATAAGTAAGGAAAGCCGCGAGTTTATTAAGCATGCCATAATGATACTGTGTTCTTTAAAATTTAAGAAAATATCAGTATGTTTTACAATTTCACTATTTATTATTTTGGGAGTGGAGGAGAGCTAAGAGCAAGTATAAACAGTTGGCTTCTAGAAATCTTGGTGCTGAAAAATTATCAGAGCATTAATGAAAAAAAAAATCTAATTTTGATGGATTGATTCTTATGTTTTTATGTCCTAGATTCGCAGTCCTGGTACTTTAAATTCAATAACCGAAATAATAACAATTAAAAAAATTAAGAAATTTCTCTCATACGTCCTTTCGGTGTAATGTTTTCCACATGTAAGTAGCAAGCAGAGAGTCTCTGATTCGATTCTGAGACAGCGCAGGAATTTAATCTTCAAATTTCTTCCCTCTATAAAGTTAATATTTCTAAATTGGGAAAAACAAGAAGCAATAATCTAATGCTTTTAATGCTTATTTTTTAGAAGTTTATTTAATTTATTGCAAATCACTCGAGGGCTATCTTCTTAAGAGAAGAGATGCCTTTAAGAAGGACTTTCTCAGCAAAACTGGATCAGACACAAATTACATATGAGAAAACTGCGAAATGACCCATGCAGCCAGCTCTTTCGCGGCGTTTCGAACCGGATCGAACTACCTGTGTTCAGTCACTTTACCGCTGATGTGCTAGTTCTCTTGATGCGCTTTATGGAATGTTTGGCTTATATGATTATGACAAAGTCTCGAGGGTTATCTGCCTAAGGGGAGGGATGCTTTCATGGCGGACTTTCTAAGGGAAATTGGCTTCTTTACACGTTGCACATGGGAAAACCACGAAAACGTTCATGCAGCCAGCCCGTCGCGGGATTCAAACCTCGGATCGAATTAGCAATTTTTAGCGACTTTACTGCTTGGCCGCTGGTGGGCGTTATTACGGAATGTGAGTTTTCTGTTTTGAATCGGAAAGTTGAAAGTATTTTTAAAGTATTCAAAATATTATACTTAAGTAGAGGTAAATATATATTTTTACTGAATATTGTCTTTCAGTTTTACTTTCAGCGTAATTACATAACAAAGAAACATACAATTTTATAAATATTTATATAGATAACTTGGCTTTTGATATTCAAAAAAATTCAATTTTTTTTATTAGAAAAGTAGAATTTATATCCAGATATTTCCACGTGCATTTATTGGTTTTATACTTTAAGTAAGTTAAGAAGTAAGGTTATTTCTCAGAATTCACTACATTCTTAAATTTTATTTTTCAGTACAATAATATGGAATTATTCTTGAAGGGTAGGAATGGTGAAAGTTTTAAAATATGAAAATAAAAAAAAATATGTTTGCACTAAAATGTTGCAAATCATAGCGAATGTTTTAACAAAATTTTGCACAACAGTTTACGATTAGATTCATCTTCATTCAGTTATGTTTTCTTAAGAATATTTATATGTCAATATAAATGTGAATATTAAAAATTATATATAACCTGATTTGAACTAGAAATAAGCTTTTCAACAGGACTTCGAATACCCAAAATAATATGAATATAATCTATCTGAATATTCTGGAATCATTTATTTATTTATATGCATATGTGAGAGTAACAATCTTTATATTTCTAGATTTTTTTTTTTTTTCAATTACGGTTTTACACCTAAGAAAATTAAATATTTTAATTTCCATAAAATAAAATACAAAATAGGCATTCTATGGCAAAACTAAAATGTAAAACCACTTTTATTCACCAGAACTCGCAACCTGTGTCTACTTCAACTAAAAGAAGGAAAATCAATTTTTGTTCATGTGGCTGGCTGAGTTAGGAATAAAGAAATAATCTCCATCCCACTTCCAAGAACTAAAATTAAACAAGCTCCTTTCTTTGCACATAACAAAACGCATAATTTATTTTATGTTCAACTAAAAATAATTAGACTATTTGAATAAGCATAGCACACGAGTGATGCCTTCGTGAAGAGCGTTCGAAGGGAAATTGGCTCATATTTCCGTTGCACATGGAAGAAAGTTGTCAAAACGCCTCTGATGCAGCCAGCCCGTTCACTTGGGTTCGAACCTTAATCAAACTATCAGTATTTAGTAGTCTTTACCATTCGGTTACTTGCGGGGTTCAATTATTTGTTAAACAGAGGCAATAATTCTATTGATATAAGTAGTCATTTTAAGAACAAAATACATAATTGCTAAAATTATATATTATGTATTTCATTCCTTATATTATTTATATAAAAAAAATTACAAACATATGAATGAATTAATTTATTTAAATTTTCGATATTAGGGTAGAAAGAAGATCAAACATTTCAGATAACTGTAGCTCTCAATATTTGCAGTAAGATAATTGTAGTCTTATTATATTTCTTGCTGTCTACAGTTTATTAATTATAGTGCGAAAAGCAGATGATTCTGATGCTTGAAATGTAAATTATACTTGTGTATTTCTTTCCCATCATTCTAATTCTTTATAATATTAATATTAAAATCATCTGAATTAAGTCTAGCTCATTAGAACACTTCTGTTAACAATGCATTGTTAACAATACACAAGTAATGAAAACATTGGAAAAGTAAAAGTTCAAAATACGAAGCAATCAAGTTTGTTACAACTAAAGCGGTTTAATCTCTGCTATTAAAACTGAGGCACTCTAAATGTAAAACTATGTGCACGTGAGCATTTAAGATCAAGATGCCAAATGAATTTCCGAACAAATGTATCGGTATAGATGAATTTATTACAGAACTAGCCTCTTGAGCGGTCAAACTCCTGAAATAGTAATTATAAGAAAAAAAATTACACGATTTTAATAAATCCAGCTAATGATTGATAATAATTGAAATGAATATGCTTTATTGCTTTTCAATTGCTTAGTCTGCTAATTAAAAAAAGAACAAATTTGGAAAAAAATTAAAAACTACTTTACGCTTTGCTGAATGACAACACACTGCTGTGTGGATGATAAATATATTTTAATTCGGACAGTGGCAATACATTTATTTGAGATCGTAAAGTCTTTTTATTAAATTCGAAATTTTGGAATTTTGCCGAGTGGCAACACGCTTCTTTTTTATCTGTGACTTTTCTGAAATTTGAAATATATATATATATATATATGTACGTTTAAAAACCTTATGTTTTGCTCACTGACAAGACAAAGATTTTAACTGCTTAATTTTTAATTAAAATCCTTAAATTCACACGAAATAAGAAATAA
>KK121291.1:26252-75057 GCA_000611955.2 Stegodyphus mimosarum | reverse complement strand
GGAGCTCCCTCAACTCCCGCTCCCTGTGCTCCCTGGCTCAGAACTCTCATATTCCTCTACTACCGTCCATGTTTGCAAATTCTAAGAAAGTATTTAGAATTTGCTAAATCAATCAGCTGAAGACACAAAACTTTCGGAAAAAGATCTTTCATTCATGACATTATGAAACATATGGCGTATTCAGATGTACTCAACAAGAATTTTGTAAATGCTAGTAAATCAAAAAGAATCATTCGGTCACAGATCGTTATAGTAAGCAATTTATTTGGTACATATTCACCCGTGATACGTCAAATTAATTAAAACAGACTGTAATAGTTTCTTTTCATACATTACAGATACGCTAAAAAGGAAACAAAAATGCTAGAGATGACCTCCAAATTCGTGAGTCATCAGTCCTTACCCATATTTTTTTGGAGGGCAAACCTGTTAACGGTATTGTTTTTGTGCTACCATTGGCTGTCGCGTCAGTCACATCCAATATGTTTAAACATGTGGCATGTGTCGATTAAATGGACACCGTATGTGTGCTCGTATATAGAATGTATATTGTATTTAAATTTCGATATATATTGTACTAGCAGAAGTGCCTCGTGCCAGTTAAATTAGGTTAAGAGGTTAAATTAACCAGTTAAATTAGGTTAGGCATCTAACAACAAAGAGAATACCGCTATAATCCTTCTCTAATAACGATGCAAAAAATACAATTCATAATCATACATTTTTCAGTCTGATGCTATAGGAAAACCACATAAAAAATTCTACAGAAAGCTAATTCTCTCTCAAAATATCAGCTACAATGCAAGCAATAAAAGCTCAACTTCCATCCAATATTTCACCTATACTCAATTTCAGTCGATTAAATGTGGAAAAAAATTGATCAGAAATCAATAGCGCAAAAAAACACACAAACAGACATTCTTCTTTATATGTATAGCTTTTGTAAAACTTACAAATTTTTGATTAACAAACTGTACGATTTGAAAGCGAGCACTGGCAACACTTTTCGAAATAAAGCATTTTTATCTCCAACGCTGTCGCCATTCGGAAAACTCAGTGCGAAAATTAACGCTTTCAGAGTTTTTAATTAATATTTCGGCTGATTAAAGTCGTACGAAGATGGGAATAGTCGAAATGGATTCCCACGAATTTTTGGAATCGGGAATAATGTATTTAATGTTTGGCAATGCTGTTTTTATTTCGTCGTAAAACTTAGAAATTTTTAATTAACAAACTCTAGGATTTGAAAACAGCAGTGGCAACAAATTTCGAAATAAAGCAGATTTTCATATCCAGTTTGTGATGCTGTTGCCACTCGGAAAAATGAGGGCGAAATTATCGTTGTCCGGAGTTTTTAATTAATATCTCTTTTTTCTACTACTTTTTTTTTTTTTTTTTTGGAAAAAAGTTAACGTCGATCTTTTCCAGGACCAAGAAAGGAATTGTAGAAAGTTTGGTGACGATGGCTATAGTAGTGACTGAGTTATTAGTGAACAAACAGACTTTCTTCTTTATATATATATATAGGTAGATAAACCAAGTCTGTGTTTTCCACAATTAACTAATTTATTATGTTAGAAAACTAAAACTGAAGAGAAACACTAGTATGCATAGATGAAACTATGATTGTTTAACTTAATTTCAACAAATGCAAAGCTGTATGAAGCAGAAGTAATGCAGCAGGAACAAGATGCTGCAATACATAATACACGGTTCAAAGCAAGAAAATTCTCAAATTTTCGAGCACTTCTATGTTTTATGAATGAAAAGACAGAAATAGATTTTTATGCTACAAAAGAAAGAAAACTGCACAATGGAAGCTTTAGTGGAAAATGTGGGTTGGAGGTAGACAGATAATAAAAGCACAGGTAACATTCATATCTAGAAGGAAATGAAGGACAGCAAATGAGAGAACAGGTAAAAGTCAAGATCGATTAGGTAAAACTCAAAGGAAGGAAAAAAAAAACATTTGTGTCGATATCACCCACAGAAACGTTTGGATTTCTTTGAATCTTTGAGCAAAATCAGTTACGCAGCCCATGTCATACATCTAAATAAAATCATAAAATATATTTATATCCTTAAAACAAAACCATGTAATAAATGATGTTTCAAACAAAGACAAAATTTGAAATCAGATCAGAAAGGGCAGAAATCTCACATTAGGGGCAACAACTCAATTAATACTGGATCTTTATTTCGGCCATATTAAGGAAACAGGAAAATTACTATCCATTAAGTGAAACATATCTTCTAGCTAAATTGTAAATAGCCGCTCAACAATAGTAATAAGTGTTAGTAACTCCGACTGCCATACCGAAAGGGCCGGGTGCGAATCCCTGAGAAGGCATGGATGTTTGTAAATATATAATGTCTGCGCGTCATGGAGGCACTCTAAATATATGGTGGGCCGAAAGTCTTCCCGAGAGATTAGTGGTAGGGTAAGATGGGTCGAAGAACCGCGGACCCATCCACCCAGGGTCCTATCTCTCTAAATTTGGGGTGGGACTGAGTTAAAGTCGGGCTGTCACCTATATGGTGCTCAAGGCTCTTGCCAATGACAGACGCATTTGAATCCTTGCCACGAAGAACGTCGTGGGGCTGTGCTGACCTTCGTCAGACAATCTTGGAGCAGAGCTCGGCAAAATTTTTAGAAGAGCGAATTAACCACCCATGATTTACCTAACTTGCAGAGACATTACGTTTTTCCTTAAGCAGGAGATGAGAAAAATGAGCAATGCCCTCTCCGGGACTCGAACCTCGGACTTCTCGAATACGCGCCAAGTGTACTGGTCGTTACACCATGAAGGCATGCTAAGAAGGCGGGAGAAATACCTTATAAACTGACCTGCAACCTCAAGTGTAAGTCTTAGATCAGCGACGGCCTAGATTTTCTGAGACTCAACTCGCTTTTTTTTTTTTTAACATAACAATCTAGTTGTGAGGGAGAAAAATAGGAAATAATAATGTAACAAAAGGACTGTTCACCTGGACTGGTATTGTCCAGTTTCATCTTAGACAATCGCAACACAGAAAACAGAAATATGTTGAAGAATTCTGAAAACAGAAAGCATCAGTTTACAGGACGGTTATACCTTTAGCCCTTTCTCTGTTATTAAGAAACAAGTTGATTATTTTCGGTAGAAAGACTTCTTAGTAGAGAACTTCTCAGTAGCTGTAGCAACAACGAGGAAAAGTGGAAGACAAACGAAGGGCGAAACTATTTCAAAAGAAACTACAATGTAGAAAGACAATGTCAAGTTTGCCCAAAATTCAGTGTTCTTGAAACACTGCTATTCAAATAATCAGAGAGATGGTATTGTAATGCATCAAGAAATTTCGAGCGCTTGTAAGTGAGGGATTCTGAAAATCACCATAAAGCCGTAATGGGACCTACCAGCAGCCGAGTACTTAAGATGACTGAACACTGGTAGTTCGACAGGAATTCGAAACGAAAAGAACACGTTGGCTGTATGGGTACTTTTTCTTCACTTTTTCCATGTGCAACGTAGCCAATTTTCATTTAGAAACCTTCCACAGCATGTCTGATAGCCCTCGTGTATATTACCATGTTCAAATAAAAAAAAAGCCATAATTATGAGTTAATTCTCCATTTATAGTGGCTTACATGCAGGATGTACCTAGAGGGGGGCAAGAGGTAACATCTGCCCCCGGGCGCAGCATTCGGTGGGCGCCGAACTGATATAGTACGAATTTTTAGACTGAAATGTTTTCCATTCTTGGCAAACAAGAGGGGCGCGAGATTTTCAGTCGTCTCCTGGCGCTGAAAACCTTAGTTACAGCTCTACTAACATGAAATCAACACTCATAAACTAAAATTAGACTCTTGTCCGGGGACATTTTTCTTGTAAGGTGAGAATCGACTATTTCAGTTTCCGTTTTGTGCTTAAGAACGACCATTAATCATTCACATTAAGTTGATAATTCTTTCGATACTTTTATTTGTAAAAGGAAATCCAGTTTTCATAACATAAACAAACTGCAATGCCCTTCTGCAAAACTCTTCATTTCTGTAAAAAGTCGTTACAAGATTGTCGGAATATCATGTGCGTATGGAACCTTTTCATGATTTGATCGATGTTATATATGTTTCATGCAGCGGACATCACTGAACAAAATACTGGTAAAGTTGCTTGGAATTCCGAAGACATTTATTAACATATTTCTACCACTTGTGAGATGGAATGTCGAACTGCCTTGTTATCTACTACCTTATTCTTCCCTTCTCCACATGTGTAACGTGTATACGAGCCAGTTTCCCTTAGAAAGTCCTCCACGAAAGCATCCCTTCCTTTAGGCAGATAGCCCTCGTGTGCTTTGCCATAATTGAATAACCTAACCTAACCTTCCCTTCTCCAAAATATTTCATCGGTTTGTGTTACTTAATGCTCGTTAGAAGCTTTTTCAATAACATTCCTCTTGCTAATTCTTATGCTCGATTTAATAAAAAAAAATTATTTAATGCTAAAATGTTGTAATTAATTTATCCTTTATGCGCATAAAAATTGTCTCAACTGTTATGTCTTACATATAATCGCACAAATCTATTACTTACATTCTGAAGTATTATAGTGACTTTATTAAAATTATAAGTTAATTGATGTAGCCTTAATTAAGTATGGAAGAGGTTTCATGATTAAATAAGTTGCAAAATATGAGTCAGTACTAAATTTTACTGGAAATAGAGAGAAAAAAAAGCTAACAAGAATGGTATTTTAATGATATTGCTCTTTATAAAGTAGTACTGTCTTTAATTTAAATAACCTTTAATAACTTTTATTTATAATTAATCTATTATAAACAAAAATCATCTTGCAAAACGTATTTTATCAATGCAATCTTGCTCCCCTTTATTCTATTGAAGAGGGGGAGGAGAGAACATAAACCTTGTCATTTTTTTTTTTTTTCGTAAAGCCATTCTGTTGTATGCCCTAAATCGAATTAAGTAGTATTAAAAATAAATTTCTACGAAAAGCATTAAAAGGAATTATATTTAATTATATTTCTCTTGAGTGCATGAGATATCTAATTAGTAGCAACAGAAAGTAAGTGGGATTTTTTTTTAATTATTACAGTATTACGTGACACAAAAATAAAGCAGTAACATTCATAAATGAAAAATTATTAAGTGAAATTTTTATTAATATTCTTACATGCGTACGAGTTCGTAATGGATTGAATGTTCACAGAACTGATCACAGCTTGATAAAATTAATTTTCCCGGAAGAAACACTTTACAGTTCAGGAACCATTCACGAGAGCATAATCAGTAGTTACACTTCAAATTACTAAAAATGTTAAATACAAGGCAAGCGCATCAAAAGAGCGAAGCTCGCAAGGAGATCTCTCAATACTCCGAACTCTTGAATTGAACAATTGAGAACTGATATTCTCGTCGATCTAATACAGTTTTCCCTACGGCCGTCGTAAAAGTTCCAGTGCTTTCGATTTCTCGAAATCGCTGGAAGGCATACACAGTTACAGTTACATATGGTCGGTACACATATGGTATACAGTTATATACGCATTGGATCGATTAGAGTCATTATTTGGCGCTATCTCGCCAATTAGCCATTTACCTCAATGATAAATGGACCTGCCCCTGTAATTTTATTTTTCCGGAGGAGCTTCGCTTCTGAAAGGCATTTCATATTAATTTATACAGGTACTACGATTTACGTACAATAACACTAAAATTACTAATACATATACAAAGTTCGCAACAATATAGTACATTTTTCCAATATTCGTTCAAAATTCAATTTCTGTGGTTTCAAAGAAGACTGCATTAAAAATTTCAAAAACTGCACCACTTCTTATAAAAATTTATAAAAATATACCTTAAATCATAGCCATTCTGAAACTAATTTAGCTAGAATTTCTTGCCTTGCTGAAATTTTAAAGAAATCTTTGAAATCATCCGGTTTGTTTTTAATTTGGCTGATTAAGTGTCAAGATATATCGTCATATATTTAAGTCCTGATACGTAAGTTAATGATATCCGTTAATTAAACTTCTCCTATGTGCTGAGCACTAACATTATACACTTTCAAAAATCAAATGGAGCTGTAGTTACTTTCCGAATTTTGTTTTTATTAAATCGAGATAATTTTAGGGTCCAAACAAAAGGGTTTAATACAGTACAAAGTCCGAGATCCGGATTCGTCGAGACTTCAGCGATCCCGGATTTGGGATTATTTCGGATATTAGATCATTTTAAATCTATTAAGATGGCATGTAGAAATTATGAAATAAAAATATGAAATCGTGATTTATGAAATAATGAAGCATTTGTGATCCACAAAGTATCAAGATTTACAAAAAAAAAAAAAATTTTTATCAAAATTTAAAAAAAAAAAAAAAAAGAGCTTTATATGTTTACTTTATTAAACATTTCTTTCAATGTAAGTTGCTTAAGTTGCTTTGTTTTTTGTCCTAATACTTTCTCTTTAATTCTACAGACATATAATTTCTTGTTTAGTTACTAAGTTCCATTGCTCAAGCCTTGTAACTGCTGTGTCAAATATTCCGTCTAACTTTTCAATCGAAATTTTTTCTTTTTCAGTAAACCTCTTTCACTTTCTTCACTAGCGGAAGCGGTATTTTCTGGATTTAAAACTAAAACGACAGATTTCGCCGTCCATTAATTGATTGATGATTGGGGCATTGCCATCGCAATGAAAAACTTCTGTTAACTCTTGCCGCCCGGTGCGGCCATGCGAGCTCTGGAAGCGGTTGAATTTATGTGTATAAAAAATCAGTTATTCTTAATTCAAATAGCACTAAATATAATCTCTTGGCCTATGAGTATCATTAATAAAATCTATTTTTAGCATATAGAAAGAAATTTCTGTTAAATCTATCCTCGTTAACGTTTTAGCGCATTTAACTTAAACCTGTAAAATCTGTAATCGGATAATACTCTTTGTTATTCAATTACTAATACAAAAAAAATTTAGGCGTCCCTGTGTGAGTTATCACTCATGTTGTCATGCGTTGATAAACATGCGATGATGAGAGCAAAATATAATAAATATTGATTCGCCAGGTTGACGTCAATAATATGAAATATTAGTTGGTGTAAAATCAACGTTTCTATGCAGAATGTTTCGGTTTGAGATGTATGCTAAGCTGGTACGCAGTTGCGGGGTTAAATTATTGTTCACTCAGATTTATGCTAAAATGATTATTTCTTCAATAACGAGGGGTGCCGAAGTGAGAATCGGGACTATCCGCATGTCTTATTATGAGAAAAAAAAAAAGGATCAAATGCGCATGCGTAAAGCATATGCCCCCCCTCCAAAAATCCCCCCAAAATTGGGTGGTGGTGACTTTGAGGTCATTCCGGATACTGGACGTTCGGATCCCGGATTTTGTACTGTATAACCATTCTATAACTGCAAACATTCAATAATTATTTGTGTTTTACTATTAGATACACATCATTTGTTGCAGAAGTATATTTTAAAACATACAGTACGAGTCTTTGTAAATTCTTTCATGTTTTCGATCCATACACTCTGTCACTGTTTGAGCTGAGAAAGAAGACACATTGCAAATAGAGAATTGCAAAATTACAAAAGGTTTTAACTTCGACGTCCTTTATATTTACATTTTAATCTGAATCAAACTGTAAATCACTTTAACCTCTCCTGAAAAGTCCTACGTTATGTATCTCTTGAAACCTTGAGACACGTGCATAACATTGCTCATACATGACATACAAAAATGCTTCTTCTTCGGTTTTCTACAAAGGATAAAGGTAAAGGTACCAAAAATAAAAAATAAATACATAAATAAGTAAATTGGATAAAGGTAGGTACCATTTTGCGGAGGCGTTTAAGTAACTACGAATCTTATATAGTGATGGTGACATGAGCACAGAAAGATGGCGGCGTGACGAACAGGTTTCACCAAAATTTGCCGACACGTGTTTTGCGTTTTTCCTTTTATTAAACACACGTACAAGCTGGGAATGACAATTTCAGTCTTTACAGTTTCACTCGACGGAAGCATAAATCTTCTCAAGCGTAAAAAATAAAACTGTACTTGAATTACAAGTCCAAGAAAAGAAATGGATATTTTTGGTAAATAATGTACGAATTTCGGCATTACCGAAGTTTTTGCCGCAAATGTAATTAAATGCAAAGTATTAAAAACATTCGTAAAAAGCACTGAATGCAAAATTCGTTGTATAAGTGCGTTAAAAAATATAAAATTGAACAATTAAAATTTTTCAGACATGTTAAGTCAAATAATAGTAAAAGAAAGCCATAATAATAATAAAAGAAAAACTTGAAAGGTTTCAGATTTTAAATTACGTCCAAAAGGGCGTTTTTTAACGTTTTCTGTGTTACCTTTATTTATTAAATATCACGTTCTTCGCACCTACACCTTAAAATTCAACTCAACAGCAGTATCGCAAAATAACTTTAAAATGAGCATATCTTTAGAATTTCCGATATTCAGTCTCGCGCCCAGATGCCCATATTCGGTTGGAAACGCACGTTATTCAAAATTTGATGGCTCTAGGTACAGTCTTTTGATCACAATACGAGAAATATACACTCTTAGACAAAAAAAAAAAAAAAAAAAAAAAAAAAAAAAAAAAAAAAAAAAACCCGACAACATTTTTTCGCTCTAAGAAGGAGTTATCCGAAATGGGACGAAAATCGGTAGAAGTGACGTACATGTACAGAAAAACAAATGATTACAGTTTGAGAAAAACTGGAAGATTTATTGAAGTGATAGAGCTTCAAAAAGTGAAAAAGTCAGTAACGCGTTTGTCCACCTCTGGCCCTTATGCAAGCAGTTATTCGGCTTGGCATCCATTGGTAGAGGTTGCGGATGTCCTCCTGAGGGATATCTTGCCAAATAATGTCCAACTGGCGAGTTAGATCGTCAGCATCCCGAGCTGGTTGGGGGGCCCTTCCCATAATGCTCCAAACGTGCTCAATAGGAGAGAGATCCGGCGACCTTGCTGGCCAAGGTAATGTTCGGCTAGCACTAAGGCAAGCAGTAGAAACATGTGCAGTGTGAGGGCGGGCATTATCTTGCTGAAATATAAGCCCATGGTGGTGTGACATGAAGGGCAACACAACGGGCCTTAGAACTTCGTCGACGTACCGCTGTGCTGTAAGGTTGCGACGGATGACCAAAAGGGTCCTACTATGAAATGAAATGTTATCCCAGACCATCACTCTTGGTTGTCGGCCTGTCTGCCGGAAGACAGTCAGGTTGGTATCACACCGCTGTCCGGCGCCTTCGCTGGTCATAGCTTCGCTTCTCCAGACTCGCCTTCGCTGGTCATAGCGGCTCAGTTCAAAGTGGAACTCACAACTGAAGACTATTCTATGCCAGTCAGTGACATTCCAGTGCGAATGAGCCCGATACCACTGCAAACGGGCTTGACGTTGTGCAGAGGTCAATGGTAGTTTCTATATCAGCGCCAAGACGTTCAAATTTCGAGTTCCATGATTTTTTTTTTTTTTTTTAAATCAAGCAATTAGATTTCGAAGTTGCAAATATCAGTATTAAAGAGATAAAATTTAATTCTATTGCAGTAGCATTAAGAAGTTTTTTAACGAAGGCTAACGTTCTTTTGTTGTTTCTGAATTCCTGAAATCTGTTGAGAAAAAATTCTCTCATATTTAAAACTGTTGTTTTGAAATAGCAAATGTCAATATCAGAATTATTTTCTCGGCGTTGTTTCTACATGCTTGGAAAGTGAACCAAAGTTCCTCTTTCAAAATCTCGAGCAAAAAGAAATAATTTGTTTCTAAATGAAATAACTTCTTCTAGCACTGAAAAAATTGTCTCCTTTCCCCTTTAGTTTTTGATTAAGCTGATTTATACGAGACGTAACGTCCACCTTGAAACAAAATTTTTGAATCCACTGATCGTTCGTTAGTTCTGGATAATAAACATCCTTTTGAAGGAGAAATGCAAAACGTTTCACTCTTGATAACCAACGTACTTTGTTATGCAGCAGAAGATCTGCATACTCACTCTCCATTTCAACTAAAAATTCCTCAAACTGGCGAAGACTAGGAGCTTCAGCTATAATGGAGTTAATCACCAGTTACATAACTTTACAAATCTTCTGGAAATGTCTATGCATAAAGCGCTTCTTGATGAATGATACAATGGTACATAAGTATCTCGTGATTGATAAATGGGCCATTGTACTGAAATCAATACAGTAGCCCATTTATCAATGCATCAGTAAAAATCTTACTAGAATCAGTACAATGGAAATTTCAGCTTGATACACCAAATAACATAAAAATGAAATTTTGTGTCAAAATATCTGGGTATTTAGTTTTTAGACATTTCCAGTTTAAAGAACTTTCATATTATATGCAACCCAAACAACGTCTATGCATTTTATGATGCCCGAATTCAGTTGCTAGGAAAATATTTATTTCAGACACTGGTAAAAAATTCAAATTTGAAAGGTCTAAGAAACTAAAAATCCTAATATTTTTAACTTAAACTTCATTTTTACGTTATTTGGTTTCAAATTAAAATTTCTATTTAATGTTATATTAAATCAAAGCATTTCGTTAGTTAAAATCTGGAATATGATAATTACTACGACAGCACAATTTTATGTGTAATCAGTAAAATCAAAACGCCGAATCGATACAAACTGAATTTTCTAGAAATAACATTGTCGGATATGTTTTCAGTTGTTTTCATGCTTCTGTAAAACTTGAAGGCCTATTTTTTCAAGATTTTCTTGCTTTTACGTGCGTATGTTCACATGTGCTATTTTGTAGAAGAGCAAGGAGCCAAAGAGCCACATTTGGCTCGTGAGCCACTGTTTGCCGACCACTGATATAGGTAATGCGAACTCGTGATTAAATAACCCGCTTTACAAAATTCATTTACAATTTTACACCAATGATAATAAATCCGTCAGATTCCCATAATAAATTAAAAAAGTTAATGCTTTATACTTTTAATAATGCGATTTGATTATTAGATTTCTTTATTTAGTTACACACACTTTTATTATGGGTGATTTAATATTTTAGATAAATATTGCAATGGGAATTACTTAATCTCTTGTTCAAATAAATTATAATATGATAAATTAGATATATTTCTCCTTTTACAGAGACTGTCTGCATATTTTTTAGACGATTTTGCTTTGCAATAAAATAAAATCTTGTGATTGGAAAGTAGCTTTTAACTGCAACTTTACTTTTAAAAGTATAAATTACCGCATGCTACTTCACAGTTGTGCAATTTAGGTTAGGTTATTCAATTATGGCAAAGCACACGAGGGCTCTCTGCCTAAAGGGGGGGATGTCTTCGTGGAGGACTTTCTAAGGGAAACTGGCTCGTATACACGTTACACATGGGGAAAACCACAAAAACACCCATGCAGCCAGTCCGTTCGCGGGATCCGAACCTCGGGACCGAACTACCAGTGTTCAGCGTCTTTACCGCTCGGCCGCTGGTGGGCTGTGCAATTGAGAGGCAGAATTAATTCCTTTGCCACCTTTATTCTGGATAGTCATATAAGGCAGAAAAGTTTTTATACAGAATGTCTTTGTACTTTCTCATCTCATTCCGTCGTTGCCGATTTTTTTCATCCCCCCTTCTCTTTTTCTTTTCCTTCAGGCGATATTTCTTACTCAGAATTTTGGCTGATTTTTACTAATTAATGATTCTCTTGATGAAAAGACTTTTGCTGTACTGTTGGTAAAGTATTACGACAAGCAAAGTTCACTTTTTTTGCGAATGGAGAGGGTCGTTTGCTCTATTACAGAGTAAGACTCAGATTATGTCATTATTCAATTTTTTTTTTTGTCTCCATAAAAGCTATTGTAGCTCTGGTAGTTTCACCCTTTTAGGTACTTTTGGGAACAGGAAAAAAATTTCCATTCTGATGTTCAACCGCAGATCCATTAATTACCCATTTCTCTATTTCCTTTAGACGTGATGATTAAAAAATTAATGACGAATAAATAATTAGTCGTCTCATATTTTTGAGCTACAAATATAATTTAAGACTTTTTAAATTTTCGAAGCACAACTATATTATTAACACGATTTCATGCACATGTATTTAGCACTTCCGCGCATCTTCAGTTAACTGTTATAGCTTTCATGCATAAAGACTGTATTAATAAAATTTAGATCAAATTTAAAGTAGCAAAAGTAATCATTTCAGATTAATCTAAGAAAATAACTTTGAAGTACTTTAAATACTTATTGTAATACGTCTTTTGGATTTTATTCCAATCAAATGTAAAAAGTAACGCGGAATGCTTGAAAAGATCGAGAGAAAACATGTATGAAGAACCGAGGTCCCCCCCCCGGGGGACCTCCATCAAAATTGGGGTGGATCTGAGCGAACTTGTACTGTCACCTGTATGGTGCTCAAGACTTTAGCCATCCACAGGCTCAATCTTGCTCTTCTTGCACACAATGAATTTCGTGGGCTTGTTCTAATCTCATTACCAGACAAGTTAGATAAGTCACAACAACAACAACAACAACTTTCATAAATGCAATTTAACAAAACAGAAGCTCAACAGAATTGTATATTTAAGTTAGAAAAATGTTGAATAAAACAAAGCTTGTTTCCTTTTACCGGAGTAAAATTAATTAAATTTAGCTCGTATAACTACCTGATACTCATTAATCAGTCTGGGTTTAACCTGTCTTCTGCTGACGGAAATATCAAGGACGGAAGTTTCATTCTAAGTTCAATGCACAAACACAATGTAATTTAAATGAATTGTCTAGACCGTTGTCTAAAGTAATAAATATTATTTTAGACTTTAAAGCTGAATAAATCACATCAAAACTAGTAAGTTAAATTTTATTTAACATTGCAGTTATAGCGCAAAATCTATTACACAGGCATATGTTCTTCCTTAAGACTTTTGTATGAACATTGAGACAAAAAAAAAAAAAGTAGGGGCAGTTTATATCTCCCGGTCTACTGGGCCGATTGGCGAAATTCAAATTGCATTTTTCATATCTCGAAAGCGCGACTTAGGATATATATTTGGTTTATATATAGCACTGTTCTAATACAGGTATTTTGACACACAATCGGAATTTTCCGAAATGACATGTCGATGTTTTTCAATATTTCGACTCTACAATTCAAATTTTGCCTAAATATTAAATTTTGTAAAATCTGGTGCGAAATTTACGGAGAAATTCAAAAATTTATTTTACCGCATTTTTTTTTTCAGTTTGCACCAAGAATAATTCACTCGGCGAATTTCTTAATTTATAGCAACCTTTCCTGTCCCTTTTTTTTTCATTGCACACGACAGAGAACAAGCGGTGTATCACCAGGTTGCTTTTGTCGAATAAGTATGTAGTTCGAATAGTGTCAGCAGGTAACTAGCATAATTTAGTAATTAATTTTTTTAATAAATAATACTTGCATTTTTATAACATGAATTTCAGAACTGTAATAATAATTTCAGAAATAGTAAGCATAAATGGTGGATTTGAAAAGTTAAGGTGCTGAGCGGATCAGAAAGAAACAGTAGACTCGAAATGCCATCCGGAAGAGCTGAGAAAAGGAGAATGAGCTGGCTTTAACCTAATACATAATAACATTCAGACAAATATAAAAATACTAGGCTTATAGTGTGAGTATCCTTGTGTACCAATAAAACGAGCAAACACAACCCTAAATAGCAATATCAATACATCTAGAAAGCACAGCACAATACTTAAATTACAATTTAATCAATATGAGCACTAAGTATGGCCATAGGCCTTTTATTGTTATTTGGATCATTTATGTCATAATCATATACCCTCATAACCGAGTTGTTGATGTTTACAAGATTAGCATAGAATTTCCGTGCTAACCGGCAGTAAAAATATTTAAGTTCCTCTAAACCTAACTCTTCATATATCTTGTTGTTTCGAACGTACCAAGGTGCGTTGGTGATTTGTCTTATTACACAATTTTGTGCCTGTTGCAATAAGCAACTTGTTGTCTATTGAAAGTACACTGTTTCGAGATATTAAGGAGTGAAGTGTGATTTTACTAACTCGAAACTTCCTAAGGATAGATGTTATGTGTGGGTACTATGAGAGAGTTTTACTGAGGATCACCCCAAGATAAAGGACTTGCTTGGCCCATGGGATGACTTCTCCGTAAAGTTGCAGATTTTGATTGTTTTTCTTGGTAAATAGGATTGCTTGAGTCTTGTCCACATTAACTTTGATTTTCCAGCTTCTCAGCCAAGTCTCAAGTATGTTTATTCAGTCTTGTAACCGTTGTATTGTTGGGCTAACATATGCACTTTGTGAGAGGATCGCAGTGTCGTCAGCCATTGCACATGAGCGGAAAAAAGATCATCTTTCATTACTTTCAAATAATTCTCACACAGTGCGTAAACCACATTTGGCGTTATTATCGCTTATAAAAAATATGCCAAATATCAAAAGGCGCCAAACTAATTGGCGCTAAACTATTACTAATTGATTGCTACTTGGAAAGAAGGAAGAGATTTCATTAAAATGTTTTTATACATTTCTTTTCAAGTGTACATAGGACTTAAAATTTTACTCTGGCCGCACCCCGCTAGTAATACTATCAAAATCTGCAAACTGAAATTTAAAGTAGCTGAAAGGAATAAAGGCAAGCCATAACTGAACTAATCTTAATTTAACTTCTAATTGAAATCTATGCATTTCTACTCTTGCTTGCCTCTGCTGCCAATTATTTCGCTTTTTATCGCCATTATAATACAGTAGAACTCCAACTATCCGAATCAGTTGGGACCGGACCACATTCGGATAATTGGATTTTTCCAAAAAAAAAAGGGTTTACGTACACTTAATTAATTGCTGTGTGTACTGTATGTTAAAATGGAAGAAAAAAGCTATTTTTAAAGAAACAGAGGTTTTTGAAAAGACAACACTTTTATGTATATGTTTTATAGCGTACTGTACAGTACTTACAAGTGCTGAAAGCCATTGCTTGCTGGACATCTCGGTCAAAGTAAGCTGTTTGACTGTCTTATCCGTTGTCGAGCAGCCAAGTTGTCCATCCGCTTGACAATGAAACGTTGCACGTGGACACACTAGGGCTGACCCTCCATTCATATCAACGCAGTTTCAAGGCAGGCAAAACGCTTCACTAGCTGCCCGTGTCTTCTTCAAGTTCGCCATCATTTAGAATTTGAAACCCAAGGTCTGACGAATCCCACATCATCCATTCTGCTGTATCCTCAGCACTAACTTCTGAACATCCAGGAATTTTCAAAAGAGTATTTCTTAATTCCTGAAGTTGTCAGGACTGAGTCTTCTGTGCATACTTTTGGCGAACATGGTCTTAACCGTGTTAATGTCCTCCTCTTGAACAGGGAGCTGAATACAGCTATGTTCAGTAGAAGTGGTAGAATAACTGCACGCAAGGAGGGTTTTAAAGTTACCCTTTAATTAAACTACTAATTACAGCCACTTCCCAACTCGGAAGGGATAACAGAAAATAATAACCGCACGTGGGTCTAAACTGAACAATCAAATAATTTAAAATAGTGTTGAGTAGAAATTAAGTAGTCGTTGCTCACAGAGCTATGAACGCGAGGTTGGCCTCTATGGTGCGTAGCAAGATTTAGCTAATACTAACGGACTTAAATTACTTCAATAAGTATTAGAGTAACAGCACTAAGGCTTAGAATTTAAATACTAGCTAGTCAGGCGAACGTTGAACAGAGCCGCGGTGATCTGAGACTTAAAGCTATCTCACACCGAGAAGTTCCTTGCTAACCTTTTAAATACAAAAACTTGGCTCCACTTCAGATTAGCATAAAGCTGAAACGCGCGCTCATTCTAACGGGAAATAAGAGCTCATAGGAAAGAGAAATTAACATAAAACTTTGTTAGTTTAAACTAAAGCCTTACAAAGTGACACGTCATCCTCATCTTCTCCTGTCGCTTCCCTTTTCTTTTCTTGAGCGTTTTTTTTCTTTTTTTTTTCCTTTTTTTCTCTTCTTCACTTGATTCTGAAAATTTCTAAAAGCGATTCGGGCATCAGCGATTCAGATAGTCGGATTTCAGATAATTGGAGTTGTACTGTGCTATGAGTGTTTAAAATCTGTGTCTGTACGTTTTACATTGTATGGTCATTCATCGAAACATATTTAAATAAAAATGCACTAGGAAAGCTAAATCTTTGTATTTATACGACGTCGTAATTCAAAAATATTCATCAGCACCATTATTACGCGATTCATCATCGAAAATAATTTTATATCATCGTGTTCTCTGCCATTATCATTACAATTTGTACCACACACATATATATGCAACAACTTAGGAGTGTTTGACACAACACAGAACTTGATTTACGGAGTGACGGAGCTTGTCGCATAAAAAACGTGCCGATTCAACACTTCTCTTAATCTTGAATAATCTTGAAAAGCATGTTCGTAAATACAATTAAACAGCGCAATATACGGCCTGCACTTGATCACAACTGTATCTTTTGCACGTCTTTGCAACATTTAATTTCGATAGAGGAAAAAGCAGCAGGCGAGTTGAGAGAAAGCGACGCATCTAAGACCAAAACCCGGCTCATAGCGTTTTAGTTTCGGTTCAGCTTCATTCTGATTGGTTAATTTTAAATTCGGTTTGTAAATTTGAAATTATTACTAACTGAAGCTTGTGTTAGTGTCTGCGTATATGTGTTAGTTAATTAGCGTTATGTCAGAATCGTCAGAGGAAGATTAATTTTGAATGAATGAATAATGAAAGGGATAATAACCGAATTAAAATGCAGACCTAAGAGGCTGTTCTAAATTGACGTGAGAGTTTTTATTTACACATATGTCATATATTTGGGGAACTGAAAGTAAAATCAGATTACCTGTTTGAACTTGCTCACATCTGCAGATAGAGAAGAAATAAAAATTTCGCAAGCAGTTTACATAGATAAAAGGAATTCAAAAGATAAATGAATAATTTTTTAGCTGCAAAAATGCTTTCCTTTCATTTTTTACGCCAAACTTATGTAATAAAATATTCATTTCTGAATACCAGTTTTTGATTTCTTACATTTATTTTACTTTTATTTGTTAAATCTAACAAACATAAACAAATCTAACAAAAATGCAAAAGAAGCAGATTTTATTTCGATGCCCTTTTTTCAAACTGCTTATGAATAATTAATATATTTGACCAAAACATAAATAATATTCTTTTTATGTTAATTTACCAAATTATACACTTATATATTTATGAAAAATCGTTGCTGATCAGCTCTTATTAAAAAAATGATAAATAAAGCTAAAATGTAATCATAGCATTACAATGGTTTTTTTTCCCTCCGTTCTTCGGTTATGAACTTTGGTATGAATATTTTCTTACACAGGTTCATTTTTTATTTTTCGAAGTTAGCATGGAAAATACGACTCACACATTCATAGCATGCATTTCGGCGAATAAATTTATTCGCAAATATTATTCATAAATTTCAGATTAAAATAAGAATCCACTAGAACAAGGGTTATTTATGAAATTTTTTCAAACGTTTAAAAAAACTTTTGCTTTAAATATGCAAAAACGCTAAACTCATAGAGCAATAAATTTAACTCTGCGCAGAACGACTTTTAATTTTCAGTCCAAAGATGAAATTTGTCCAGAAGGACTATTGATCTCGTTTTGGCATTTTGCGTTGATTCTCTAAAAGCGTTGTTTCACTTTTCAAATTGTTGCCACCAAGTATTACCACCCTGTATTATATTTAAAGAAATTAAATAATGAAGAATCTGGATAAATGCATGTATGTTTCTCGAATTGTGATAAAACAACGGTACCTAGAGCCATTAAATTTTGAATATTGAGCGTTTCCACACGAATATGGGCTGGACATCTGGAAGCCCAAATTTGAAAATTTGTTTTATTATCTATTTCATATTTTGTAAAACTTTAAGGAATGTTTCATTAATAAACTCAACGATTTCAAAGCGAGCAATGGCAACACTGTACGAAAGAAAAAAACAATTTTTTATCTCCAACGCGCGAGACTGTATCAGAAATTCTGAAGATATGCTCATTTTAAAATTATTTTGCGATATAGCTCTTAAACTGGATTTTATGGTTTAAGTGTGAAGAACACGATATTTAATAAATAAAGGTAACACACAAAACGTTAAAAAAACGCTCCTTTGTGCGTAATGTAAAATCTGAAAGCTTTCAGATGTTTGTATTTTATATCTGTTTTTTAGTTCAAAGGGGCAATTTGCCCAGAAGGACTATTAATTTCGCTTTGGCATTTTGCGTTGGTTCACTCTAAACGGCGTGTCACTGTTCAAATTGTAGCCACCAAATATTACAGCCCGGCATTATATTTAAAGAAATTAAATAATGAAGAAGTTGCATGAATGTGTGTGTTTCTCGCACTGTGAAAACAAAAGATGCCTAGAGACATCAAATTTTGAATAACGTAGTCCTCCACTCAAATATGGGCATCTGAAAGCCCAAATTTGGAATTTGTTTCATATTTTGTAAAACTTTAAGGAATTCTTTATTAACAAACTCAACGATTTCAAAGCGAGCAATAGCAACACTGCAGAGAGGGAAAAAAATAATTTATTTCCATCGCGCGAGACTATGTATCAGAAATTCTACAGATATGCTATTTTTAGATATTGCTGTTGAAGTGAATTTTGTGGTTTAAGTGCGAAGAACACGATATTTAATAAATAAAGGCAACACGCGAAACGTTAAAAAAACGCACCTTTGAGCGTAATATAATATCCGAAAGCTTTCAGATTTTTTAAAATTATTTTTTACAGCATACATTTCTTAAAAAAAAAAGAAAAAAACAATTATAGGGAACACAACACAGAATCTACTTCTTTCAAATGGTCTGGCTTCAAATGTCGGTGAACGAGTTGGTTTTATGGCAGTTTCCATGACTTTTCGCTATGTTTAATGTAAATGCTATGAGTAAGTACGCTTAGGTAATTCTCCACAAAAGTGTTTCTTCCCACAGACAGATAGATTAGCTGTTGAGTGTTTTGCCATTATTTAAATAATCTTAATTCTTTATCCTAATCTAATTATAATTCTTTATGCTAATCTAATCATAATCTTTTATCCTAATCCTTTATTTTCTAATATAAGTAATAAATAACTTGTAATATAGTTATCCTGAATATGATATCCAACGACCTTTAGCTAATTACAGAAAGAAAAATTGGAGAAAAGTGAATTGGAGAAATGAGGCTACTTATCAATCTTATTTTTACGTTCTTACACATATTTGACTATTTTAATAAAAAAGCGAGCTTTTTAAACCTTACCAATGCTACTGAGTTCTACCGAGTCATATGCCTTCAAACTTATAATCCAGCCAACAGCTTACATTTTGGGTACAATATCGCCGCCATAATTTATTAACAATAATTGATACTTCTACTGTAACTTTGTTCAAACCTTATTCAATTTATTTCATTGTTAGATTTTAATAATATTCTGAAGATATGTTGTAAAAAAAGATGAGTACAAGAAAATTCTACTTTTTGACACTTGATTACGGAATATCTCTGAAGGTATTTGCCTTGTGAAGGTATACCAAATGTTTCTTTGTCCACCAGTTACTGAGCTATAAAAAGGCTTAACAGTGGTAATTTGATCTGGGCTCAAACTCGGCGAAAGTGTTGTTTGCATTGATCTTTTCGTGGTTTTCCTCGTGTAATGCAGCCAGTTTCCTTTAAAAATCCTCCACAAAGGTGCCTATTACTTTACGCAGATAGCTCTCGTCTTCTTTACAGTAACCTAAATAATTCTAATTTAAATCTCAAATGTTTTTAAATAATGAAATTTATAGAATTAGTTTTAAATTCACTTTCATCGAACGTTTGCTCGACAGCGCATGTAAATTTTGATTAGTCCTACTAAACTTTAAAGTGTTAAATTGCTAGTTTATGGCTAATAATTTAATTTCACGATAAAATTTAAACATACCAATGAAATACAATGCCTAATGGTTTAAAATGTCTGCTAATTATTAAGAAACCAAAAGCTTATTAGCTTATGAAAATTTAGAAAAGCAGTTTTGTATTAAATTCAGAGGAAATGAACGTAGGAAACTCCGGACAGTTTGAATTCCAGAGTTCAGCCTAGGTGTGGGCAGGAATTTCTTAAGGAACGCAAACAGCACCTTGTTAAAAGATCCCTGCGGCGATTTCTCCTAAACTGGCTTTCGTACAATAGCTCTAGACAAAACTGCATGTCTTTTGTATAGAGCATCTCATAAAAATGATCACCATGGCCATAGGATAAAAGAGGAATGGCTATAAACGCTAACAATAAACAACCTTTAACAGCGCATTTTTATACAGGGTGACAAAGCTAGAAAGGATAGTGTCCAATTAAAAGAAAGTAACTCTTCACTGTCCCAAAAAATGCAGAGGAACACCTTGTGGTGACAGTCTCTCTAAAATGACTTCTCTAAAAGTGAGCAGAATTTCTGAGGATGTATTGGCACTGAATATTTCCTAAAGACGACCACCTCTACAAATGACCAAAATTATCTTAAAACGTGGATAGTCAGTCGTCTTAGAGAGGGCTAACTTTTTTTTGGGAGGGGTATCCACAGAACAGCCGGTCTGCTGGATTACCTGCACAGCAGAGAGGATTAAATATATTTTAGTTAACTGACAGTGCTACAATGAAACCTTTCTAAGTCAACTTCTATCCCAGATGACTTCCGAGTTCAGAGGTGTTCTTTCTGTGTTACAGAAATGATGCTCGGTATGGACAATTAGCTCTTTTCAGAAAGATGTGTTACTTGCAGACATGGGCGCCTTCAGAAGTTTCATTATATAAACATTACATGAAGTAATATATTAACAGAAAAGGGAGGATGAGTTATGATTCTGAAACGAAGGATTAAAAGAAGATTAGAAGAGGTGGGAAATCTTATGTGGACACCACGTGACTTCCTCATACGGCCTATTCAATTGCACACACTTTTTTTTCTGCACCTCATTTAAACTTATTTCCGCGAAATTATTCTAACTTGAATAAATAACCGACACCTCAAGACAAGTTGAAAATGATATTGTAGAGTCATGAGCTATGAAACATGGGGCAATGCCTTCGCCGGGACTCGAACCACGGACCTGTCGAACACGCGCCGAGCGTGCTAACCACTACACCCCGAAGGCATGAGGAGAAGGGGGACAAAATACCTTATAATATAAATAATTGCAAATTTTCAAATTTAATATCCCGGTCAATTTTTATAGTGCAGAGGTCACATATTTCTTGCATTTTTATTTTTTCGTAACGAGTATAAAACTTTCCCTATTATAAGAACCGGGAGAAAAGTTAGATTTCGTTATTTGTCGAAAACTTATTTATTATTTTTTTAAAATTTTGTCATTGTCAAAACATGAATATTATCATCTTTTAAAATACTTCTGTCATTGGAAGTATATGATTATGACCAATGATTGAGAATTAAAGGCCGGGTACGGAATTTAATGATAGGTAAGGAGGTAATATATTTTTATATATATATATACAATCATAAGAATGAAAGGGGAATAACATATATCTATATATATACATGCGTTGGGTACTGCCGATTGCAATAGAAAAGGGAGGTGCACAACTAGATGTTATAGCAATCGCATATACAAAGTTTCAACGTTCTATGTCTAATAGTTTTTAAGTTATGTGAGACATATACATACACACATAAATACATGTATACCGACAGACACCTCGCAAAATATCTCTTTCGAGTCCGTTTTAAATCCATTTTACCATCCTTTCAGAAAAAAAGAACCATTTATTCTGCCGTACAGATGCTAAGCAAAAGAATCATCCAAATGGATTCGGGAACGGTAAAAATAGAAAATTTCGTTGAAATATAATACCCGAAATTTTTCGAGATCACAATACTTCAAGGAAGTAAAAAAAAGAAAAAGAGAAGTGCAATTAAACTGCATAATCATGATCTACGACATAATGAAAATGCAGTGAGCTACGGATCAATTTAATGGTAAAAATCTGATTACTCATGCTTCGATAATGCAAAAATTTTGCGCTAAGCCGAACGAACTACTTGTTCTAGAAAAAATTATGTTAAAATTTCCTGGTAGTCGAAATAATTGATATATTGAAATTTTTTTTTAATGTAATTGAAATTATTTTCTTTACATTTCTTTCTCGATAAATTGAAGCTGGTTTATATTTCTAACCTATGAATGGGATGCCCCAAGTCTTCTTCGAAAAAATCTTTCACTGCAAAGTAATTTACATTTTTTGATTTCCTGGGTTACAACTAATTTCTGTGTTGCTCGTGAGACTGTTTTGAAATGCCCTTTAAAAACCTGTAATTTGATTTAGAAATTGTACAATAAAAACATGAAACATGAAACATGAAACATACTGACATGAAATAAAAGTGATCCGTTTCCCATTTTGCATATTTACCATACATTGACCACTTAACATATTTTCTTCAAGAATTTCAGATGAAAGGGCTATCTGCATACGCGTTTTGGGGATTTCCCCGGGAGTAACATGAATACAAACTAATTTCATTTTGTAAAGTCCTCCATGAAGGTGTGCTTTCCCTTTTGCAGACAGCCATCGGTTCCTTTGCGGTATTCAAATAAATAACGCCAGTATTTGCTTAAAGTATTTCTTTTGCTACGTTATTTATAAAGATATTTTCATATATTATTCATAGTGTTGAATGAAAACGCGCAGGTAGGAAAATAAGAAAAGTAAATATACTTAAATCCTTTTTTTTTTTTAGTTAAATCTCTCTTAGCCTATAATTCAAGTTCCCGCACGATTTCGCTGCCTACCAGTTGTCGAGCGGTAAAGTCGCTGAACATTGGTAATTCGGTCCGAGGTTCGAATCCTGCGAAAGGGCTGATTGCGTGGGCGTTTTCATGGTTTCCTTCCCACGTGTAACGTGTATGCGAGCCAGTTTCCTTCCGAAAGTCCTCCACAAACGCATATCAAATAAATCAAGTCAAATCAAATCACACAATTTTGCTTTCTGTGGGGTTGTTCGCTTTAGATATTAGGAGTGTCGATTTCATTCATTACTAGTTCTCAGATATAGTTGTCGTTACTGTCATTACCGATTTATGAGTTCACGCATGCGCCCTACTTCTCACTCAGAACATAACTATTTCTCACTTTACTTATGTCGCTGTCACTTTTCTAACGCAAATTATGATTTTAAAAATTAATTTCTTAATTTTTTATTATGTTTCCTCGTTTTTGTCTTACTTTTTTAAATGCATTTACACACATATCTATATAAAATTCTCAATGTCTTTTAGTTGCAATTTCGCAAAGTTTTCGGCAATCGAAATTGCAGAAGAGTGCTAATCGAATTTTCGATCCTCGAAATTTTACTGCTCCATTCAAATTCGGTTTATCGCCGTTCAAGCTGTGAGTCCTTTCTAAGATATCTGGTTTTCTGAAATCTACCTCAAATCATTCTATACCATTCTATTGAGATGGTTGATATAGAGAAGCAATTTAAATAAAGCTTTATTTATTTTCTCAGAACTGCTCGTCACTTTCAGATGTAATCGTCTTCAAAGTCGCCACCTGATGGTAATTTTTAGTGGTTCATTATGTATAATTGTCTAATAACAGGAAATTCAACCATTTTTGAAAATTGTACTAGATGTTCTCTGATTTTTGCATTTTAGGAAGTCATATTTATCTCATTATCACATATTAATCCATAGCATATCAAGAATGCATAGTAATGTCCACTGAATCATGGTCACCTAATCAGTATGCTCTTGATCTTTCTCTTGCTGTAAAAAACAGCCTTTATTTCTGGTAGCATGACTTTGCTACACCACGGCCTGATTGCCATCTAGACCTAGCACTTTGGTACGAATTATAGCAGGACTAACCCTTCGCAATCTTGCTTTTTCTTTCGTAGAAAATGAGTGTGAAGGGTCTGTGAAAAGACGTTTTGCCTAAGGCCCAGACTGAATCTGTCTGTTTCAAATATGTTTACAGTTGTTGAGAACAAGACTGTATGGTCTAAGCTATGAGACCTAGGCCTAAGGGCTCCATTTCATTCCGAGGGAGAAAAAATGAGCAAAGTGAAGGTGAGGGTCCTCTGAAAAAACACTGTATTTAAGATCCCAAAGATTTAATCGGGTCCTGGGACACATATGTACACAGATATTGGGATGGGCTACATGTGAAAGGTTAATTTTTTATTTTATTTTATTTTATGTTTTTTTTAACTTATTTCTTCATATGAAAATCGTATAAGTGGATTCAAATGCTACTTATTTTCCAGCATTAATTGCATGTACTAAAATATAAGTAAAATATGAATTAATCTCTGAGATTCATCGAAATGTTCACTATCCACATTGTGAGTAGATTTCTGTTTTGTGGGCTAGAAATGAACTCTGAAATTCACTTTGAATTCTGAAAATATGTTTTGGAAATGATAAGAAGTACGTATAAACATTCTGCTCTAGGAACCTCACAAAGGTGACGTCAGTCTCGTAGACCTGTTTCTATATTGCTTTACCCAAATATACCATCAGCTTCAGGAAAAATTATTAATGCCTCTTTTTATTTCATGTATACGTTATGATGCATAATATGGGGATGACATCATAAGATGATCAGGGAGTTGACATATATAGCTGCAGGTGTAGTCATGAATATACCTTTACTCCCGACAAAATATTTTTGAAACAAACGTAGAAGCTAATCCGGGAGCATAAGACTCCCGACAGTTTTCAATAATTCCATTCCTCAATAATCGCACACATCTTCTAATAATACATCTGAAGTAAGAAAGAGAAACGGCGGATGACATGCTTACAGGACAGAAAAGCTAAGAAGGAATGCGTAGAATTCAGCATGAATATTTGAGAAGAAATTATTTCCTGTTGGTTGGCTAATGATTTCTTTAGCAAAATTTAACATTATTATTGGTTAAAAGCCTTTTGTGGCTATGTAAGCGTTACAAAAATTATATGACAGGGATTCATTTGGAAGTGAACGTGCCGTATGGAGCGATCTTTTTTAAGTTTGTATCTATTTTTAATATAAAATGGGGAAATACTCAAATTAAAAAAGAGAGTTAAGGGTCGATTGCAAATTAGTTAGAATTGTATCATACATCAGTATAATTAGCAGTTATGTTTCTCTCATAAAACATGTATTCAGCACCGTTAATGATAGCAGGAATTAAACATTTAAATGATTGCTAAGGGCTAAGCATTATAATTTTGTAAAATGCTTCACAACAGTGAAAATATATTATCAAGAAAGGTTTTCATACCCGCATGCTAGCTTTTAAATGAGTCGTAAGAAATACAAAACTAAATAATTGCTTGGAAATTATTCAGCTTCAATATTTGTATACAGGAAATGTCTTCGTATTACTAAAGAACTTTTGTCCACAAGAAAACAAGTTTTCTCCATCAATAAATACAGATAATATAATTATATCTACAGCCAAATAACAGCAAAGTGTTTGGCAATCACAGCTCCAGTCAAATAAATCTGCTGCGCATCTAACTCCAGCAATTATTTCTATACATCTTATATTAATGAAATAAGTTGACTTAATTACTTTTTCCAACGATTCCTTTCTATGACAGTTAGAAAATGGCTCATTTATTACCAAAACCCTTCTTTTCTAACCTTTGGCCAATTTATTCCTGTTTTTATTGGGGCGGAAACAACTTGTACCTGGAACCGGATTCTGTCGAGTCGGTTGAAAGTCGGTTCAACGAGTAATGAGCTAGAAAAAAAGAAAGGGCGGGAGAAAGTGAAGAAGGGCAGAGAGAGAAAGAAGAAGAATCTTAACGGGATTAGCGAATGTTGCAGTGGAAAATGCTACACCAAATAAATCTCCAGTTGGCCTCAGGAATAAGTTACGAGTTGTCTGGGACCCCTTCCAGCGGCACCACAAAGGCATGGGAGGATTCCCTCTTTCCAAAACCAGTGTTTTCGTCCAATTTATGGAGTTTTTGGACGTAGAAACTCTTGTCGTCATCTCCGAAACCAGGGAAGGGGATTAATTGTTAACTGAGAACTGAATTTTTAGATCTTTCTTCGTTCCATCTTCTGAACTGGCAACTTGTGGTGGGCACATTAAATTTAAGCGTCATCCATAGGATCTTCGGGATTAAGAGCAACTCTACAATCTTTTTATGAGACGAATCAGATCTAATATAAGCATAGCTTGAGATCTGATATAAACAAATTCTCATCGGAGCAGCTAGAAAAAGCCATCTATACGTTGGAGTGTCAGCTTTAATCAATTTAAAAACAAAATTTGATCAGAAGAATAGGATTGGATTGTTTGGAATACGACAAAGCATACTAAGGTTATCTGCCTAGGAAGGATGCTTCGTGGAAGACCTTTCTAAGGGAAAATGTCCTCCTATTCATATTACTCATGAAGAAAATAATGGAAATTTCCATGAAGCCAGCCCGTTCGTGGTATTTGAACTGCGTCAAATTATCAGTTTCTGCAGTCTTACCACTCTGTTTCTGACGGACTAAATAAGGATTCGAAATAATCAACTTGTTATTGAAAATTATATCAGTATAACAGCATTATAGTAAAACTTCCGGTAATACAAGTATTTTACTGCCTCATATTCTTAAGCATGTTTTAACTTACATGTCTATTCTCTCTATAAAAACTTGGAAACTTTCAAGGAGGCTATTTCCTAAGACAACTACATCCAAAGTAAGAATACAGAGGCTGTTCGCACATTTTTTAGACGATTTTCGTAAGCGGTAATAAAAAATCGTTTCCTGCAAAAGAAGTAATTGCAATTGTATTATGTTTTTAAAAGTCAAAATGATCGTCTGTGGCTTGAAAGTTTTGTTTTTATTCAAAATGGCGAATTGAACAAAGCAGTGGTTCGAAGGCTACATTGACGCTCTTTCCGAAGAGAAATATGCATACTCCGTTATCCAAAAACGATGTGAGAGTCATGGTTCTGTAATATCTAAAGCATCGATAGATAATATCATCGACAAGAAAGGGAAAAAACGTCAAATTGGAGCCTCAAGTGGGACAAAAATTCTAAACAAGTATCCAAGGAAAAAACGGACATCTTCGACTATTGCAAAGGTACGTTGTTTAATGTTAAGAGAAAATCCCCTTAGTTAAAACACAGTTGCAAAATCATTAAAATGCTCGGTATCCACTGTAAACAAAATGATAAACGTTGATTTAAATCTTAAGAAAGCGAAAAAACGCAACGTGCATCGTCTTCTTCCAAAGCATATAGCTCAACGCAGGACACGCTGCAGAATTCTATATGAGAAACACTTATCCAAAGAAAAATGGAAAACACTTGTCACAATTTTAAATGACTGTAACAAAAAAAGAGCCATTTATTATCATAAAAGGGGGGGATTTAAGTACATGGTTCAAAGAATCGAAAGAATGTTTTTCTAAGGGATTCATGATTGTTGCTGGTTTTTCTTATAATGGCAAGTGAAAAATAAAGAGAGTGCAAAAAAATGTCAAGATTTACTCCAAATACTATTAGGAACATATTTTATCGCCCATTTTTCTGAATGAAATACCATCGCTTTACCCACAGTGCCATCCATCTGTGAGACTCCATCTGGACAAAGTTAGCAGTCACACATCAAAAGCCACTGTAAATTTCCTAAAAGAATGGAACAAAAAACTGGTATCAAGGCCATACCCTTCACCGATATCCCTACTAAATCTCCCGATGGATTTTTGTGCTTTCGGACTTTTAAAAACTGCATTATCCAACCGTTGTCCCGAAACCCTAACAGGACTCTGGAAAGCTGTTCGGGAGGAATGGGATAGAATACCTCTTCTGACACTTCAAAAGGCATTATTATCCTGGAAATTGCGGTGTCGAAAGATAGTTCAGAATAAGGGATGTCAAATAGAACATTTAAAACACAATAATTTTATGTAATTTAGTTTTGTGTATACAATATATATCGTCTAAAAAATGTGCGAACAGCCTCTGTACAAATCACTAAATCTACTAAACATCTTTGATAGCCTCAATATGTAAAACCAGCAGCTCAACAGGAAACGAACTTGTCTGGAACCCAGAGTAATCACCCTGGTAAGGTTTTATTGTAATTAATTTTAAACCGTTATGATAGATTTCTGTGAAGCAGAAGGAAAAAATAAAATAAATGAAAGGGGGCCGCAATTTGATATGGCAACTTTAATGTATCTTTCAAACTGTAATAATCTGTTATTCATAAGTTATATTACTATAGTTTAAAAGACACATTAAAGCTGTTATACGATAGCCATGATTTGCAATGAGAAAACCACCTGTCTGAGAAAGCTTTCACTATAATCAATTCAAAATTATCATGACACATTTTGTGCAATAGAAGAACAAAAAATTAAATCAAGTAGTGCCTAAAATCGATGACTTATCACACGCAGCTTCGATGATTCTTTGAAATCACACCAATATATTATCCATCAGTTACATTGTTACAATTTAAAATATAAGTTGTCATAGGATAATCATAATCTGCAATGAGAAAAGTAACTTCTCTGGAACAATGAGTGGCCATCTTGGGAAAGCATCACTTAATTAATTTAAAATCATCTTTATGAAATTTTGTGGAACAAAAGAGGAAATCTGTTTTTGCGGAACATTTACAACAGAAGGGGAAAAGTTCAAACACGTAAGGCTGCAAATCGATGAAGTACAATATTTTTTATCCTATCAATAAAATTCCCAGTTCCATACTTAGGGACCCCATTTAAGGATGGGACTTCCCTTCCGCTTACTTTACACTCCTTGGGGTATTTACAGGATTCCTTGACAATGTGGTTTAATTTACATTGATCAAACTAAGGCAGCCTTAAAATTTCGTGTTAAAAAACATGAGGCCTATGTTAGGAAAAAAGAAACACATAAATCCTCTGTTTCCCCACACTGTTGGTTCAAAAATCGCACTTTCCATTTTTCTGCAGCCAAAATTACTCAAAAAATATCTTCTGTTTGTGAATTAGATTTTCCACAGGCGTTTCACACTAAAAAAATCTTTCTGTTGTAGGTAACTACTTAATTCCAATCCATCTTTACCTTCAGCCCATAAAGAAATTATGTTTTAGTTTTTTTGTTTCATCAATAGATGGCACCAGCAGCTTAACTTCTGTCCAGCCATTCTTATCTTATCACTATATCTTATCTCGTTCATTTGCACTTTGGCAGCTGAGAAAGATGGTTCTGTAGTTAAACCATCGAAACCAGTCCTACAAAATTTATAAATATTACGCTGATTCTTATTCTTTGACTTCTGCAAATAATATACGGCAGCTTTACTTTACTTACTGTATGCTTTATGTTGTAATAATATATTATTTTTCAGTACGACAGAAGTATTTATATGTTTCTCAGTAGCAACAAAATATCTGTGGTTTCAATAGCGCTTTCATTGTTATTACAAACTGTAATATTATTTTTTATATTAAGTTTATATTTCTTAAAACTCTTCGCATAAAAGTTAAACAAAGAACCGAAATCATAGCTACGATTTTAACAACGCCGCTAATAGACGGTATATCAGAAAACACCTTCTTTTTATAAAATTTTCCACAGGCGGCTTTTTTAGTTTTTAGTGCAACACCTTTCTTGTTACATCACCCATCTTGACCTACTCGTAAATTATACTTATTACTGCCGCTTTCACTCAAGACAATCATTTGAATTTTATATTTGCATTTACCGTTTTTCCTAAGTAGTGGCATTTCTTATTTCGAAAATGCGACTGAGAGAAAGAAATATAAGTTTTACTTCCGTTGCTTTCAACATCAAAAATGAAGATTTTAAATGCTTTCATTTTTTTAAAAAATAGATATATAATTGCTATTTTTTACTAGCTTTCTGAACCTGTATTTCCTCATTATATGATTCAAAGGTAGAAAGACAACTCATAATAAGTTTTTGCCGAAATGATAGGCTTTAGTTTATTTATTGTCCATTCACAGTAACTAGTACAGTCAAAACAGGAAACCTGAAGAACTGGTCATACGGCAGACGTTCCACTTACACAATACAGGAAGTTATGATTTGGGTGCGCAATTTTATCCTTCATTATAAATGATAATTTCTAGTGTCTTGACAAATTCGTAGCAAATTATTAAATACTAAAATGAAAATTCTTCTGGCGGCCTAAAAGAGCCCAGTATTTCTTGAAACATAAACTAACACTCGTATTAATGTTTGTAAAACGCTTGTTTCCACAAAAATTCAAAACCATTTGAAACCATAAATAGTTTTTTTAAAGATTTTTTTATATTCATTTTATACAAAATTTTCAGATTTTTTAAGAATTTTTAGTCCAAAGGGGCAATTTGCCCAGAATGACTATTAATTTCGTTTTGGCATTTTGCGTGGATTCACTAAAAGCGTTGTTTCACTTTTCAAATTGTTGCCACCAAATATTATCGCCCTGTATTATATTTAAAGAAATTAAATAATGACGACTCTGCATAAATGTACGTATCTTTCTCGCATTGTGATAAAACGACGGTACCTAGAGCCATCCAATTTCGAATATTGAAGGTTTTCATCCGAATATGGGCATCTGGAAGCCCAAATTCAAAATTTGGAATTTGTTTTATTAGCGATTTCATATTTTATAAAACTTTAACGAATTTTTGATTAACAAACTCAAGGATTTCAAAGCGGGCAATGGCAACGTTGTACAGAAAAAACTTTTCATCTCCAGCGCGCGAAACTGTGTACTGGAAATTCTAAAGACATGCTCATTTTATTATTATTTTGCGATATTGCTCTTGAACTGAATTTTATGGTTTAAGTGCGAAGAACGTGATATTTAATAAATAAAAGGGACACAAAAAAAAGACCCTTTGAACGTAATTTAAAATCTGAAAACTTTCAGATTTTTTTTTTTCTTTTTACTTTTTTAGATTCATTGTACATACATTATTCAACAGCTATGCAGACATTATCTCATTTGGTCAGTTTGCAATGATATTTACTTAAGTATGAATGAAAAATAAATTCTTTTGTATTTCAAAGTTTCATAACTAGCAAGCATATAGATAAATATATCAGTGAAATTAAAGATGAGGAGAAAGATAAATACATTCTGACATCTGTCTAAATATTCTGTCTAATAAATAAAGATGCCAACACAGTGTTACTTTTATGACCTATGCAGAAACTGCATATTGTTGCGTGCGTACGGGTTCGTAATAGATTGAATGCATAAGTCAGATAAAAAGTTAATAAATTATTCTTATCAATAGAAATATAACAAAACGCTGGATTCCTCCTCTAAGATATTTATAGAATATCACAATATTAGACAATATAAACAGTAGCTATATTTTAAACTATTAAAACGTTAAGTAGAACGCTATCCAAAGCGCAGAGAAAGCTAATCTTATCGAAAAATTACAGCAGCTAAGTAAACAAGAACAGCTCACTTAAACAACAACTGAGCAGAGATGTTTGTATCCGGCTTTTATAGATTTTAAATCGGCCGCAAGAGACAATTCTAGGAATTTCTGGAAAGCTAAAAGAGTAAAATCACGGTTACGGGTAATCAATTACATTTATTCAAATTAAATATCAATTACAGAGATAAACTTTTACTCAATGACAAATGCGCGCGCTTCTGTATTTTTATTTTTCCGGCTTAGCTTTCTCTTAAAATATGTCGCGCTCTGCATTGTACGGGGAAATAAAAATTTAATTTTATAATTCTATTAAAAGTATCTAATTAAATGCAAAATTCGTAACAATATATTAAAATAATTAGATAAGACTACTAATGGATAATAATTACATGGGACTCTGTTGCTTATATGAAAGAAATTATCACGAATATACTCATGCAAATGTTCACAAATTTTCGCCCAGCTGACTCTCTGTAATGAACATACCAAGCACTAACAGCAATTTTAAACCAATGCATTTTTATTACATCAATTTTGAGTATGTACAAGTATGCATTTTTTTTAACCATCTGCTGAAAAGATCACAAACTGACACGTATTAACAACGGTAAATATTAGCGAATTAACGATTGGGGAATATTAGCTTATTCAGGAGAACAATATTCAGAGTGCCACATATTTCAAAACAGTTAAAAAAAAAAGAGAGAGGAGATCTGAAAGGGCTCAGATTTTTGAAACAGTCACTCGAAAAGGCTCTTATAAAGTTGCATATGATGTATAGGTGCAGATTATCAATAGAAATGGCTCAGGTGGAATAGAGAAATATTTTATAGAAGGCTAGATAACTATACATTAGACTAACATTTGTACGTTATGCATTTGTCTTCTATATGTACGAAAAAGTACACTCTTTTGCAAAAAAATTGAAGCACCATGGAAGGAAATAGTTGTTTTTCATGAAATTGAATTTGTGTATAGCTCATACACAGGTAATAAAATGATTAAAAAATCAAGGTCATAGTACTTGTTCACGGCTCACAATCACCTTTTGAGTGTTCAAATTAGTAGTTGGTCGTACCACCCCTGGCGGCAATGCATACTTGAATTCGTCGTGGCAAGGAGTGGTAGAGGTTCCTAATGTCATCCTGCGACACATTCTGCCAGGCATTTATCAATTGTCGCTTTAGATCTGCGATATTTTGTGGTGCCCGAATATGGCGGTTTACCGTGTCCCAGACATGCTCAATTGGTGAAAGATCTGGTGACCTCGCTGGCCAAGAAAGAGTATCAACCGCACGGTAACACTCCAGAGATATGCGAGTGGTATGTGGCCTGGCATTATCTTGTTGGAAAATGGCCCCAGGATGACTTGCCATGAAGGGTAATGCAACCGGCCGCAGGATGGCATCAGCATATCGTTGAGCTGTTAAAGATGTACAGAGGATGACTAAAGACGACCTGCTGTCATAAAAAATAGCGCCCCACACTATCACACCAGGGGTTATGGCTGTATGCCTTTGTAACACAAAGGCTGATTGGAACCGCTGGTCTCGTCCTCTCCAGACACGAACATGGTAGTCATCTGCTTCAAAAGTGAAGCGGAATTCATCGCTGAACACTATACGATGTCCGTCTGATGGCAACCATGATGATCGGCTGCGACACCATTCCAATGATTCCATTCCATGATGATCCACTATTCCATGATGATCGGCTCCCCGGATGTTGTGGGGTCAAAGGCAAGCGTCTTAAAGGGCTCTGTGAGCATAACGCCGCCTCAGACAAGCGCCGTGAGATGGCGGACGTTACCACGGAAGGTATAGACGTGGCTGTAACGAGTTTAATAGTCGACCATGATACCGTTCGGGTGGTTCGGCCCTAGCTAACAATCATCCTATCTTGCCTCGCATTTGTGCTCCTTGGCCTTCTAGAGCCTTCATTTCGTCGGCAATTTCCTTGTAGCAAACATTGCTGCCAACATCTTTGTACAGTAGTGTCTGCACGTTGCAGGTGGCGGCCTATTGCACGGTATGACGGCCCAGCTTCATGCAACCCTACAATGCGACCACTTTCTAAGTCGTTGAGTTGTCTGTAAGGTCTTCGATATCGTCGTAATGGCATCTTTAGTTGCTTCTTTACGAAATTACAATGGCAGCAACAAAAAAAGATAAAATTTCCGCCTCTGTTACTAGTTTTATACTTTGCGAATTGCGCACTAGAAATGCGCGCTATGATTGCAATTCCTGTTCATTTGCCTTGAAACTTTAATCATTTACATGTTCGATCAAGATGTTTTCGCATACCAAATTTCGTCACGATCGCAAAAGTCCTTCTTGGTGCTTCTATTTTTTTTTTTTTTTTCAAAAGAGTGTATATAACGTAAATCTGTAAAAATATTTACTGCTTTTAATCGAATCCTTTAGCGGCGACCACCTCTGAAAGTGACCAGTTTTTAAGAACACAAATAAATATTTATATTCAACATCATCTCTTTAAAACGACCATTTCGATAAAAGACATTCATCTGGAAACAGGCATGACAGCCATAGAGACCGTTCTCAGTATTATACCTCAAGAGACAGAAATTATTATTATCTCTCTCATATTTTTAATTGTGAAAGAGGATTCTTTTAGATGTCCCCAAGAAACATCGTGCGATCAAATACAGTGAACCGCTAATGTTAAGTTCATTGAAAATTACGGTGACGAGTATCTCTCTCAGATGACCGCTGTCAGATGGATCAGTGGATAGTCGTCTTAGAGAGAGTGGTACTTCGAACGAAATACATTAGGCAAGTATTTTGTTATTATGATTCGCATACATAATCTAAATAACATTTTGGGAGAAGGAGGAAGAATAACATATTAATATCTGTCTTACTTTTAATTAATTCATTTTAAATACGGATTTGGAATATGAAATAAAACTAAAACTCTATAAAATTAAAACTTTAAAGTTTAGAGCAATTAGATAAAATAAAGAATTAAATTTAAATTGTGTTCATTACGCAAAACTTATTTTACATATTACTATAAATATTCAGTTACTGTTTGATATTCATATCATGCTCCATACCTTTCGAGAAGTAATTTTCTTCTTCAAGAGTAAGTTATTTACTTCAAATGATTCGAAAATGTTACACACTTCATAGTCTCTCTGTAGAAATAAATGGTTAGATTATGAGGATTTGATAAAGAAACGAAGAAAAACAGAAAGTAAAACAAGAAAAACAACGAAATAGAAGAGAAAACTAAACAAACAAGAAATGGAATAAAAAAACAAAACTAAACGATTAAAACAACGGAATAGAAAACAAAACTAAATGAACGGAAAACGGAATGGGAAATAAAAAAACCGGAATAGAAAACAGAACTAAACGAATAAACACACGAAACAAAAAACAAAAGTAATCAAATAATACAACCCCATTAAAAAAAAAAAAAAAAAAAAAAAAAAAAGCATGAAAGTGAAGACTATGAGTGAAAGTGAAGACTAAGAGAAACTTATTCATATACACGTTACACCTGAGAAAAGGTCAGAATTACCAGGATTCAGCGACTTTACCGCTTACCCGCAAGTGGGCATAGAAAGAAAGAAAACAAAATTAAACAAATAAATAAATAAATAAATAAACAAAATTAGACAAATAAATAAAATAAAAGAAATCCAAATAAAATTCAGTAGCTCATCTCAAGCAAACGAAAACACATTTGGAAAACTTAATCGCCAAAAAAGCGTAAAACTGCGTGAATTTCCCGTCAAATTGATTTTTTTTCCCCCTGATACTAATTTCACATAAAGCGGTCCATTTTTTTTGGAAAGAGAAATGACAAATTATTCTTTATTATTATTTATTATTCTATAACAATAAATAGCCCCGGAAAACGATTAATTCCTCCCCCTGCTGAATTTCGGGTTTTTATGTGAAATCAACAACAAATAAACTGTCAATTTTAGTCAAATGTTACCACGCTGCTATCATCATCATTATTCTATGCATAAGAACTGAGCATGAAATAAATTTGACTTGAAATTACTTTTAAAATAAAATAATTAAAAAAAAAAATCTGAAATGTTTCAGATTTTAAATTACGTCCAAAGGGACGTTTATTTAACATTCTGTGTGTTACCTTTATTTGTTAAATACCATGTTCTTCGCACTTAAACCATAAAATTCAGTTCAACAGCAATATCGCAAAATAATTTTAAATTGAGCATATCTTTAGAAATTTCGGTACACGCTCTCACGCGCTGGAGATAAAAATGTTTTTCTGTACAACGTTGGTATTGCTGGCTTTGAAATCTTTGAGTTTGTTAATGAAAAATTCGTTAAAGTTTTAGAGAATATTGTTACGAATTTCACATTTATTTGGCTATTTATTTAGAACTGTAATTAAAATTCCTTTTTATTTTCCCGTGCAACGCACGAAGACGATTTTTGAAGAGAAAGCTACGTCAAAAAAAAACAAAAAAAAAACATGCATACATTTATGCAGATTTTTCATTTTTTAAAATTTAATGCAGAGGGATAACATTTAGTGGCAACAATTTGAAAAGTGATTCAACGTTTTAATGATTCAACGCAAAACGCCCAAACGAAAGTAATAGTCCTTCGGGACTAAATCCCTTTGGACTAATAACCACTCAAATGTATTATTCTTTGATTTTTAAATGTGCATTAAACATTAAGATATTTCACATTTGCGTTTGAAATTCCAACCTTTTAAAAGAGCAAAAATTACTGCGCTGTAAGTTGGAAATACATAATTTAAATAGGTTCCTTCCCTAAATTTCTGTAATGTTCAAAAAATTTTTCAAATACGTTTATTGAAAAAAAAAAATAAACTTTATGAACTTTATCGAACATGAAATTAGACGTTAAAAATAGCCAAGGCGAAGCGAGTACTACTTGTACCACGACACGCTAAGAAAAAGTACAATTTTTATGCTCCAGATGGCGCTACATCAGTAAGACATAGTTACACTTCGCGAAATGAAAAAAAAATTAGTCAATCAAATTTCTTTCAATTTCAAATGAAATCGTTCGAATGAAATTAAAACTCTTTTCTAGCAATCCGCTTCCTTGATATTTTAATATATCTAAACAAGCACCAGGCTTTGTGAATTTTAAAAAATCTTCAGATTACTGTTTACCATGAAAATTATGAATATTAATGACTATTATTCATTCCTAACAGTGTTAATAATTCTTTTAAGCATCCTTATGTTTTAATAAACATATATTTCGACTTTTGTAGTACTATTAGCAAACTGAATTTTCTCTGCAAGTTGAAAAATTAAATTTGCGTTGTCTGAAAGCTAATCATTTTAATAAATTTTATAATTAATTATTAAATAAAAAACTGCAAAAAATCCCAGCAAAGTTTATTTAAAATTGTTTTAAATTTTAACCTTAGACTAATGCTGATTTTACAGAAAATAGCTGTGTGTATAGATGGAGACTATACACACAGTCGGTCCATTTTCGTCATAAAACAGAAATATTATTAAAAAGAAATTAAAACTTAAATCTGAAATTTAAGACCATTTTTTTAATAAAAATATTATTAAATACCTAACTATAGTAAAATATTTGAAATGCTCTTATCTGCATACAGATGCCATTTCAAAACTTAGAATAATAAAACTATAAGCATTGCTCAGATATTCCAATGCAATTGTTTACTGATTTCGTATGCCAAATTGGTAAACTGAATCAGTAGAAATCACTAATTTTAAATACGGTGAAAAAAACTTAGCTTAAGACATGCTGAAAAAACTTGTCCTGCCACCTTAAAATATTTTCATATAAATGTAATTTGTGGAAATAAATTGAATAAGCCTTTCTCACATGTTAGCAAAGTTGTAATATTTCAGTAAAAAAATTAAATTGACAAATATGTAAACATTTCAAAATATTTGAGGTACAAGAACTTAGGAAAATAGCTTACGTTCAATGACCTTATTTGAAATGATATTACTAAATTTTCTTATTTCAGAAAGCACTGTTTCTTAAAAAGCAGAATTTTCATGCAGCTTATTTAGACCTGTTTATGCTATTAAACATATTTATCATTTTGTTCCTAAATTAGACAAATAGCAATAAAAGTAAAATTTAACTCTTTAATTTTTTTCAAAAGATTTACGTAATTTAAATGAAACAATTGAAGGAATTTTAGCAAATTCACACCACTAAAATTTTCGCAGTATTGTAGTTGTTTTACATTTTATATCATAATCAAGTAATGTTAACGTAAAATAGAACTGTGGACATTTGAAGTATTTCCTTTTAAAACGATAGTAAACATTTCAATCTCTATATGCTTTCCTGAACTATGCTTTAGCAAAAATTATTAAGTATGTTTTCTTTTCTTTTTAAAAAATTTTTTTTTAAATTTGAAAATGAAAAGTGGAAAACCAGTGCAGTTTTTTTTTAGCAACGTTAAACGGAACAATGAAACTGCATTTAAGCCACAAATCATCTTTCAGGCGATATTTCAACATTGCAATTTGATATTTATGAAACTAATTTCCTGTAATATCAAATCTACATAAAATTTTAAAACTACTTATTTTCTAATACAATAATAATTGTTCTTTAATTTATACTTTATTCTTGCACTGGAGCCAGACGGGAGGGGATTCTTTTTCAAAATTGATCTTAAACTCTTCGGTAATTTCGTATACAAAAAACTTATTCAGAACTATCGAATGTAGAAATCTAAAATCGAAATTATTTCACTGGTTTCAGTTCGAATGAAAAATAGCTTTCTTCAGTTTCAATTCAAAGTTTTTCTTTTTCTCTTCTTCCTGTAGATTCTACTTATCATAGTTTGACATAAAATTTTGCGCGCAAAATAACTTTTGTCCACATGGAGCAAAGAGCAAAACTGTGCATTCCCTCAGCTCTCACTAATGCCGTAGCGCCATCTGTTGGACAACATTAATACTACTTTTGCGCAATTTTTCGGTGGGCTTAATAAATAAAAGTTAACATTGAGGTTTTAAATTTTTTGCCTTATGTTTAAAACCTGAAAATAGATGGTGTTTTCTACATTTTAAAGCTCATAAATTCTATTAATAAGTAACTCATTCATGTTTATACCCTTTTTTCTAAAAAAAGAGAAAAAAACTGGGAGAGTAAAATTTCCTAAATCAATTAAAAATGCGATTATGTTTTTCCTTTAATTTTATTAAGTAATAAAATGTGATCTTATCGCAAAGTATTCAATCTCATATTGAAGAATTCTAAGGCCAAGATATACGTAAAATATGAAAATTATAATTTCGTTTCTTGTGTACGTACTTCTCTTTTCAAACAGAACTCATTTATTTAATTAATGAAAATCCCAAATAACAAATAAAAAGCTATTATTTAAGAAACTGGGAAGTTGAAAAATATATAGCATGCATGTATATAGCATGCACAAACGAACTCAACCACCTAGTCTTGCTAAAATTTTCAAAATTGTGAAAAATGGTCGCAAGACGCTATCGCCACTTTTTGGATACCAAGTTTCACACAGCGCTCAGGTCATTAAATCTTATTTTCATTGCATGAAAACAAAGAAAGTATACACTGAGTATACCCCTGAAAAGGCCGCTGAAAGAATGCTGCGCCAAGGATTTTAGACTGTCTTAATTTGGAATTTGGCTTTCCTTCAGAGAGTATACTAAATATAGCTCGGGGAGAAAAAAAAAAAGAGCTGCAGAACAATTTCATTTTTAGATTTAAATGTTTCAATACTCGGGGAAAAGGTTGTTTCTTCTGTACAGTTTATAACTGAAAATTCTTTGTATAAAATTAAAATTAGCTAATATTTTCCAGGAAATAAAGTCTGAGTTTTAAGCAGTTTAGTGGATAATTAAATGAGCATAAAATTTAATTATTTACTTTGTAAAATCTTGCCCGTAATAAAAACTTCTCTCTCTTATTATTCTTTTTTAATTTAGAATTAATTTTTAATCAGAGATGCATTTTTCTTAAGACGGCCATAAAATCCCGCTTGTAGAATGAAATATTTTCTATTTTAACTCAGAAACTCTTATTTTTTCCGATATTATATTAAATGAAGAAATTAAATTGTACAATTGTTCTTGGAAATTCAATTAGAAATTAAAGTATAAGAAAAAAATTTTTCAAACATACACGAAAGAAGTTATGAGGTGGTGCCATCTAGTGGCAGATGTGTCAACGAATATCTTTTTCCGTCTTTCTCTTTCCATTCGCCTATAGGAATAGTTCTCTTTTTGAGGAGTACAAGTACTTTACCGATTGAATCCTTAACTAAAATAATAAAATACTTAATTTAAAATTTAGATCTTTAAATCTTTAATTAAAAACCCAGACTGGAGAAAGAGAATTCTCGCATTATTTTAATTATTTCTATTATTTAAATGGACGCTAGTTTCATATCGTGATACTTAAAATTCTTTGCTGCTTTCTTTCTGTTTGGTATGGCCGTCCCCCTCCCCAAAGAGCTTTATGTTCCAATTTCCTTAGATTTTTTTACATGAATCTTTCCTTGAATGCAAAAAGTTTCACAGTAAATTTATATTCATTTCTTTTCACTTTGTTCGTTTTTCCCATGTTCCTGTAACTTAAGCATAAGAAGCAAAGATAATCAGTACGTGAATAATTTTTAATCCAAAGTAAATTTAATTTACTTTTGAATCTGACATTTCTGAATATATGCAGAAAAGCTTTTCCATCATTAAGTCAAATCTGATGGAAAAGCTTCATGTAGTACAAAAATTTTGTAAGTTGAAGAGAGTTGAATTTGCAATGCATTGAATGCTCTAACTGATTGCCAGTTTCATTCTTTCAGAGGAAGAGTTGTGTAGTGATATGTTGCTGCTTATCATCAAATATATAAACGCTACAGTTATTGTAAATCTTTGGGAAACATGATAAATATTGGTATATTTATTAGAAACTAACACTATGAACTTAATGAAGAATATTGACTTCATTCCTCTGGAATTAAAAGATCACACTTGATTCTAATTAAAATTTTATTTGTAGTTACAATTAATTTCTGATTAAGCGTGTAATCTGGGGACGATATCCATGGTTAATTCAAAATTGGGGTTCATGGGAAAAAATATCCATTTTATAACTAATATCAAAATTTATCTGTACTTTTAAACAGTTTAACTTGGAACAACATGACAGTGTATATCAATCTACATTGTGATCCATGCACCCCTTTCACCTCCTCTCCTTTTCAAAACTCGAAATATGCAAATACATTTATTTAGGTTTGGGTACTTTTTCATTGTGTTTTACGAACTAAAGAACAAAAAATACAAATTGATATCTGAATAAAAGCAGTTTTTATATTCATAAATTAAAATTAATAAATGTAATTTTTATATGCATAAACTAAAATATCTAACAGCTAAATAAATAACTGATCCCCCCTCCTGAAATTATGGATTGCCTCCTGGTTACAAACCCCTGCATTATAAATAATGAAAGAATAATTACCATTAGGAATGAAGAAAATAAGTTAGATTTGGCATTAAAGAACAATAATTACAAAAGAGCTTGAATGAAATCATTGGTTAGATTAGGTTATTCAGTTATGGCAAAGCACACGAGGGCTATCTGCCTAAGGGAAGGGATGCCTTCGTGGAGGACTTTCTAAGGGAAACTGGCTCGTATACACGTTACACATGGGGAAAACCACGAAAACGCCCATGCAGCCAGCCCGTTCTGAAATCATTGACTCCAGTTCAGTTGGACTATTTTTATAATATCAAAAGGATTTATAATGGATTACGTATTTAGGATGGATTACGTATTTATTCAGGATTACGTACAATTATTGGGAAACTCAATTCATTAGTATTTAGGATTTTTTTCATCTACTATCACGGCTATTATCTATGCAATTTTCTTTTTCTTTTCGTGGTTACTGTGCAGCATTTTGCTTTAGGCTGATGGTTTCGGACAGAAATGTTTCTACCAATCCTCAATTTATAAGAATTATATGACAGGAAGAAATTTTGAAATGTTGCATTTCATAAAGATTTCTTACGAGTATATTACTATTTTTGGAATAGAAAGAGGAAATATTTGAATTAAAAAGTAAAGGACTATTTACCACTCAAATTCGCTAAAACAACCTTGTATTTGGCGTACATTTACTAAAAACACTCAATCTATTTCGATTTTTCTAGATATTTTGTTCTCCTGATGAGGAGGGACCTGTAGCTGCCCTGGAAATCGATTGAGTGTTTTTAGTAAATGTACGCCAAATACAAGGTTGTTGCAGCGAATTTGAATGTCACATTGGCGTGTTTCTCTTCTATTGTGACTATTTACCAGTTACACTTAGGCTCTATTTCTTACATAGATCTTACAGACAATGTAAGAAACAGTATTGCAGAGAATATCTATGTTTTCTTTACAATGCTCGGTTTGGCACCGCAATTCCAGAACTGCATGCTGATTTTCACACATTCTTAGTAATATACTAAAACAAAATAAAAAGTTTACCAATCTAGGATTATCTCGTATGCAAGTACCTTTTTTAAGACAAAAGCTACAGCCATAGTTTAAATATTTATAACACTTCTAATATATTTTCTAGGCTTAGTAAAACATTTCTCTTTAGCACAGTGGCTTGTGAGATGGAATCTAGTACTTCTTCACAGCCTCAGTTTTACTCAAGAAGGAACAGGGGAAAAAATATCGAACATCTATTTCAAAGAGATCCCTACGTTATAATGTCCGTCTTCAGAGTGGATGCAAAAAGCGTGTTAAGCGTGACATCTGATAGTTTTTCAATAATTAATATTTTTATTTGGGATCAGTGCTTCTAGACAGTAGTATAATTTGTACCATGAATTGAACAAAAGAAGTCGTTTTTTTATCTGTTCAAACCCCGGTTGATGTACAACAAATAAAATATCATTAGTCCAAAGAGGTAATTTGCCCAGAATGATTATTAATTTCGTTGTGCATTTTGCGTTGAAATGTCCGTTTACTTCTCAAATTGTTGCCACTAAAATTAGAGCCCTGTATTATATTGAATCTGCATAAATGTATGTATGTTTCTCGCACTGGGATAAAACAACGGTACAACGGCAGTACCTTTCCAATTGAATATGGGCATTTGCAATCCCAAATTTGGAATTTGTTTTATTATTGATTTCATATTTTGTAAAACTTTAACGAATTTTTGATGCACAAACTCAAGGATTTCAATGCGAGTAATGGCAACACTCTTCGGATAAAAAAAAAACATTTTTATTTCCAACGCGCGAGACTGTGTATCAGAGATTCTAAAGATATGCTCATTTTAAAATTAATTTGCGATATGGTTCTTGGACTGAATTTTATGCTTTAAGTGCGGAAAACATGATATTTAATAAATAAAGGTTACACACAAAACGCTAAAAAAAGCGCCTTTGGGCGTAATGTAAAATCAGAAAGCTTTCAGATTTTTTATTTTACTTATTTATTTATTTTTTCAATTTCGACACTTTTTAAATTTTTAAATTTCATTTGCAGATTATTTTCTTTAAGGGCACCTTCTTCTTCTTCTTCTTTTTTTATTATAATAACATTGGCATATAGATTAAAGACGGAAAGAAACATTATATAGGAAATAATTGAAATCTGTGACAACCAAAAAGGTTAATCCATTTTAAAATATTTACTGAAATGCATGAGTAAAATATGAATAAAAAGTTGGAAGATATTTTATCTGTTCACTTTTCTAAATTTAAACAAGATCGATTAAGATCTGTAATAAACATGAAGAATCGCCAAGAAAATGAAACAATAGAAAAATTTTCCGCAAATTCAGTCAAGTCAATAATAAAGTTTTAGCCGTGTCTTTTAGATGCTTCTTTTATTATAATAAAAATAATATTACAGTTCATATACTTCGGCTTTCATTGAAAATACTATCATCGAAGAAGGTTCAGAGACAGTTCAAATCGTGAGAAATTCTGCAGCTTTGATTTGAAAATGATTGTGTGTACATAGCCATAGATGTATACAGTGCATCATCTCTGAAATGAGTACATATTATTTGGGTCTTCTGTAGAAGAGTCATCTTAGAAAGGAGCTATTTTTTCATTGCCGATGCTCCCAGAAACACTTATCACTTTCGGAGGTGATCGTCTACAAGAGATGATCACCATGAGAAGGTTCAGGATATGTTCATATTTTGAGAGATATATATAAAAAAAAGGAATATGCTAAGTAAAACAGTATGTGATAGAAATTAATTTAGGGAATCTTCTTTATTCATAGCAAAAAGGACTGAAATCATCAAATTTCGCAGAAAACAAAGTTAAGCAAATTTGTTGTTGCTTCGCAAGCATGTAATTAGCCGCTTGGCAATTTTTCATCCACGGTAACACTGTAATTTACGTGTATGAAATTATAGGACGTGAGGGTGTAGCACCAATGAAAAAAAATGTGTTTCAAAAGATTTGTTCCTTTTCAGAAATAAAATTGAATATTTAATATTCATGATGGCTACAGTTGATTGCAGCTGCGTTATCACTATTCCACTCACCACTGCTAAATTAATTGTATTCGTCTTCTCTCGTTGTACCATCCAAAATAACACACATATACAGAGGCTGTTCGCACATTTTTTGGACGATTTTGGTAAGTGGTAATAAAAATTCGTTTGCTGAAAAAGAAGTAATTGCAATTGTACTATGTTTTTATAAGTCAAAATCATCGTCTACGGCTTGAAAGTTTTGTTTTTATTCAAAATGGCGAATTTAACAAGGCAGTGGTTCGAAGGCTATATTTACGCTCTTTCCGAAGAGAAATAGGCATACTCCGTTAACCAAAAACGATGTGAGAGTCATGGTTTTGTGATATCTAAAGCGTCGATAGGTAATATCATCCACAAGAAAGGGAAAAAACGTCAAATTGGAGCCTCGAGTGGGACAAAAATTCCAAACAAGTATCCAAGGAAAAAACGGACATCTTCGACTATTGCAAAGGTACGTTGTTTAATATTAAAAGAAAATCCCCCTAGTCAAAGGACAGTTGCAAAATCATTTAAATGCTCGGTGTCCCCTGTAAACAAAATGATAAACGTTGATTTAAATCTTAAGAAAGCGAAAAAACGCAACGTGCATCGTGTTCTTGAGAAAAAAATTTTTAAGTACATGGTTCAAAGAATCGAAAGAAAGTTTTTCTAAGGGATTCATGATTGTTGCTGGTTTTTCTTATAATGGCAAGTTAAAAATAAAGAGGGTGCAAAAAAAATGTCAAGATTAACTTCAAATACTATCAGGAACATATTTATCGCCAATTTTTCTGAATGAAATACCATCGCTTTACCCACAGTGCCATCCATCTGTGAGACTCCATCGGGACAAAGCTAGCAGTCACGCATCAAAATCCACTGTAAATTTCCTAAAAGAAATGGAACAAAAGACTGGTATCAAGGCCATACCCTTCACTGATATCCCTACTCAATCTCCTGTGTGTCACCTATGGATTTTTGTGCTTTCGGACTTTTAAAAACTGCATTATCCAAACGTTGTCCCAAAACCCTAACTGGTCTCTGGAAAGCTTAAAATACCTCTTCTGACACTTCAAAAGGCATTATTATCCTGGAAATTCCGGTGTCGAAAGATAGTTCAGAATAAGGGATATCAAATAGAACATTTAAAACACAAGAATGTCATGTAATTTAGTTTTGTGAATACGATATACATCGTCTAAAAAATGTGTGAATAGCCTCTGTATACACATATAATTAAAATAAAAATAGAAAAACCGAGTTCATATAAACCTGCAAATCATGCACTGAAAGCTGCAGAGGTAATGATTTCATATCAGACAAAAGCAAAGGGAATTGAGAGATCATATTCAGTTATGGCAAAGTAGAACTAAAATCAGTTGGTATAAAGCAGTGCAGAAAGTGTACACAATTACTGTACAAAAGCGAAAAGTATTAAAATTACGTATATTTAAAACTGCGCACAACTTCCAACTTTGCTAACGAGAGCTAAATACTCATAACGCTTAAAAGAAATATTAAATAAATAAATAAAACCAAGCAACAGAAGCTTCTCTAGTAGGGTATCTTCTGTAGTCCGTATGCTGCCTTGGAATATACTATTTAGCGTAAGTAAAATGAATTTGTGTAAAATAATTCTTGAAGTACTTTTACTCATCTTATTGATAAGCAAGTTTCATATCAATGTGATGGAGAAGGTGCCAAAGATACATTTTACTTTAATTCGGGTGTAACTAGATTTTACACACTGGCCCGTAACTCTTTTTACGTAAATTTATAAGAATTATATTCCATTTTTTGATATATGAAAAATACAATCGATTCAAATCTCACATAAATCCCACAGTACTTAAAAATACTACACAAATATTCAAGTATTCCCTTTAACAAATAAATAAATAAATAAAATAAAATAAAATAAAAATATTCACACAAAAAAGAAAATAATAAAATGGATAACATAAAAAAAAATTTGAACAAGTAAGAACCTTGAACGTTTTGGAGATATAGCTTTTGGATATGTAGTTCAAAATACAACTTAAAATTAGGAACTGGAATCAGCTAACTCTGATATCTATTTATTTGTGAATGTGTAGGAATTGCTAATTGACTACAGCTGTACTTTAACATATGAATAAATGGGAGGGGGGAAGGGTGCGTTTATATAGCTTTCATGCTTTATTTCTAAAATCTGAAAGAGTAAAGCTATTTTTATGATATTTATGGGTAATGCTTGCATGCACGTGGTAACTTGGAGTTATATAATCCTAATATCTTGTGCACGTAAATTCAAGCTTCATGTATTCCATTCAGGATTTAGGATTTAAATTATCACAGAATAGCAGTTTTTTTTTTCCTCACCATAATCCAATTATTTCCAACGAGAATAAAATCCATTCACCCATTCACTCATTCATTATTACAGTTCCATAAATTAATATCTAATAAAATAAAATGTTTACTTTATATATGAAAAAAATATTTAAATGATTTTAACGCCTATATTAAATTAATCATCACTTACAAAAATATTAACACAAGACCTGAAAGGGAGGAAATATTTTATTTGTCCTGTACTCATCGCATCATACAAGTAATTGATTTGAGTTAGTATATTAATGATATTTAATTACAATAAAAAATCACATAATTCAAGTTTGTTTTAGAATTTCGGGGAAAAATAGTGCTTTTAATTAGAAAAGAACTGTATTAATTTGTCGGCGCAATGTCATGTCAGAAATATAACATTCGATGAAGCTGCAAAAAAATCTACACTTTAGTTTAGCCGCTTGCCAATAGATGGCGCCACTAAAGAGACCTGAATCTGAATTTCGTCTAGGAGTAGTGCTACAAAACTCCAGTGCATAAAAAATTCAAGAGGTAGTAATTCAATACACTCACATTACATGAAACGGAATACTGTGGGAAAAAGTTCATACTGCTCACAAATATTTCAGTTTTCAAGTTTAAAAAAAAATCTCTGAAGATTTTCATTTTAATTTCTTAGATCAAAACATATTCATAAAAAAAGAAAAAATCTGAAAGGTTTCAGATTTTAAATTACATCCAAAGAGGCCTTTTTTTAAGATTTTGTGCGTTACCTTTATTTATTAGATATCATGTTCTTCGCACCATAAAATTCAGTTCAGCAGCAATATCGCAAAATAGTTTTAAAATAAGCATTACTTTAGAATTTCCCATATACAGTCTCACGCCCTGGAGATAAAAATGTTCTTTTCTGTACAACGTTGCCATTGCTCGATTTGAAATCCTTGAGTTTGTTAATCAAAAATTCGTTAAAGTTTTACAAAATATGAAATCTATGATATAAGAAATTCCAAATTTTAAATTTGGGCTTCCTGGTGCCCAAATTCGCAGTAGGATTACGTCATTCAAAATTTGATGGCGACGCAAATGATTCGACGCAAAATCGCAAAACGAAAACAATAGTCCTTCAGGAACAAAGCCCCTTGAACTAACAAACTTCAAATTTGGGCTTCCAGATGCCCATATTCGGGTGGAAACGTATATTTCTCAAAATTTGATGGCTCTAGGTACCGTTGTTTTATCACAATGCGAGAAACATACATACATTTATGCAGATTGTTCACTATTTAATTTCTTTAAATATAATACAGGGCGATAATGTTTGATGGCAACCTGCATTTGTACAGTTATACGACAAAAGGGAACCGACATTTATAGTGAACCAACGCAAAATGCCAAAACGAAATTAATAGTCCTTCTGAGCAAATTGCCCCTTTGGACTAATAATAAAATTTGTTGATAAATAATAATATTTTCGGTATTTTAATTTAAACTTATGGAAGAAGATTATACTTAAATTAAATAATAAACTAGCAAAGCCCTTTCCTTTTTTTTTCACACCATTTTTTTTAAATATTAATTAAAATATTTTTTCTCCCGCTAAAAATATAAGTTTCAACTGCTTATTTAAGACAAGAAACATTTAGTGAATATATTAAATTCAACAATAAGTTGATTCCCTAATTCTAGATTCAATTTTAAATAAAGCGGATCAATCTTTTGAAATCGCGAAGGTTTTTTTTTTTTTTTTTTCTCTACTCTGGTCATAAGTCTTTCTGATAATGTTAAAGAAGATTTATTGTCACATGAAAACCTATATCGTGTTAAAAAGCGAATTTGGCAACAAATAATAATAATTATAATAAAGAGAGAGGGGTGTTGAAAATTAAGCAATTAAAGTAGTTTTAAGCCAAATCATCACTTTTGACACTTGAGATACATGAAAAAAACATTTCTAACGCAACATATTATTAAACTTGGTACACATAATCATAAACAACGTTAGTAATTCATCATTTCACAGACCTCTCTAGATAGAAGACACTATTTCTTGCAAATGTATTTAATACAAAGAATGTAAAGGCACTCCAGACTTTATAAAACATCACAACTTCTTTCTAAAAGAAGTGATACAGTCAGATTTTAAAGTCTCGTATTACTCAGCACGTGCCCTACGTCAAAAATAGTACGATAGCATTTTAAAATTAAGCAGAATTCAAGCATCTGTTGACGTTAATGTCACAGAATTTCTGTTAGCATTACCAGAGAATCTCATAAATTTTTTCTTCAACTAACAAAAATACTTTGAAACATTTTTTCTTTAATAAATAAAGCAAAGTAAACATAAATGAAGAAATAAAATATTAAAATTGCCTGTCAAAAGTCTATTAAAAAATTTGTAGGAGAATATAATTATAATTATAAATGTTACCTAAAACTTACGATTATGAATCATGGTGCTTATGTGTATGAATGAAAAGCTTACGCCTTTATGAATAGGCAGAATGT
>KK121291.1:14568-26239 GCA_000611955.2 Stegodyphus mimosarum | reverse complement strand
CAGCTAAGGAATATTTTTTGCATAATTTTAACCTTAGAAAAATTTTATCATATTTAGTAATTTTCAAATAATGTATCGTCAATGATACATCGTTTTAGATTAGATTTGGTTAGCACACTAGGGTTTTTAGCCTCAGAAGAGACTTATTAATACTATGATTATTAGTATACTTGGGTTATTAACCTCAGAAAAGTTCTATTATTAGGTACTATAGTTATTACCCACCGAGAAACTTCACATAGGGCAACTACGAAAGTGCTCATGCAGCTAACCCTTGCATTGGCAGCTGAATCTCGGTTGAACTACTAATGTTCAGCGGTCTTATCCGATTAGAAGCTGGCTCAAGCTGTTTATGAAAAATAGCGCAAAGAAAAGCGGTTGCTTGCGGACTGTTGTATTTAGACAATTTATGAATTCCTATGAAAGTCATTTTAATTAAAATAATTTGTTTAACCTTCTATAATTAATCAGTTAAAGTCAAATGCATTATCTTATATTATGCACGAAAATAAGCTATAAAAAAGACGCATTTATTTGGCGAGTTTTCGATACAGCTAACCCATTCTAAGATAACGTAGGTCTTTTTTAGAAGCGGTCACATTAGAGAGGTGACTTTCAATACCAATGTTCCTTTATACTCCAAGGATATCAGTCAATTCAGTCAACTTCAAATAGGGTTGCCATGAAAAAATGCTATGTGTTGAAATTGGTATATAGAATCATGCCTTAAAATTTGAAGAATCTTGTAGAATTCAACAAAGCTTTCATAATCTATGATTAATTAGATTACTTTATTAATCTACTTCTAGTTATACTTTTTATTTTCGTGACAATATCTAATTAAATATGATACGGTGCATATACTAAGAGTCTCGATCTTACAAGTTTTATTTATTCCTTTCAGGTGGATCCATTGTTCAAACTACGGAAAATGGAGCTCTGAGAAGTTTAAAGACGATCTGAAGATTAGAAGAAATGGATTCCAGTTTATTAAAAAGGATAAAAACTGACTGTCATGAAAAAAAAAATTAAATTATAGTCTTAAATTAACAATATCCTAATTTGAACACTACGAATAATTGTAAATAATTGTAATGTCAATTAAGATCTTAATTAAAATGAAATAAAATGTTTCCAAATCGACTACCTACATAATTTTTAATATAAGTTAAAATAGCTTTTACGAAAACTAACTTTCAATGAAGTTACCTTCAAACTACTCAATGAAATTTATGATTAATAGCCTAACTTTTATTAGCTTCAAGTACATTTTATCTGATATTTTTTTTCCATAAATATTAGGCAATTATGGTTATTTTTTTTTTATTTTTGTTCAAACTTTTCCCAAGCAAGAGACCGGTTAAAATTTTAAACACAATTATTAAAAGATGACGATTTTTGATGTACATTATGTTCTCGGAGTGTTATATAATACTGTTAGGTGTAATTAAAATGTGAATCTGTAACGTAAAAAGAAAACTGTAAAATAAAATAGGTACCTATCCATAAATATTCCTAACAAGTTCTACCTAAATATGAACTATTACCTAGCAAAATTAAAACCTTTTATGGCTATTACTTAGCTCTGGAGATAAGCAGTATTTCCGAGATCATAATTAAATAGCAATAATGAATTTACTAATGAATCGCCGCCCAACTGGGTTAGCGGTCAGTGACTGCCGTACTGAAAAGCTCCGATTCGAATCTCGGAGAAGGCATGGACCTTTGTAAATGTATAATGCATGGAGGCACTCTAAATATATGGTCAGCTGAAAGTTCTCTCATGTAGTTTGGTGGTAGATGATCCTCGAAGTGGTTTCCCCAGGGTCTTCACCAAACTGGCCGGAACTGAGCAAAGTCGTATTGTCACTTGTATGGTGGTCAAGGCTTTGGCCAACGACAGGCGCAGTCTTGCCCTCCTTGCCCCGATGATCTTCCTAGGCTTGTTCTGATGTTGCTGTCAGACAAGTGAGATAAGTCACAATAACAACAACATCTAATGAGTAACTATTGACTAATAAGTCATATACCATCTCTAAAAGGAATCCACTTTGACAAATACCACCTTTACGAACCGTCAGCTTACCACCTTTATGTACCACCGCTACAAACAATCAGATCTGGTCTTCTGTTGAAGATTTAAATCATCTAAAAAGATAAGTGACTGTCTTGCACTTTATTAAATATAAGTCATTATCATTCACATTTACTTACTTACGAAAGAGCTGATTTCTTAGCTAAAGATTGCCTTAAATTTGCACATTGATATCAATAGTAGCATTCCAAAAAGCTATTAGAAGTCCTTTCATTATAAGGAGCTTTTAACTTAGTAGAATGAGGAACATATTTCAACTTATTATTAATCTATGTAATGCTGAGGGTACCAAAACGTTCTTTCCTTCTATTTTCCATAGACAGCTTTCTGAGTCTTTCCTCTCTATTAAATTTAAAATATCCCAATTTTTATCTGGTCACGGTACATTTGTAAGTTACCGGTTTCGTTTCAATCTAAGGTTAAATCATTTATGTGTGTGTTAAAAAAATACCTCAAGATGCAGAACATTAAAATTTTCCTGCTGTGCATTCGATGGCCCTAGATTATGCTTGCAGAACGATTTGAAAATGTTCGAAGTGACTTGCCCACTGAATTTAATGTGTTTTTGTGAAATCCAGACTGCTATTCTTTGTTTTGGTTCGCTTCATTTATGCATGTGATATTTGATGTTTTAGTAATATAACTTTTTTATCCCCATGTTGTACATTGGCCCCATGTTGTACATACCCCTTTTTTTAGCCTCATGTTGTACATACCCCTTTTTTTTAACACATACCTGGTTATTTTATATTTAAGAAAATAAAATAATTTCTACTGAAGCGTTTATTTTGTAAGCTATTATTTCTAAAATTTCTGTAAATAGCTAACAAAAGACAAACTTTCGTTAAATTCAAAAGCAATTAAAAAAAATCAGTTGTTTTTTAGTTATGATTCTGAATCTATATAGTATCCCACATACAATAATAAAGTGGCTGAGACGTATTTATAAAAACGATAATTAAATTATTTATTACTTTTCTGTCATTCAAACTACTTTTAAGAACCGTAAAGTTATGAAAATAATTTCCAAGTTCAATATACAATTGCAGACTTGTGTATTCCTTTCATTTTATTGCTTTATTTATTTTTTTAATTCTCCATGCAGCAGCGTTGTAGTGTTTAGTAATGATTACTCAACAGATATTCTGCTAATATTTTTTTTTTTTTTCCTTCCAGAATTTCATCCGAGGGGATATTATTTTCTACTTAAGACGCTGAGGACAATTAATTGAAGATATACAGAAGACCAAATTTACTGTGAATACTATTAATTTGAAAACAGAAATCCAGGATTCATGCACAAATGAGGTAATTTTATTTGGGGTAAAATTTCAGATATGCGTACAAAAATTTGATGACCTTTATTTATACCTTTCTCTGTATGGCAAATGAATTTTTTTTTCTTAAGTAAAATTGCTAATATATTTTAATATTAGTACAGAATCCACTTGACAGTGCTTTTAAAATACTAAAAATCCAAATGTGATACCGTGCAAAATGTTTTTATTATGTATATCCATCCACCACTGATCCCATTTCTAGCAAACTAAAATATTATATAGTTAATTCTTAAGTTTGTTTTTATTTTAACGAGCGCTTTGTGTCTCAATCGAAGAGGATAATTTTGCATTTTTCTTCTGATTATTATTTTAATAACTGGTCATCACAGAATTAAATGTACTTGAAAAAAAAAAAAAAAAAAAACCACATGCTGAAATATAAATATAAAGAAATTAGCCTCTCAGTTTCTTTAGTTTACTAAGTGATAGAGCAAATAATATTATACAATTTTAAATTAATAATTTTTTACATTGAGCTGCTAAAGTTCGTGTTAAAATATTAATAAATTTACAAAGTTTTAGAGAAATTTAATTCATGATTAAATTGTAATTCTGCCACCCAATCGTGATAGTGGTTATTGACTTTGACTGCCGTTACGAAGAGCTCGTATTCCAATTCCGAAGAATGCAGGGATGTTTGTATAGTGCCTGTGCGGCATGGGTCACTCTTAATATGTAACGAACTGAACATCCACTCGACAGGCTGATGGTAGGAGAACAGGAATGGGAGACTGTCGGACCTGCCCTCCTCCGGGTGCTCTCTCTCAAAATTGGGGATGTAAAAAGTCGGGCTGTCACCTATATGGTGATCAAGGCTCTTTCCACCGACAGACGTATTTCATTCCTTGCCACGATGAATATCGCGGAAGACAAGTGAGATTGGCAACAGCAACAACTTTAATTCTTATCGATAGCAGTGATTAATAACGATAATTAAAAATAATAAGGGAAGAACACTAAGAATGTCCAATTCTCAATTTTTTAAATTTTGTTTACTTATTTAGCATTTTTTTCTTCTAAAGAAATAACTTTGCACAATATAAACGAATACGTAAATAAGTACGTACTGTATTCATAGTTCAAAACTGAAGCTATTTTTATTTATTTATGTATTTATTTTTAAATATCAAACGACAAACTTCTTATGCTTGAGCAAAACAGTAAAACTTGTATCAAAACAATCAAATTCGTTTTGGTTGTTTGCATGTAAAACTTTAGCCCAAACGGGCTAATGCCCAACTCAGCCCAAACGGGCAATTTGCCCAGAAGGACTATTAATTTTGTGTTGGCATTTTGCGTCGGTTCACTATAAACAACGTATCACTTTTCAAATTGCTGCCACCAAATATTAGAGCCCTGCATTATATTTAAAGAAATTAAATAATGAAGAATCTGCATAAATGTATGTATGTTTCTCGCACTGTGAAAAAAACAACGGTACATAGAGATCAAATTTTGAATAACGTCCGTCTTCACCCGAATATGGTCATTTGGAAGCCCAAATTTGGAATTTGGGATTTATTTTATTATCTATTTCATATTTTGTGAAGCTTTAACGAATTTCTGATTAACAAACTCACAATGATTTCAAAGCAAGCAACATTGCACGAAAAAAAAAAGATATATATCTCCAGCGCGCGAGACTGTGTATCGGAAATTCTAAAGATACGCTCTTTTAAATATTTTGTGATATTGCTCTTGAACTGAATTTTATGGTTTAAGTGTGAAGAACATGATATTTAATAAATAAAGGTAACGTATAAAACGTTAAAAAATGCCCCTTTGGGCGTAATGTAGAATCTGAAATCTTTCAATTTTTTTTTAAATATTGTTAAAAATTTCTTTTAACTCCTTGTTTTTTATTCATTTTTTATTTGATTAAGTTAAATAGTGGAAAATGATTATAACCTTACAGATTACAATGGCAGAACGAACGCCTACATGGTCCGAAAATGCGCCACATGATGAATTCGGTCTCGCAATATAAACAACAAGAGATTATCATCTCACGTTAACAACATGTTAAGCTTAAAACTATATTTGTCTTTCTTTCTGCTCAGGTGACATATAGATACAAATAATGTGTCTGTGTGCTTGGGACAGGGGAGATATGGAATGGAGAAATGAGTTAGTAAGCACGTTTCTTAATATTATATTACTACTGGAGAATCGCAAGTTACCCCTGAATAAGAACATAAGAAGTCTAGAGGGAAGTTTCTTCTTGTGAAGAGGATCACAAATGCTTCAAGCTTAGTTCACCATCAAGGACTTTTTGAAGAAGAAGAATCAAGGAAGAGGTCTAGGCAACCATTAACATCGTCATTAATCTTAGGTGAGCAAAGTGGCAAATTTATTTAACTGCAATACCAAACACTGCATAGAGTCTATTCTAAAGGGAGAAGCAAGCTAACCACTTAGAGAGCTTCTTGAAACATGGACCTCCAAAAGACCAAAAACGTATGTGCAATGACGTCAAGGACAGATGCGTCTTCCACCTTCAGTAGAAAACTGTAAAGACTCAGATTAAACTGAATTGAAAAATTATGGGACCGTGCACATACAATAATGTACTTAAACAATTTTTACACCTAAATAATTTTTAGACACTTCCGAAATGGTAGCACTTTTTATATTCCCTGGAATTTTTTAAACATCTTTCACCATTTTTCATTGAGATCGGGATCAGATTAAAATTACATACATAATAATCAGGGAACTTCCCTTGGGAAAAGTTTCAAAGTTTCAGGGGGGATGCGGTGAGCCTTTTATTTAACTGTTAAGTATTTAGTTTTACAATAGAAGAAAAACACGCCAATGTGACAATCAAATTCGCTGATTTTGAGGTAAAATTATTCGATAAACTATCTTTTCGTCTCTGGGTTCGTTATGTAGATGACACTTTCGCAGTTTTTGATGGTAATAAAGACGATTTATCCGAGATTTTATCTATTATAAATTCAATTGATCCAGCCATCTAATTCACTCTTGAAAGTGAATCCAACAATTCCCTCCGCTTCCTTGATATTCTTATAATCCGCAATGAAATTGATTTTAGCACTACTGTGTACCGTAAACCCTTTGCAGTTTGTTTACCACCCCATGCTAAGTCATGCCACCCTGTTAAGCAAAAAATGGCTTCTTTTTACTATTATGTATTTCGCGCGCTCAAAGTTTGTTCCACAGAATCCTTGCTTACCAATGAACTTAATTATTTAAAAGCAGTTGCTATTGACCGAGGATTTTCTCCCGTGATCATTGATAAAGCTGTTAAAAAGTTTTCAGAGTCCCATCATAGAAGACGTTCCACTGTTAGAAATAATATTAATGACTTTGTCGTTCTTCCATTTTATCCTTCTGTTAGTTATAAGGTTGCACGGATTCTTAACAAAGTCAATTTTCAAGTCAGTTTCTCCCCTATCAATAAAATTCACGGTTCGACTCTAAAAGATTCTGTTTCTGACTTTAATTCTTGGGGAATTTATAGTATATCGTGTCAGTGTGGCTTGAGATATATTGGCCAAACAAAAAGAGCGTTAAAGTTTCGTATCAAGGAACATGAATCTTATGTCCGAAAGGGCGAAATTAACAAGTCTTCAATAGCGTATCATAGTTGGAAATTTAATCATAATTTTGACTTTGGATCTGCAAAAATTATCCAAAAAGCTTCTTCCGTTGGTGAATTGGATTTTCTTGAGGCTTTTCATAATCACAAAGATTTAGCAAGTTTAGTGAACGATTTTAAGTCTAATCCAGTCCTTCCTAGCGCTTTTAGAATTCTATTAACATAATTCTTGATGATTATTTTTGCCGATAGATGGCGTTGCCTCCTCGCGTGTGGTTCTACCCGAGAGTATAAAAAGCCGTTACTGAGGTTTCTTTCTCTTTCTAGATATTTTGTTCTCCTGATGAGGAGGGACCTGTAGCTGCCCTCGAAATCGATTGAGTGTTTTTAGTAAATGTACGCCAAATACAAGGTTGTTTCAGCGAATTTGATTATTTGGTTTTAGTATAAAACTTTTACTTAATTTACTTTTTTTTTTAATTTATCCACATTTTCTATTAATTTATAAAACACATTAAAAAGCAGCCTAAATTTAAGTGAATGTATATGCATTTTTCAAGTTTTGGAAAGGAGAACAAATGATGATGGGGGTGCACGGGGGGGGGGAAAGTTTTCAGAACAACTAATCTATTGAAAGCAGTGCTCCGCATAAAAAATGCTGTTACAATTTCTGTATTCCACATGATTCTATTATTTTACATCGCGCATAACGAACAGTGAATAAAATTCAAAGTATTACTGTACTTAGCTCCAGGCGAAAGAAACTGGCCTATAATGTTGAGAAAATATATTGAACATTATAGAGGAATGTAAAATGCTTTCTATCTTTTCTGAATGTTTGAAAAGTAAAAAAAGTTCATAAATTTAAAAGCAGACTAAATAAACAAACTGAAATTATGCCATATTCTGCTCAATACAAGCAACTTTCATAGTATGCAATATAACTGAAATATAATTCGGTTTGTATTTCCAATCCTAACTCATAATGAAAATCGATCATCTAGTAAAAATAAAATATCTAGGTAAATAAAAAAATAAGCATGTTACTTGAAAAAAAGTTATTTTACATTCATTTTGCTAATTAAGAAATTTTTTATTTCTTAAGTACATAACTTTTGCTGAAATAAAATAAAATAAGAATAAAATTCTTTCTCTTGAATTAATAATAAATGCTTATTTAAGTCTATGGGCAAAAAGGCCAATTAAGAGAATTCTTTCTAATCTACATATGAATTGTAGTCCTTATTAATTCGGATATTGGGACGTCTTGTGTAAAGTTAAAAAATATGCCTTTATAAAATTTTGCATAACTTTATTATGTAATTCTCAGTGAATATTTGCCTTTACTATTTTATATGCTATGTTGTTGTTTAATAAAAGACTGAAACATTTAAAGTCCCAATAAATCTTAATAACATTTCATTATAAGATTAATAACAAAGATAATAACATTAATAACAAGGATTATTTTTAACATCTCAACACAAATTTTAAAAAATCTGATGTGTACACCACATGACTTCCTTGTACGGAATATTAAATTATACACATTTTTTCCAGCATTTCATTTAAATTTATTGAATTGAATTAAATCTATTTCGCCGATAGCGCATAAACCACAATAGAATAAATGCGCTTTTAAAATTCACTATATTTATTTACAGTAGCGGCACTCTGGAGCTAAGTTCACTTAACAGCATTATATCTTATTCATTTTGTAACTCAGAAGTCAAAAAAATTATATCATCTGAAGAATTACCTAATCGTTGTGACATGTTCTTTTCAAATACTATAATAAATCTAAAACGATGTATCGCGACAAAGCAAAGTACATAAAAACTCAAAATATCTATATTAAAAATTACGAAGTAAATTTTAAAGACTGATTTCCTCGAATACATTCCAGAATGGATTAAGCATAATTTAATTCGCAATAATAAAAAAAGGCGTTATTGCTATGGTAAAAATTAGGCTTAGCCGCACTTAAACAACTTTTAAATTGTTGATAATTCTACAAATACTGCATGCAGATTTACTAAAGGCATGAAAACATTAACCAAAAGATAAGAACAACATATTTCAATCATTTTTTAAGCAAAAAATGCGCAATTTGTCAACATATAAGAATAAAGAAACTGAGCTCACTTAGTCGAGTAATATATATATATATACTTGTAGTGCGACCGATTTGTAACCAAAAAGGGAGGTGCACATCTACATGTTATAGCAGTCTTATATGCAAAATTTCAACGTTTAGAGGTTTCTCGTTTTCTTTGTTATACGAGATACATACATACATACATACGTACGTACGTATAGAGACCATGAAAAACTCTCTTCTGAATTCATTTTAAATCAGTTTTATATTTCATTTGGGAAAAGAGAGTCCTTTATTCTGCCGTTACGTAGAGATGTCATGCAAAAACATCGTTAAAATGCATTCGTTAGCGATCAAAATGGATATTTTCGTTGAAATACGGCACCTGAAATTTTTCGTGATTACAATACTTCCATTTACTTAGTACAAAGAATATAGACAACAATTCATAGGCAACACAAGCATAAAAATATGTGATCATGATTATAATAGCTTAGATAATATTGACAGGCCCTTGGCCCAGCTAAATGTCTGGATTATGTAATCCACACTCACCTCCTTTACTTCTCTATATGTTATGTATTACCACAAGATTGCATTTATCTCTAATATGTTAAATCACACTAGCTCGACTGCTTTTGTCGCCCGATACCATTAACAGCTTTTAATTTCCCAGCTAAAAATTGTACTAACTTTTTGTTACTAGTACTCAAACGTACTCAAACCTCCTATTAGTCATTCTGAAAATTAACAATCTTATTTATATATATATATATATAGCTGCATCATCTTTCGTAATCCCAAATTATTCTACATGGGGTAGAGCCTAGAGCTCAGGCACCTGGGTGTAGCAAACACCGTTCCACACTACAAAGAAGTAAAACATTTTCACAATTTAACTGTAAATTATTATGATATAAAATACATAGGCAAATTACACTATTCCTTTGACTGCCTCTTTGATATGTTCTGTGATTGTTTCTTTTCGGATACTTTTTTCTTGTGTTTATTTCTATGGGAAAAGGGTGACTGAAGAAATACGGTAGTTATTATTTTACTAAAAAATATGGAATTACATCACTCCACTAAGACAAATTCGACTAACGTGAAATGTTTACAGGGTTGATCTGCAATTATAGTCCATGCTCTGCGTATATATTAAATTTCCTTATCAGTGGGGCATTGTATTGCAGTCTTCTTTTTAACAACATTTATAAAATGCTGGTGTGTAGACAGATGTATAAAAAGGAATCAAAATGAATGAAATAGTTCTTTGCCTTATGACGTAATTTCACTCAGCTCTGTTTATGCCCTTGACCACGATACACGTTGGTGCTTGAGAATTTTCATATGTACAAGCAAAACGTTCCATAAAATGCTATCAGTGTTATTTTTCAACTAATAGCAACATCTTATGTCTCAACACAGTAATTAATAGTGGCATCTTAGTGGCGCGGGTAAAGATTGTCATAATTTTATTTTTCAACTGAGTTGGAGCATGGATATTGTTAATTTTTTATGGAAATAAACTGAAAAAGTTGAAAAAATGCTGTTAATTTGTATGAAATATTAACATATATAAGCCGTGACTGTTCTGTTGTAGCTATTTAAATAAGTTTGCTTTTAAAGGAAGAATTTGCATGCGATTAATATTTTTTCACCCCATTCAAAATGCATATAATAATCGACAAAGTATTTATACGCAGGTAATGCGTCTACTTTTAGAAAATACTGTAAAATTAGGCTTCACAATCAAAAATTTAACTTTACTGAAATAACGACGAAAACTAGCATTTAAAATAGTAATTCAGAAGAGGACTTTTTTTTTAATCAACATGTAACATAGTTTATTCTTTATAGTTCTTTCTTTAATAGTTCTTTCTTTAATAATGGTTCTTTCGTTAATAGTTGTTAATTCTTTAACAGTTCGTTCATAATTCTTTCTTTAATAATGTTATCAATAGAAAGAAATCTTTTCGTTAGAGTAGATTTTTCGTTTACATCTAGATTACCTAAATAATATAGCTATAAACGTAGCTATATCTATATTATATATCTCCGTTAAAGACGGGCTTTTCTCTGGACTGCAGATGGGACTACTCCCCGTAAATATAAACATAGCCCGGCGCCACACCCGGTGCGGCTGCACAGCCCCGGCGCCAGAAATGGTGCGGCTTACTCGGCCGCGAAATATTTAGAATGTAGGAAGGGACTAGGCCAGGGATGGGCAAACGTTTTCGTTCGCGAGCCAAAAATCGAAAAAAAAAAGTTCGGCGGGCCAAGGTAAATTTTTCTAAAATTTTAAAAACATATACAAGTATTTCATTTTTAAAAGTTTCTTATATGAGGTTCGAAGTGAGATGTGTGATTCTAAGGAACGAGGCTAACTGCTCATCTGTCACTCTACTTCTTAAATAATTCTTTCTAAGGTTCATTGTTGAAAACACTTGTTTACATATATAAGATGAAGCAAACATAGCACTGATTTTCTGGGCGTGAGATATTAAATTCGGGAAACTCACTTTCGATAATGATGTTATATTCTTTGAAGACTGCTACAGCTTCATTGCAGATGA
>KK121290.1:72201-87906 GCA_000611955.2 Stegodyphus mimosarum | reverse complement strand
TGAACCTTTTTAAGGTCCTTTTCTTATTCTTATTTTTAACATTTAACATTTAATAAATAATCTTTGCTTACCTTTCTTGATGATTTTACAAGACGCTTGGAATTCTTTGCCATTTTGTTTTTCACACAAACTTTATTCTTCACAGCTATATACAACTAATAATGTTTACATTATAACGTTCATTATTTTACTTTGTTGCCACTACACTTTTATCAAAAAATCCGCAATGCGGTAAAGAAAATATAAAGAGCATAAAAATGGAAAGCTGCGCCAGCTCGTGGCCAGCTACATAAACTGTAACAGGACATTAGCCCAAATGTTCTCGAAACGTGTATGTGTGAGTAAATTAAAAGAAAAACTCCCATTCGGGCGTAATATAAAATCTGAAAGCTTTCTGATTTTTTCAAATACTTTTTTTGAAATTTAAAAAAGCTTCGTAGTAGAACTGCAAGAAATCCACACAAAACCCGCATGAGATTTTTCAATGCAGTTTACCAACCTGTCTTCGAATAACGTGCCACAAAGTTATAGGTTAAAAACACACGTCTTTATTTTGAAATATAATAACATGGATTACTAATATAATTTATAATATATCTGTGGAAATATCAACCAGATCTTTTAATTCTAAATAAGAAAAAAAGCATATTCGGATGATTAAATTAAATTTATAAATCTCTCGCTTAGAACGATCTTATTTTCTGTAAATATCTTGCCCTTTTTAATTTGTGAGTCAAAATGAGAAATTAAATTTTAATTTTCTTTAATTTGTTTTTCTCCGTTTTAAAATTCTATTAACTGACAAAAAAATCTCTAAATTCATTATATTTATTCAGCCATTTGCATTCATTAAAAAGAAGATAGAATCGATGACAAAAGTAAGTTTTCTTAATTGACTAAATGATTTTGCTTTCGATATACTATTAGATCAAAAAGGCGTTGTTTAGGACAACAACCAAATCATGATTTTTAGAAATATTTAACAGCAGTATTATTAACGAATCAAATACATCTCCAACGGCATATATTATGTTTCATGGGTACAGAATAATTGTAAAAAATTTGTAAAATATTACATTTTTTGTCTTTATTCAGATATATTTTTATGAAGATGTATATTATTATGAAAAAAATTCTTCATTATTATGAAAACAAATTATACATTATTATGAAAAATACAATACAATTTGCAACAAATTGTTGCTCTTCAAAATAAATTTAAAATAGTCTAAGATAAATAATGCGATATACTAGAATATACAGCTAAGACAAAAATAAGTATTTGGATGAGTCACAATTTTATGTCTGCAACTGAAACAAATAAATCGATTTGCACTGTATAAGCGTAATCTAGTCCAAATTAGTTCACATAATCGAGACTGTACGAAGCTTGATTTAACCGTGAAATGCCCTGTGTTAGAAACGTCCAGTCATTCTCCTCATACTAACAGTAATGGAGCATGAAGAGATTGTCCTTCGACTGCTAAGAATTGACCTTCAACAGGATTAAGATCTGAAAACCATTTTTCTACAGTTAGCAAACGCTAATAACTGAAGTTATTTCTTTGCTCATATTGCTACAGCAAATAATCTTTTTTGGCTCAGCGGTATGTTTTTCACAAGAATTGTGTCAGTATTTCTGACTTTCGTTATCTAATAACAGAATGGTCTATTATACCTGGAAACATGCAACCTGGCTTAACAGAAAATGTAGAGAATTATAATATTATTATTCAACACTTTCTGTGTCTTCTCTGAGGGTAAACACAGCATTGCGATTTGAAAATAAAATGTAAAAAAACTACAATCTGCAGATAATCTCATACCTTAAAACAATTCTACCATTGAAAATTTCCAAAACTTAAAAATTATTTTAAAACGCAAAAAATTATTAAACAAGTAATTTATTTTAGTTACGTAACATATAACTTCTAAAACACCTTTTATTAATTACAATAAAATAGTAAATGTTCATAAAAATTACTAGTTCGATATATTATAATTTGAAAAAAATTTAAGTCAATTACGTAGACAACTAAAAAAGTAAGATTTTGATTATTACGGAATTTGTTTATTTTTTTTAAATCACTGTTAATCAATTATAAATTGATTAAATTTGGAACGTAAATTAAGGATCTTATGCTTGTAGAATGGAAAATTCTAAAAATAGGCTATTCGCTAAAGCACGTGGAAAATAAATTAAAGGTATTTTGCTTCGCGTCTTTGCAGCACTCTAAAGGACTAATTTTAAATTCGCAGTATTTGCCGAGGTGCGTGATATATCAAATTCAAAACGGTGTGACGTAGTGAAATGAAATATAATGCTCTAGAAATTTCTGACAGGCCTTCGCGGAAGACTTTCTCTAAGGTTCAGACTATTTTCAGATTTAAACCGGCTTTAATTTTGTGCAAATGTTTTAAAGCTTCATTTGGTTTCATTCATCCCAAGACGTATGCGTTTTAAACAATATATCCGGAACTTAAAATACATTATCAAAATCTAAATTTTTGCTGGACTGGAAGAGAACCTTATTTCACTCTATTTTTCTGGAAAGACTTCAGAATTTTGTACTTCATCCCAGTTGCATCCATATGAATGATATTTATACCTAGGGTCTTAAGGTATTTGTATTCTATGCAAATTAAAGTTACTGAAACATTCAGGCTTACCAACACATGAATCTAAACTGTAAGCAAGGTAGCCGTTTAGTCACTTAAATTCGCTAAAATCACTAAAATCACGTTTATTCACTAAAACCGTTATTTCACTGAACTGTGTAGTCAATATTACTTACGGCATCCTAATTCAAGCATTAAGAAGCTTATTCTTCATTTTAGGCAGATTCATTAACTGAGACAAAGCACACAAAGGCTACCCCTCTATGGATGAAATGCTTTAGTGAAGGATTTTTTGAAGGAAACTGTCCCAAATCCACGTTACATTGGGAAAAACAAGGAAATGCCCATGCAGTTAGTCCGTTCACTAGAGTTCGGACCTTAGTTGAACTACCAATGTTTAACAGTCTTAACCTTTCGAACAATGATGGGCCACAGTTGTCAGAGTTTATGCAGGAAATGGTTTGTCATTTATAAAGGATATTTCGCGAAAGATTTTGGATGCGTTTTGTGTTTCGCGAAAGGTTTGGGATGCATCTCGTCAAAATAAAAATATTACACTAAAAATCTTCTTAAAATTTTTCTTTGGCATTAAAAATTCATTTCATCAAAGTTTTCTAAAACTTTATATATTATGCAGGGTATTTCATTGAATATACAACTCATAAATTTGCATTCCTAAGAAATGAATTGCGGAATTCCTGATTCCTCATCAAATTCCTGATGACTCTATACTCGAAACAATCAGTATTTTCTTTGTGCTTTGAAAGCAAAATAGAGTTGTGCGTGTATACATTCATACTATTGACTGGACTTGATATTTCTTATAAATGAAGCGGAACTTGAACTTATTAGGTTTTCTGTGATGAAAGAATAAAAAATGAAAAGAATGCATGTAAAGAAATGCATTTTTTCTTATGAGAAGAATGAAATGAATGAAAGGAAGAATTTCTCTTATCAAAAGAAAGCATTTGCAAACACTGAACTATAAATACTAAAATCATAAAAAGTATCTATCAGGGCGACCACACAAAAAATCACATGGCAGACGAAGATCATGACCGATGAGCATTTGGGATGGAGAATTGCCGGTAGGTCTTTCAGACAACGCGTCGGCGTTTCGAGGTGAGGATCCTTTTTGATGATGGATAGATATCTCCTCTAATTCTGAAGGCAGTTTGTTGTTTTTGAAGTCCAAGGAAAAATTGTTTTTCGTTAAAAAGTCCAATCCGAGTATGCAAAAATCTGTAATATCTGCCACATATGTCGTGTGATGGTAAGGGCACTTCTAAACGTGATGTTCACGTTTAATTTCCCATCGATGTCAATTTTCTCGCCGGACGCAGTCTGAAGAGTAACACAGGATGGCGTCCAAATCAGTTTGTCCTTAAATTGTTGAGCTAAATCCTTCCGAATGATGGTAACATTAGCTCCTGTATCAATGGTCATACTGCAAGGAACTCCGTCGATATGCCCGTTAATGGACAGTCCGTTACTCTTGCCACTCGATGCAGAAATCTTGAGCGCTTTAAAACAGGGGTTTTCACTATCGTTCAATCTTACCTCCGCGTCATGATCATTAAATTGCTTCCTGCATCGTTGCTGGGAAATGATCTTATTTTCTGCATCTGGGGGTGTTCTGCAGTTCGTTCGTACTTGGCCTTCAGCTCCGCAGTTCCAGCATTTTGGTTTGTTGTCACTCCTTTTTCATCTCATGGCATTTAATTTTCTCTTTATATCGTCCATCTTATTTTCCGTGCTCTGGGGTGTTCGGCAGTTCCTTCGCATGTGCCCTAAACTGCCGCAGTTCCAGCACTTCATTGTCGGTTTCTTATCACTGATAAACCGTCTCAAGGTATTGACTTGTCTGGATAAATCATCTAAACGAGCCATCAATTGATCCACTGGCTCGCGGATTTGCACAGCTCTGACTGGGTGCTGATCTCCACGAGTTGCTTGCTGGGCTGCCTCGAATTTCATAGCGTACAGCAGAGCACTTTTTATGTCCTTCACATCCGCCATTCGCAGAGCTTTCTGAATTTCAGGATCCCAGATGCCGTCGATAAAGTATTGCAGGGACAGTATTTCCTTTATTTCTCTTGGGCACTCCGTAAAGGCGAGGTGAGACAGCATTTCAACATCGGTGGCGAGTTCTTGAAGTGTTTCGGTGGGCTTCTGTTGACGGGATTTTAATTGAAGCCTGCTGTAGTCTTTCAAACATTTCTCCTCAAAACGTAGCTCCAATGCGCCGGACAGAGCTTCGAAGTCTAGTCTGCAGGATATCCACTGCATCTGCTCTCAGAGAAGCAGAGAGATGACAGGCCTTACCTTGGGAGGGAATCCCATCCATTCGCATCCGCAACTATTGAAAATTGTGTCTTATAAACTTGCCAAGAGGTCTTCCCATCATACGTAGATAGCTTCAATGATGGACGAGCAGGCATTGGTAAGAATTTAAAACCATCACTATTGCTCCCTGCCGTCGCTACGAATTTCTTCAAGATATCAACTTCTTTAGCAACTGCAGAAGCCTTGTCATCAATTTGTTGTTTGATATGTCCTTGGATGACAGAAACTTTTGCTTCAATTTGTTGTTCGATACGCTGTTAGACGGCGGAAACTCTTCCTTCGATTCGTTGCTCCACAGCAAAAACTCTTCCTTGAATTTCTCCAACTTTGTGTTCAACAGCGTCTATTCTGACTTCCATAGCCTGAAATTTGTTTTCTATTGTACACGTAATCTCCTCTTTAACAGCTTTCACTCTTCCTTAACGGCTTCCTGAGCCAAATTCATCTCTTCTTGAACGGCGTTCATCTCATCTTTAACAGATGCTTGACCAGCTTTCATCTCCTCTTTAACATTTCTTCTTTAAATGCAGCAAAGGCTGCCATAAACTGCCTTAATTGTTCTTCCATTGCTCTAGTTAATAGCATTTAAATTCCAATTCCTGACACCAAAAACTGTTGCGTGTGTACGGGTTCGTTATGTATCAAGTGCACAACTCGTTGAAAAGTTAACGAAAATTTATTCCTTCCACAAGAAACAAATCAAAATGCTGAAATATTTCTTCAGAGATATTAGTACAATATCACAATATCTCAAACGTTAAACAGAATTCACTTCAAAACAGATAACGTTAATCTAATCTCACAGCGAATTTGCTACAATCAATCATAACATTAAGTAAACAAACAGCAGTTCGCTTTAAACAGCTGCAACTATAACTACAACTGAGATGAGGTGTTTCAATTCGGCTTTTATAAGCTTTTTAATTATCACTAGAACAATCTCGATTTTTCTAGATTTTTCTGGATGGCAACAGTGATTACGAGATATTTATTTATTAAATATTAAATGCACGCGCTCTTTTATTTTTATTTTTACGACGTAGATTTTTCTTCAAAAATCGTCTGCGTTGCACAGGAAAATAAACCAATTTTAATTACAGTTCTAAATAAATAGCCAAATAAATATGAAATCCGTAATGTATTTAGTTAAAATAAAAATAGGGGTGCTATTCTGCAAAATTTAGTCTTGCAAATCAAGAAAAGTCTCAAGAGGCTACTTCTGCAAGAGGGTCATGCTTTGTCAGCGAAAAATTGTTGATTCTTCAATTTGATACGTTTGAAATTGTTACCGAGCTGCCGATGCCCCGTCCAGCAAAACATATGAAATACTTCACTTATTGTGATCAACAATTCGGTTAATATTATCAAAATATTATACAAGAAATTTTTTAAACTGAACTAAAGTCGCCAAATAAGGTCAAAATAGGCTATGAAAATTGTCAAGTGACAGTAAAATGTTGCCGAGTAAGGGATTAAGTTAGCAAACAACTTGGTTCAGATTTTATTCGACAATTTCAAACTAAGCAAAAACGGTAATCATAGTTTGAATCAGATTTTGGATAACTCTATCGATTTTGAGGTGATCAGACACACGTCCCTCTTTCTTAAAGGGGTAGAGATCTGTAGAGTTGTCTTTCCTTTTCTTACTCTTGGGAGTATCTGAAAATATCTATGCCAAACTTGCTTTTTTTGCCTAATATTTAATTTTATATTGGCTAATTATTGTTCAATGAAGGATACCATTCAAGTATTAAGGATACAGTATCAATCAAATAATTCCAGGAGCTTTATGAGCTTATACATACTAGAAACATTTTCAATGACGTCCATAAATGGACTTTTGCATTAAAGGCTTCAAGAACAGTTCGTACAAATTTTTTTTGCTGTTTTCTAGTTTTTTTAAGAGCGGGTTCTATCCATTTATAGACGTTGCCCACTATTATGACCGGAAGCTGTGGTCTGCTTATTATGGAAGCGCTTAATAGGTGGACTACCATTGCCTTCTATACAGGGATGAATAAATTACATCCATGCTTCTCCGGGATTCGAACTCAACACTTCAGTACGGCAGTCAGTGTCGCTAACCACTTTCCAGTCTCGTTTCGTTAAAAACCAATGAAAGTACCTATTTATATGTTTCTATATGTATTTATATTCATTTAATTCCATTCCATTGCCATTTTGAAGAGTATCTTTTTCTTATCACTTAATGTTATCATTCGTTTAATATTATCAAAATAGCCGCTGAGACGATATAGTAATTAGGGTCCGCCTATGAAGTGCCTCAACAATCAAATGGTCACTATTTCCGGCTTAGAAGTGACCAATGCCGTTATAGGCAAATGCTCGCCATTGGCAATGGGAATGTTATTGAAATAGCCCAGGACAAACGTGAATCATACACGTTTGTTCTGGGTAGCGCATGCCTATAACAGTCTTGCATTGTCTGTTCGACATGGAGAGATAAATTCTTGATGTACAATCTTATTTTGTCAGACACCATCTATAGTGTCTTCTTTGAAGTTAAATTTGTTTAAACCATCTTGGGAACTTAGGATCGTCATATTTAGACCTCTTGTTTTAGAGTTAAAAACATCACATTTATTGCTGTGTCTTGAACCGTTAACTCTGTGTGGGACATATTAAACGCATCACAGAAAACGATTTTAATTGAAACGTTTTCAGAAAGGCTATCAGCCAAGGCGTAAAAATAGTATTTGTAGCTAAAATGCCGAAAGAGACTACTTTGAAAGTAACATCAGATTTTATTCAGAAAAGTTTTAAAATTTGACTGTCTTTGTCAGATTTGTCTGCCAACAGCACCCAGTCGATACCAATGTAGCCGAATATCATTTTGAATTTCTGAACAATTGGGCACCAATTCCAAAATGTGTAAGAGTTCTTTATCCTCTACAGTTAACTAAATCTCACTCTGGAGTTGAATTGTTAACATAATAAAAGACATTTCAGCGAACTGTAACAACATTCGAAAAAAACTTTGCAACAGAAATATTAATGAATTACAGTAATATATTTCTTAATGCTGATGATTTAAAAAGCTAATGATATGATTAGCTTAAAATTAGACATAAGAGCAATCTTAGTTTGGAGTAGAATTTAAACAAAAGTCTACAGAATTTTGTAATTGGCAAATATTTAATTGCTACTGAAGAAAACATATCCTTATCTGATTGCCCGCTAAATCGAAAGAGTTTTATTAAAATCTACCACAAACTGTAGCTGAATTTTTAATTTAATTTTTAATTTTATACTGCCATATTTCTCTTTCAGCATGATTTAATTTAGTAAGTAATAAATGGTTCAAAAACATTTTTAATATTCGAACATATATTTGAAATATATTTGAAATCTTATGTATTTGAAATGTTCAATACTAAACACGATTTCATTTCCTTTATTGAAATTGAAATTTGGAATTAACTCAAAATTATTTCAAAGAGACTGATTAGTCAGAAAAAACAGGGAGGTTTAGGTGATGTTACAGTTGTGCTTGGAAGGTGTTTAGTACTTGAGTGGAAACTGAGGAATTATTTATTGATAAGATGACTTGATATTTAATGGAAATTCTTTAGGTTTGCGTAGATCTGTGCCGATGGTTAAATTTATATTACATTTCTTTCCTAAGCAGTTCCTGCTATTACGTTAGTTTAAATGATTAAAGCAAAGGGCACAAAAGCTAACTGCGTGAGGGAAGCGAATCGTCTTGGAGAAACTTCTTAAGCGATACGGCTCGTGTTCTCGTTGCATATGAGGAAAACTCAAAAACTCCCACGCAGCCAGCTCGTTCGTCAGGATTTCAACCTGCGTCATAACAAGATGAATAGACAAACAAGGTTAGTCTCTTCTCAGCACTGACGTCACTTACTCAGAGAAGTGAAAAATACGAACACACAAAGGGAATACAGAAAAATATCGCTTCTGAGCAGTATAAGAAATCACTGACGTCATACATGAACTAACCTCGGTAGTATAATAACCTTGTGTCGAACTACAGAAAAGTGTTATCTTTAGTGGTCGTCTATTGAAGGACTTTCCTCCTATTATAAGGTATTTCTCCAGCCTTCTTCGCATGCCTTCATGGTGTAGTGGTCGGCACACTCGACGCGCATTCGAGAGGTCCGTGGTGCGAGTGCCGGCGAGGGCGTTGCTCATTTTTCACATCTCCTGCTTCCAAATAACCTAATGATTCTACACTATAAACGACATGATACACGAAAGTTACCTTACTCAAAATTGAACTTAAATTTAGTTTAATTAAAAAGTTAAAATTAAACGGCTTAAAGTGAGTACGTTCTTTTTTTACACGCGTTTGCGATACAAAACTGTTTCTTTTCGGGGGGGGCACACAATTAAATTTTTCTACTTTTATTTTCAGGACATAGGAAAACAGATTAAATTCCTTTACATTTCTTTGGGTCAACGTACTAACAAGCACAAATTCCTATAAAGTGATTTAACAGGACTTCATTTTATAAATTCATATAAAGTTTATTATGCATGAAAAATGGCCTTTTATTTTTGACCAAAGATTTTTCTATACAACTGTTATTAATTTGAAAAGAGTTAACAAATATCAGATGATGATTTCCGTAAAATTTTGAAGCACATTTTTCCTTGGAAATATCTGTGTAATCAAAAGCACAAAATATTGCCTCTACATTCTGTTTTCAATTCAGTGTTACGAAATTAATGGAACGTATATTCCCTAATGTAGGATAAAGTTTAAGACTTCGATAGAAAGTTCAACAAGAAGTCACCTCTATAAGTATAGAGCTTGTATGTTTTACCTTAATTAACAGTTTGCTCGAAAATTACCATAGCAGTTAATATTTAATTTTTTTTACATTATTTCTATTTAAAGAGAAAATATAACTATTCTCCTTTGGGAATATCTACGTCTAATTTACATGTTTAGTTTGTAAGGTATATTTTAATTTTATAATAGTTATTTTAATTTAGCTCACCTTTCCTATCTTATTTCGTTTCAACTTACAACTCTCTGCCCGAATGAGTTTTTAGAACGCGTTGAATGCAAATGAGGAAGAGATAGTATTAAAAGAAAGTTTAACTGACCTCGAGAGAGCGAGTTAGGAATTCCGATTAGCGCTCGCTAGCCTTTTCGCTTCTTCTCTCTAAGCTGTTGTTACGCTCGGCCGTATTATTCGGTGCCTTTTGATAGTTCGCCGGCTAGTTTAAGATTGTTGGCTAACTACGTTAGAATTGTGTTAGCTTCGACTAAATCTCTTAGTTAGTTAACTTTTGAGTTTAAACCTAAGTGGAGGCTTTGCTGTAAGCCCGAAGAAAGGAGCCGACTGTTAGTCTTACTTTGAGTTAACAAAGGGTAATTAACCCTTCTTGAGTTTACGCTTTCTGTTCTTTGAATTAAGCGATAATTCGCTTAACAGTTCTCTAGGTTCCACGACACTTCATTTAGCAGAATAAAAGTAAGGAACTCTAAAACGTTTATTTACGTATTTATTTGTAGTATAAGGTATTTCTTCCGCCTTCTTAGCATGTCTTCGTGGTGTAGTGGTCAACACACTCGGCGCGTATTCGAGAGGTACGTGGTTCGAATCCCGGCGAGGGCATTGCTCATTTTACATCCCTCCTGCTTTCAAAAAATCCAGTACAGCCCATTCTTAAATGAAATCACTAGATTATAATTAGAAGTAACTATCAAGCAATTATTATAAATTCTTAATTTAATTACTCTTCGTTTCCCACAGCAATAAAATTTAAAATAACAAAAGAATGCAATAAAATGTCTATTTGTATTAAATAAATGGCTGGCCAACGTTTAAAACTATTCAGTAAAAGGATAGGCATTGAGAGGAAATAGTAGTTTAACACACTGAATAAAATTTTAAAAAATCATTGTAATCAATCTTTAGAACAGCTTAAGGTTTTTCTCTTAGGGATTTTACTAGTTAAATATATAATTTTGACTCAAATTAATTCAGCGAAATCCGATTTTATAGGAACAAAAAACTAATTTAGTGAATTAAAGCGAGAGATGAAATTCCTTTTGTGAAAGCTTTCGAACAGTAAGATTAAAATACTATTCCTCAGAGTCTTCATGTATTTAGAAACAATGCAAGACTAAAGAAGACAGAGGAAGAAGCTAGAACTTGCTAGCAAAAGAAAAATATTAACAATTGAAATTTTTTAAATTATGAATGGAGATTCTTAAGATGCATGGAAAAGGAAAAAGGGAAGACTTTGTTCCAGTTAACCTGAGATAAAAATGATATCGTGCAGTCACTTTTCTTTACTACCAAGTGCTTCCTCGTTGATGAATTCAAGACATGATAAGTCACCACTAAAAATGCCAAAGAAGGGAAGGTTTTTATTCACGCAAGTGTAATTTTTTCCGTCAACAAGAATGCTTCTTTGAAGTGCACGTCGTTTCCTGGTTGCCTAAACACTTGAATCAAATCATAAATACCTCTCCTTAAAGATGTTATCGCTATTATTCCGTTTGTTAAATGATGTAATGTTTTTATGGTTACCGGTAATTTGTATTTTTGATTAGAGAGCATGGAAGCGGAAGGAAACAATAAAATCTGGGTTTCTAAAGAATATTATATTTTTCTATTAATGTTAATAATGTTTATTGATTATGGCTATACAAAAGAAACATTCAGTCAATTTGAGACGATTTCGGTGCACATATTAATTCCAAATTGAGTTTCTTTTCGTATCAAGTTTCTAATTTTTAACTTCTTGTAACAGATAAAACATTCTTGGTGTCCACCAGCGGCAGAATGAAAAGACTGCTGAACTAGTTTCCTGGAAAATCCAGTCTCTCTGAATAAGTCCTGCCGCTGATGTTTTTCGTGTATAAAATGAGTGGCCGTCAGTGTCTTCGAAATTATTCCAAGAAGGCATCCTTCCTTAGGCAGAGAGTCTATGCTTGCTTTGTAGTATTCTACTAAACAAAGGATTGTAGATCCAAAATCAATATTGAAATTGACTTTGATATACATTTGTGTTCATTTCAAACTGCAAGAAATGCATTTAAATAGTTTTGCTTCTTTGTCGTAGAATTATTTTAGAAAATATCTAATTCTAGTGGAATTGCCCGATGCCAGGTAAGTTTTGAGAGAAATGCATCTAGCAACGCACAGAACGATACCGCCGTAATCCTTCTCTAATAACGATGCAAAAAATACGATTCATAGTCATACATTTTTCAGTCTCATACGATATGGAACCCACATAAAAATTTTCGATAGAAAAATAAGCTAATTCTCTTTCCTTATATCAGCAACAATGGCTTGTAGATTTGAATGATTTTCGTCTTTCTAATCAAATGTTCGCAAAAGCTCAAGTTCCATCCGATATTTCACCTATATTCAATTTTAGTCGATTAAATGTGGCAAAAAAGTTGATCATAATTGATCAGAAATCAATAACGTGAAAAAATAAACAAAGACACAAGTATTCATCTTTATATATATATATATAGAGAGAGAGAGAGAGAGAGAGACATTTTGTAAAATTTACAATTTTTTAATTAACAAACTCTACGATTTGAAAGCGAGCAGCAGTAACACTTCTAAATAAAGCCTTTTTATCTCAAACGCGCAACACTGTTGCCACTCGGGAAAATTAGTGCGGAAATTACAGCTTTCAGAATTTTTATTAGTCCAAAGGGGCTTTGTCCCTGAGGGACTACTATTTTCGTTTTGCGATTTTGCGTCGAATCACTCTGAATGTCTGTTTCACTTTTCAAACTCTTGCCACCATATATTATCGCAGTGTATTGTATTTTAAGAAATTAAATAATGAAAAATCTGCATAAATATATATATGTTTCAGAATTGTGATAAAGCAACAGTACCTTACCGTACATTTTCACCCGAATATGGGCATCTGGAAGCCCAAATTTAGAATTTGGAATTTGTTTTATTATTTATTTCATATTTTGTAAAACTTTAACGAATTTTTTATTAACAAATTCAACTATTTAAAAGCGAGCAATGGCAACACTCTACGGAAGGGAGGGGGAAGAACCTTCTGTATCTCCAGCGCGCGGAACTGTGCATCGGAAGTTCTAAAGATATGCTCATTTTAAAATTATTTTGTGATATTGCTGTTTTATAGTTTAAGAGCGAAGAACGTGATATTTAATAAATAAAGATAACACACAAGACGTTTTAAAAAACACCTGTTTGGACGTAATTTAAAATCTGAAGCATTCCAGTTTTTTTTTTATATATTTCGACTGATTAAAATCATACGAAGATGTGAATAGCCGAAATAGCTTCCCACGAATTTTTGGAATCCGGAAAAATATATTTAACGTTTGGCAAAAAAATTTTTATTAACAAACTCTATGATTTGTAAGCTAGTAGTGACAGCACTTCTCGAAATAAAGCAGATTTTCATCTTCAGCTTACGAGACTGTTGCCACTTGGAAGAATAAGGGGATGAAAATAATCGTTTTTCCGCGTTTTTAATCAATAGCTCTGATTTTAGCTAATTTTTGGGGAAAAAACTTGGACGTCGACCTTTACCAGGACCCAAAAAAGAATTGTAGAAAGTTTGGTGATGATAGCTATAGCAGTGACTGAGTTATTAGAGAACAACCAAACACACAGATTTTATATATATAGATGGGAAGGCATTATTTTTGAGATACTTCTCTTAAAAATTCCAAGTATGCTTTGTTGATAATGATAAATTTCACTTAATTAGAGTTACCTAATGGTTGCAGCGTGATTAAATTTTCATAGTATCTGTTAAAAATTCAATATCTCGAAAAGAATATGATATTAGAAACAATAGCATCTTTAAAAGGAACTAACATGCATAATTTCTATAATATACTTCATTTAAATTATTTATAGGAACATGTATTTTTTATTTTCAAAAATCAAGACTCAATAATTTTTAGTTGATAATAATATATATAACTCTATTTATATAGCTACTATGAAGCTGTTATTAAAAGAATTTCTTAATTCTAGTTCGCCTAAATTAAAATTAAAAAGAGGCATTCGACTCTCGATATTCAGATCCCAGTTTAAGACCTGAAAGGGTTTTAAGTTAAACAGTTACGGTAGATGTATTATTTTAAGAATCGCCAAAAATTTTGAATGAAGTATATAAACTCATCTATATTCGAAGCAGTAATATGAAACACAAAGAAAAAATGCTGTGATATTATTGCATTAATACGTGTGGGGACAATTACAATAAAATGCAATTTAAAAATAATAAATAAAATTTTTAAGGCATAAAAACGGATTTATTTCAAAGAATTACTTACCCACGAAGCTTATAGCAAATTTTTCCCCCAAATAAAATGACTACAGTTTCTCATTTGACGGAAGAGAGAATTTGGGTAAGGGGAATATTAATACTTGAAATCAAATATTTGTAAGCATAAATAAATTAAAAATTAATTAATTCAATAACAGTTTATTAATTTGGCATGTGTTTTTCGAAAACACTGTATAAGTAAGGATGTTGGTAAAGTTAAAAATTCTGACTTGGATACCACGTGACTTCCTTGTAAGGTTTACCAAATTATGCATATTATTTCCTGCACTTCATTTAAATTTATTTCCTCGAATTATTCGAACTTAATTAATCGATCCCTCAAGGCAAGTTGAAAATGACATCAAAATCTACAAATTTTGAAATTAAATACTACGCGAGTCAAATTTCTTGTCATTTACATTTTTTTATAAAGGGTATAAAACTTTCTCAAATATAAGTATAGGAACCAGGAGACCGCATTAAAATATAGACTTCGTTATTTTTCGAAAATATTTTTTTAATTTAACATTGCCAAAACGTCTATACTTTCTTCATTTAAAACACTTCTGTAATTGAAAGTATATGATTACTAGCAAAGATTGCGGAAATAAAGGCCGGCTAAGGACTTTTAAGTCGGGTAAGGGAGTTGACTACATATATGTATACTTCTGGTACCATCGATTGCAATAGAAACGAAAGGTGCAGCATTAGATGTTTAACAGTCATATGTGCAGAATTTCAATGTTCTATGGCTAATCGTTTTTGATTTATGGGAGATAAATACGCATGCATGTACAGACGTCACAAAAAAGTCCGTTTTGATTTTATTTTACAATCTGTTTTGGAATCAAGAATCCTTTATTTCGTCTGTACGCACAGACATCAAGCAAAACAATAGTCAAAATGGGAGTGGTCAAAATGGATATTTCCGTTGAAATCTGATAACTGAAATTTGATGAAACCGCGATTATAATACTTCCTTTACTTCGTACAGGGAAGTAAAAATAGAGGAACTGTTGGTTAGTGTTTTAATTAAGGACTTATTAAATTTTTAATTTACTAATTTTCAAGTGGAAACAATGTTCATTTTATCGTATGGTAATTTCCCTTTGACCTTTAACAGAATCAATTTGGAGAAGATTTTCAGGTAGTTTTTACGTGTATGTTTCAATGAAAATCAAACACGGATTTAAGTAAATGCGTTTCATTGCAGGTAATTTAATTACAGTTTTTTAGTGAATGTCCACTTATTTCTTATATAATTATTTATGTGCTTGCTTAAGTATAATGCATTGCCAACGATTGTATAGGTAACTGCATTTAGCACAGACTGCGTGGCGCACGACAAACTGAATCAGACATGGGATACTTATTTATGGTTCGATTTATCTTCGGCCACCCGATGATATAATACCGGACTACGATATGCATTATATATATTAATATATATAT
>KK121290.1:33246-72134 GCA_000611955.2 Stegodyphus mimosarum | reverse complement strand
ATATAATAATATAATATATTACGTGAAAAGGTATCAAAACAAGATTACATAACAAAAGGTGAAACGGTGATCTTATTATAATCAAAAAATGAGTCAACATGAAACATCAAAAACATCAGTCATCAGTCTTCGGAATATGACGATTTAGGTCACATGATAAATTTAATAAAATTATACAGAACTTATGCTATCTCAATAAAAAAAGGAAAAAGGAAATTGTTTTCCATACAAATAATACACAAATAAATAAATAAACAAACAAACAAATAAAATTTCTTCTATTACAAATAAATGTTTTCGGCACTATCCTTCATAAGAATTTTGAAGAACGCATAGAAAGAAAGCTAAAGATATCTTTGCATACTAAGTTCCTGAATGCAGATTTTTAAACGATATATATTGGGTTAGAAAGTTATCAATTTAGATGTACTTGCAGATAAGTTTTTGCAGTTAGGTTGTCTTTCGTAATAATGCTGAAATTGAAGTTTTAGTTTTAATAAATTTCAGTTATTCTATGGCGCTATATTTAGTTCTTATCTTAAACTGGAACGATGCATATATGATTAGACAAATGTTTAAGACATATTCAGCTGTGCAATCATTTTGGAATACCTTGTATATGATGAAAATCAGAAGCAAAGAAACCAGATTTCTGTAATTGCACGTTTGCCTAATTTTAAATTTTACATTCGGAAATTTTCGCCTATTTAGACTTTGCATATGTTTAACAGCATTTCATTAACTTCGGTTATTCTCCCAACCCAATTTTAAAACTAACTTTAAATAAAGCAATTGAACTGCATGAATATGTGCAAACTTTAAAATTCTACTTATTAAAATATAATGTTAACGATAATTTGCTTAAAAATTATTTTTCTAAATGTAAACAGAGTGAATTTCCAGAACAGATTTGGTGTAAGGATATAATTAAAAGTTATAGAACAATTACTCGTTTCTTTCAATAGCTAATACAGACAAAGTTTCAGCCAGAAGCAATTCTATTTTTATGTTTCTGAAAGACTTGACGATTAGTAGCACTGAGTTTTAACTATTTGATACAGTAATTCTATTTTTATGTTTATGAAAAACTTGACGATTAGTAGCATTGATTTTCGCTTACTTCAAATAGAAATTCACTAACAATAAAGTTATTACAGGTAACAAATCAATTTATACTTATTTTTTTGTTTTGCTAGATGCTTAAAAGAATCTTTTAGTACAGTTGCTTCTGATAATAACTTTGAAGCCTTAAGATGTACTGCTGTCATAACAGGTTTTTTCATCTTTGTGTGCACTTCAATAAAATATCGAAAATTAAAGTAGTTGTATACTTTTGCTTATATTCCAAAGCCGTCAACTCTATAAAAATGTATAGTAGTGAAATAAATCAGTCTGGTTCTTTCTTCCTTGCTACTTGTTTCAATTTCAACATGAATGTAGGCTACAAATATCTCTTTGTTAGTTCTGTTAATTAACCGTGTTCGAGAAACTTCTTAAACTAATTAACCTTACACACTTTTAATATTAATTATCAGACATGATTCTGAAAGTGTTGGCAATGCGAATAAAGTTTGAAAAGCAAAAATTTGCTCTCAGCTGTCATTATTGTGAACTGGTGTCTAGAACAAATGACTGAGATCTATCATTACTGTAATGATAAAACCTGTTATTTCCTTAAGTAATTTTAATTTTATTTTATTTTAGCGTCATTTCCAATCAAAGTAAATTAACTGATTGATAATATTAATTTCCATACATACAATATTGATTAATTAAATCACGCCTGTTTGAGACTGTTTTTCTATGACTTTAATGGAAAGTCATGAATAGCTAAGTTTCATGAATTTTGGCCTACTTTGCGAAGGCTCAAAATTGTTAGACGATATGATAAATATTAATACCTCGCTGAGATAAAATTTCATTTGAGTTTGTAAAATAAAAGTATAAACCGATATTAACGTGAAAATAGTACAGTTTTCCTCAGATTGATGATGCAGTTCTGTAAAGAATTTCTTCCCCTTTTAGTGCGCGCCTTTGGAATGTAATAGAAAATCATGTCCGTCTGGCATTTGGTAGGTCGACATTTCGAATCCCTGCGAAGTCATTGCACAGATTTCATGTTTTTTTTTCAAAAAATCCTAATGACAATGGCACCCGAATTAAAATGTGGTGGACGATAATTTATCGCCACCACTGTTTGGCGGCTAGATATCCTCGTCCTCATTCGTCTTTTTAATTGGGGGAGAATGTAAGGTATTTTATCCTTCCTTCTCTTATACCTTTGTGATTAAATTTGGAACACCTCGGGCTAGCTATCGGAAGGTCCGGCATTTGAAACCAGGCGAGGGCTGTGCACATTTTTCACACCTTGTACTCCTAAGTATGCAAACCTAATGACTCTACAGTAACGTCCGAACTAAAAGGGGTGACGATAACTCGTCATAGCCAGTATTTGACGACTGGATTTCTTCATCCCCAGTCGCGCTTTATGTCGAAAAGGTATGGTATTTTCTCCTTCCTTACCTCATGCCTTCAAAGTGTAATTGCAAATCACATCTAACTGGTATGTGAAGGTCCCGAGTTCGAATCATGGCGAAGGTACTTCTCACTTTTCATGGTTCTTGAGCCGATAAATAAATGGGATAGTTCTATAAAATAATGATTTTTTTAAGGAGAGAGGCCTGTTTCATATTCTTCCGATATATTTATAGCATTGCTTTAAAATTAAGTTTAAGGCAGAATTTTGCTTCATTTCAACTATTATGACCTAACATGACTGTATTATTTAAAGTTTTTATTCATTCCTCCTTGGAAAGAATGAAGAGTAATTTTCTTCATTTAAAGAGTACAAACTTTAGAGAAAAGTTATTAATTAATTCATTTCTTTAAAAAGATTTTCTTAAAAATGCACAATTATTCTTTTTAGAAATAAATAAAATATTTATATACATGTCTGGTTCAACCATTATAATTTAATTACATTCTAATACTTAATCTTTTATATACTCGCTTAATTTCATTGTTAAAATGCATTAATAACTACATTACAAAATCTATTTTTAAAGGTTTTTAGACACTAATGAGTTTAAATTGAACTTGGTACATTATTTAAATGGTTTAATTCCAGCTCCTTTTTTTCAGGTGATAGACTTATCTCTTCTGTTTTTTAATTTTTTTTAACAGATGGCACTATAGTTCTTACTCCTTTTTAATCCTTTTTTTTATTTCGTTTACTTAATTAATTATTTCTGGCAATAATATACCGCAGAATATTTTGGTACAAGAAAGCGAGTGATCTGTGTCAAATGACTTCAATAAAATCACTCTCTAAGAAACTAACTCTAGTCTAAAGGCGAAATTTACTTAATCTGCATACGTTATGCCAGGAAAATGCTACCGAAATTTGTAAAATGTTTGTTTAGCTGGTTTTCAATATAGAAACTTTCGCTTTTTAAATATTTCTTTTACTTAATCTGATAGTATAAAATAATAGGAATTAATTATTTTTCTCGTTTTCAGATTTTCTCTTTTTTATTATTCGTTTCTTTTCGCTTTCTTACATAAAAGGCTTTAACACTTTATTAATATAAATTTTGAAGATAATACACACATTAATATATATATATAGACGTTTGTATCCGTTTAATTAGCAATAAATTTTATATTCCATTTACAATAAACTATTATTTTTTCTGGAGAATGGTTTACACTTGCAAGAAAGTATGTATGAACATGGTATATAACTTCGGCTTTCTTGCCTGTTAATGAGGTCTTCCTTTTTCATGGTACCCAGGCCAGATTTATTTATGTGAAGCAATTTATCTCCGAAGTATTGTTGATCAGGGTCATCGCGTTTACTATGCTCTAAAACAAGAGAATAACAAAAACATGATTTTCATTTATTCGATCAGAAAACTGTTTTTTATACAAAGAGTTCCTGTATTAAATTTTAAATAAAAATTCAAGATTAAAAATGTTTTAAAAGGTTAAGAAAATATCATTGCCTTTACATTTTTAAATAGAACTTAGTTCAAGAAAGTAAATGAAAATCATTTGCAATAATGCAAGGTAGAACGAAAGGCAGATTTTGTACATTTGCATTTCAGTCTTCAAATGCAGATCTGTTAATAGAACATTGAGCTAACATTAAATAAATGTATGAAATCGTTGTATGGGAAAAATGTAAGGTTCTGAGTAATTAAGTATAGAAATGGTAAATATAATATTTTGTAATCTTACTTCCAAATAAACAATTTAATAATCAGTACAGCTGCAAACACCTAATATTCACTTCTCCGTCACAAACAAATCATACCCAGGCTCGATTAGATAACATGTAAAGGTTTATTATTGTTTTAACGGACCAGTTATTATGATTTAGACCTTTATATAACTTCTTCTCATTTTCTGACCATAAATGTAAATGTGTTAAATTGTGTGTATTTAAGTTGAGAGTTTTGGATTGTAAAATAGAGCGTGTTTCTGCTTTCTGCCTCTCGAAGCCACTTTACTAGGCTTTGCTAGCTCAGATAAGATTAAAATTCATCGGCTTTGCGTTATTCCTTCCGACACTTAACTGTTACTCCGGTCAGATGTTCTGAACCAACTCAAAATCATTTGTGTAGTCTTTGACTATTAGGCTTAATTTAATTTTTGAATTTGACTTTTACATAAGCTGCAGCGCCACAAGTGTTAATCGATCCTGTTATCACGAGAATTGCGTTTGTGGTTAAGTTCTGATTTAATAAAGAGTTTATTTTTCTGACGTCTCTATAGTTAACTTCAGACACAGAGATAATTCGTTCCAAGTCTGTTAGGAGTTTGATACTAGTTTGTGCTAGCAAAGAATGTCAAACTCTGCACATAGTTTAAAATTCCTGAACTGTATTTTTGCAAGTAGATAAAACCGTAGTCATATCTATAAAAATTATAAGTCCTTAAGATCTACATAAATATACTTAATACGCAAATGACATACAAATGATGACTTTATTCTAATTTGGAACTAAACTATTTGATACCTGTTAACATACTAAACTTAGTTTCAAATTATCGTCTCTACCTCCTAAACGAAGGTGAAGATTCCTTATCTGAGTCGACTTCGGGTTCTGGGAAATCGGCAATCCTTTTCTCCAACACGCTAGGTATCAATCTTGAACATTCTCTATACACAACGCCGTAGACAGAAACATTACTCTTGTCGTCAGACACTTTTGTCACAAATGGTCACACAGACCGAAACTTCCTATGAAATTCCCCGAATAAAAAAGAGAAAGACCTTCCGAAAGCCCTCTTGGAATTAGAATTTGTAGATAGGAACTGGACGTTGCTATCAAATCCCCATCAGAATCAGTATTCTCGATCACGAAGACTCTAAGGAAAAAAATTCCCTTCAAACGTCAGTAACCGCGATTACTTCATTACCTTCGAACAAGAATCTTATCTTTTAATTTTTTTTAAACTTCTGTAAAACTGGAACTCTTTAACCCGCCTTACAGGAGCCTTTATCTCTCAGTCATTTTGTGTCTGTGAAACTGGAATCAAATACGTATATGCTTAGAATTACAGAAAATTCATAAATATTAATTAGAAGAATACACTTCATGCACATAGAGAATTCATAAATATTTATAACTGAGAAAAACTGTTTGTAAATAATTATAAAATATATTATCTTATTTAAAAACTAAATTACTTTAAAATATTGCTATTATTTAACAGCAGTGTTGGAGAAGAGAAAAGTTACGTTTTACAATATTTTCCTTATTACTAAGAGTCAATTATTCTGGAATCCAACGTTCTTCCAAGAGCTCAAAGAAGGGAGCTAGCTGAGGAAACTCATTAGCACAAGATATCCTAAGCGTGCTCAGTACTATCGAAATCAGGCAAGTATAATAGCTGATATATTCAAGCAATATCTCCATTTTGAAGGCATTAAGTCATTATAACAGTTCCATAAGATCAAGCATTGCCATCCATGAACAAAAAACTTGATATTAGAACCTTAACGTCGAAGCAATACATTTTCTACGTATGCCTAGGAGGCTGCAGAATCTTCTGCTATATATGTGATGCTTGGTAAGCTCATTTGTGAAGATTCATTCCTAAGCAAGTAAAACGCCCTCGGGAAACAGTATTTTTTATCGGTATGCGATGGAAAGTTGAGTACTCAGACACTTTCCTGGAAATCTGGATTCAGCCACAAAATAGTCTGTGTGCCTAATCTTAACTCTTATGACGATAAAGACGTTACTGTCTTAAACATTCTTCGTTGGAATTCCCAGAAAGGGTATTGCAATGCAATGATCTTCTCTTGCGCGTGAATATTTATGCGTTGTGTTGTGACTTATCTAACTTGTCTTATAGTAAGATCAGAATAAGCCCATGAAATTCATCGTGGCAAAGAGAGCAACACTGCGCATGTCGTTGGCAAGAACCTTGAGCACTTTACAGAAAACAACACGATTTCGCTCAGTCCCGTCCCCCGATGACGGAGAGCCCGAGTTCGAGGGTCTCCCACCCCTTTTCCCCCAACCACTCGAGAGGACTTTCAGCTCGCCATATATTTAGAGTGTTCCGATGCCGCAAAGACACTATACATTTACAAACATCCATGCCTTCTGCGGGATTCGAATCTAGGCCTATCTAGGGATTCGAATCTAGGTAGGCTCCCTTAACCACTATACCATCGGCAGCGAATATTTATGCCGGCAGTATACTCATGCGAATATCAGCTGATAGGTTTAAACCCGATTTTTAAAATTTGCGTAACAGTTTCTTCTAATAAATAGTAATATTTAATGATGTTCAGATGGATTTACGCCTGATTGGAAAATTTCTAACTGTTTTCAAATTTGTCGTTTTATTCTTAGCTAAGATATGTGAGAAAATATCGAGTGTGCTTCTTTTTATGGTTTGCTGAGCTTCATCTTATTTGCAAACTCTCTGCACAAATATTAGTACAGGGACACCAGATTTCTAGCTTTAGTAGAAAGTTATTATCATAAATAATTACAGTGAATGGAAATTTTAATTATTCTTATCACAGAATTCATCACTTTTGCAATTATTATTTAATTTTGAATCGCAGCATCCGAATCACAGGCAAAATTTGTTAGTGACTAACATTCTCCTGAAGTGCCATTTTTCATAAATCTAAACAAGGAATATACAGATTTTTATCTGATGCGAAATTTATTCAGTATTATGTAACATACACTCATGAATTTCGAAATTCAGTATTATGTAACGTACACTCATGAATTTAAATAAAATTTTTAATGTGCTTTTACGTTTTTTACTTTGTATGATAAGTAGAAAAACTCATCTTGCATGCAACTGTATTATTCGTGATTAAGGACTTCAGAAAGTATTGAAATGCATATATTTTAAAGTTGATTAAGGATTTAAAATCTACTGAATGGTTCTGTATTCCTAAGCATAAAAATTACAAAGAAACCTTTTTGGGAATAACTGCATTTTTATTAATATAAATAAATATTCTTCTCTTGTCAATCATAATCATTTGCAATGATACATAGTATTTACTTATAATGTATTTTTGTCTGTAAACAGAAAACTAACTAAAGGCATTGAAATAAAATGTTTAAAAAAAGCTTAAAAAATACTTTTAGAATAATTTTCTTAGGGAAACCATTTTACTTTGCATAATATTAATGCATTGTATATTAATAAAATATCGTCGGGAAAAATTAAAATATTTCTGAAAGTTCAAGCATAGTTTGAAAATTACCAAACGAAATATATTTCTGAGGTAATATGTTCCAAGAAATGACAAAAAGAGTTTATTAAAAAATTATGATGATTAATATCTTTTTATGCAATTGAAATAAAACGTACGTGAAATACATTAAATTTCAGTTATTTTGCCAGTTTGGATTCTGTTAGTCAAATCTGATTTAAATTAAGCCAATGGAATGTTTTGTATTCTAATCGAATATTCCATAACAAATTTATTAAAAAGGAAAACAATCACCAGCGAAGATGTTTTCAGACGATTTGATTAGATTTGTTTCATTTAGGAGTTCTAATTTTTGCCTTTCTCGAATAAAATATAATTATATTAATAATAAATATAAGTGTCATAACAAGTAAGTATAAATTGTGTGCTTTTAGATTTTTAACAGAAATAAGAGAACAGCACAACATCTGGTATGATCAACGCAATTTACGATTTTTTTTCCAGCACATATTCTGAAATGTTTTTGTACAACAAATTAAACCCTACGTAATCGATCTCTTTTGCTTCACGAAAGTATTGAAAGAATAAAGATTTAAAGTTAAATAGTGAATTTCTTCGCCTTAAAAAAGTCGAATTTGTTTGCCAGTTTCAATTATGACCATGAAACTATTACAGGGCAGCAGAAATATTTCAGAACTGACAAGCACAGATATTAACAAAAACAATTAAGAATAACAGCTTCCAGCGTCAAACAACTGATAATACTTTGCTCTTGAATATGATTGACAACTCACATTAGGGGAGCATTTTCAAAACAAAGCATAATATTTACGCAATCGATAACTTTTTGAAATGTCGCTCCACAACTAAAAGAAAAAAAATGAAGGATTAAGAAAAATTGTGCTTCCTCATGCAAGAAGGGGAGGATTTGACTCGAATTTTGAAGAACAGCAGAAGTGTCCTCTAAAGGGAGAAAGATGAGTGGATTACGGAGGCCAACTGACCTAATTTGCCCACTTTCTCCTTTTGTATATAAAGCTCGAGTTGTCACTGCTTGGACAGAATTCTCTCAGCATCATGGGAGCATCTAAGGTAAGACTTCTCTCTTCTTTTTATGGATTTGACCATGTGATTATTAAGCTAGTCAAATAAAGGAAAGAACCAATTTTGCTATACGTTTCGGTAAGGAATCATTAACTTGGGGCAGAGCTTTGTGTTTTAGGATTGTATTTTAGGTGTTTGAGATTCAGATCCTTTATTTAAATATTTCTCTCAAGCAGCTGACAGTTTACTAATCAGAGATTTTTTATTACTTTTAAAGTATTAGATTTGGTATAAAGTTTCGGTTTTTTGACTGAGACCATTATTGCGATGTTTATTGTAGATTTTCCAATAAAAGGCATCAAATCTAAGTAAAATACATAAATTTATGCAATAAGAACCAAAGTGTACTGTACAAATTCGTAAAAGTAATCAACGTCTTCAATACTATGTATTAGGTATTTATCAAAACTCTATTCATTATTTGAAATGTACAGTTAACTAATCGACTTATTTTAGGATGTAATGTTAAAATTGAAGCCCATTTCAAAATTCATATAGTTTCAGAGCGGTATAAAAAAGAGCGAATGAAAGACTACTTTAATAAAATTAATTTAATTTTAAGAAAATAGCATGTCACCTGATAATGAAATGTGTCAATAGATGAAAATTTAACGTAACTAAATATTCCCACTGTTTTATATGACAGGTGAGTGGTTGCTTAACAGGTTAAAAATTTGAACATAAAAAGGAAACCTTAATTTTCCATACATAGTCAAACTTAATGAGTTAAAAACATTTATGCATATTAGAAATACATTAAACTGCTGGAAATAGTGATAATTCTAAAATAAAAGAAAATGAGAGAGCGTTAGATATATATTAGCAAATCAGAACCAATGCTAACGTTTTTCAATATTCTTCTGACTGCAAGTAAATATAATACAAGAAAAGTCAGTGGGCAATAATATTTAGCATTGTACTCAAAAATATAAAAATCCAATGTAAGTAAAGCTGTTAGACAGGAACTCTGAGAAATTTATCATTTTAATGGAATGAGTTAAATTTATGAACGCGTGAAACTGTCCATAGACTTCTATATTGATTTCAAGATAATGTTACGGGATTTGACTAAGTAAAAAGCTGAGAGGAAAATCAAAACAAACCTTTGAAAATGTAATATAATTTGAACCTCAATACTACAAAGTTTGAATTATGTATACTGTTAATTTTAAATAAAAAATGAAGCATTTTTGAATAATAAACCGCGTACTAAGCTAATCATTATTATGAAGGAAGCCTGGATTCATATTAGTTCATAGTTATTTACAGTTACAATTGCTTAAAAAATATTTTTCCATGCATTTTTAAAACATTAAATTCAATCAAATTACCAAAATAATAGCTGCAGTAACAGAATTTTAAAAATTTCAAACATTTTATATCTTCCATTGTAAAACCCCAACAGAATCTGTTTGTCCTTATTGATCATTATCCTTGTAATTTCGCAATACATCTTCCATACCATCAAGAGTATTCGAACCATTATGATCTCAAAGACGTAACATTTTAAAATTCTGCTTAGCTTTGAAACTCGTGAATATTAATCTTTTGATGGAAAATACGAGAAATACTGTGAAACTGAAATTCCCCCTGGTTTCAGAGATGTTTAACAGTCAAACATTTGCGTGAAGAACAGAAAAAATTTTGCTTAAGAATACGGTAGACTTTGATTTTCTCCGCGTGTATCGTAAATACAAGCCAGTATCTTTTAGAAGATCCTCCATGCAGATATTCTTGCTCCAACAGATAACTCATGAACTTTGTGATGATCAATTAATCCCAATCATTCAACCTACTAATCACATAACAGAACCTTTTCATTCTCATTTAATATACAGGCGATGAAACATCTGAATGCCAGAAATGCTATGTAAGAGAATCGTGTTTCGATTTTGTTTAATTTTAATATTCATCGATGTGTGAAAGTCAGCCCAACATTTTAAGGTATCTGCACGGAAATAAAAAAGAGAACTCTTTTTTCAAATAATGGGGTTTCTAGCTCTTCTAAATGTTTACATAATAGTAGGGAATGTATTATTAAATATACTGGTGATACGTTTCTAAATTTCTGTTGTGTACAGAACCGTTAAAAAGGAATTAAATGTACGGAACAAAATCAATAAGTTTTAGATTTTAAGGTGTCCCTAATGCGTCCAAATATTTTATTTTATTTTTTTCTACTATGTAATAGAAAACTTAATAGTTACATTTATTTTACGTGCATTCTGCGATTTTTCATAAAATCACAGTACACCTTTGTTCTGCTCAAAAGTTTCTTAAAATAATTTTAATTCGAATATTTTAAAAGAATTATATGTACATCCATATGTTTCGATTTAGGACATTTTTAACTTCCCCATTGGCAGCAGAACATTTATTATCATATTTCTCTAAACGTCTCCATCCTATATCATTAAAGTTAAACAAAGTTAGCAAAATTTTCTTTCAGATTTATAGATTCTTTACTGCAATTACTAGTAAGACTTAATTGTTACAGGTTCTTCCTGGGGTTTCTAGCACAACCTCATGTCCATTTCACTAGAGACCGTTTACACGCTTTTTAATAATGAAGTTTCGTTTTTCACAGCGAGCAATTTTAAACATGATTAAACATGATTAAACATGTTTAAACATGTAAATTTGATTTCGTATAAATCTTGAGGTGGGATACTTTTAAATTCAAAGTACAGTTCTTTCAACAAGCAAGCAGGTTTCCTAATTTCCATAAATATTGTTTTTTATTTATTTAATTACTAAATTATTAGAATGTTTTCATCCCTTTTTCACGTCAAAACCTTTCGTATTCATTTATTTAGTAAGTAGTTTTCTAATGAAATGATGGCGACCAAGAAGTAGATTAAATACATTTACTTTAAGTTTTTTGGGCATACTTAAGTTTTTAACTCACATTATCTGCCGACTGTGCCTTTAAAAAACAGAAAATGTAATCAATTTACTGAAATAAAAAGAATCCAAGTCACATATTTCTTTTTGGAGAAACGAATGTTTTATGTTTTAGACTGCAGACGTTAGTTTTAATCTGCAAACAGCATAAATGTGAACAATAATAGCTTTTCACTTATTTAAAAACATATTAAAACATAACAACAACAATAAACTTTTTAAGAAGATTTATTATTTTCCTTAGTGGCAGTTTAGGACAGAAAGATGAATACATCATTCATTTCTGAAATTTCTTCATACTGTACGGTTCTAAGTACAAAATCATATTTTGACAGATATCTGTATCTTTTACTATATTCGGTTTGACAGCCATATTTGCTAGATATAAAACTGCGAGTACATCTCTTATATTCACCATGCTTTAAAATTGATTTAAAAAGTCATAATTTAAACTGTATTTCGAAAAGAAAAGTGAACCAACTTGTGGCGACATTTCTGTCAGACATGTGTCCCTGCAGAAGACTAAAATCGTCTGGAATTTATAATGATCATCTTAGGAAGCTTTCTTTATAATTATTTTAGAGTTTATTATAAAAAATTTAAATTTTTATTAAAATTGAACATTTTAGAAATGAGTTTATAAGTTCTCAAAGTTTTAAACATGTTCAGATATTATGGGAAAACTGATAAACTGCATGAGAGAATATAAGGAAAAATACCATATTTTAAGAGTAGATAATAGCAGAACTGTTCTAATTATATGAAATGGATACCATTTTATTTTCTATAAAATTTTTAAAAGTGTAAATTTATAAATTAAAAAAAATAACTAAAGAAAAAAATCTGAAAGGTTTCAGATTTTAAATTACATCCAAAGGGACGTTTTTTTTAACATTTTGTGTGTTACCTTTATTTATTAAATAACATGTTCTTCTCATTCAAAACATAAAATTCAGTTCAGGCGAAATATCGCAAAATAATTTTAAATTGAGCACATCTTCAGAATTTCCGATACACAGTCTCACACGCTGGAGATAAAAATGCTTTTTCTCTACCACGTTGCCATTGCTCGCTTTGAAATCATTGAGTTTGTTAATCAAAAATTCGTTAAAGTTTTACAAAATATGAAATCGGTAATATAACAAATTCCAAATTTCAAATTTGATCTTTCAGATACCCATATTTGCAGTAGGATTGTGTAATTCAAAATTGGATGACTCTAGGTACCGTCGTTTTATCATAATGCGAGAAACATGCATTTATGCAGATTCTTCATAATTTAATTTCTTTAAATATGATACAGGAAGATAATATTTAGGGGAACAATCTGAAAAGTGAAACGGGTATTCAGAGTGAACCGACGCAAAATCGCAAAACAGAAACAATAGTCCTTTAGGTACAAAGCTCCTTTGGACTAAAAAAATATATAAAAATCTGAAAGCTTTCAGATTTTCCATTACTCCCAAAGGGGCGTTTTTTTAATGTTTTGTGTATTACCTTTGTTTATTAAATATCATGTTCTTTGCACTTAAACCATAAAATTCAGTTTAACAGCAATATCACAAAGTAATTTAAAATGAGCCTATCTTTAGAATTTCCGATACACAGTCTCACGCGCTGGAGATAATTTTTTTTCGTACAGTGTTATAGTTGCTCGCTTTTAAATCGTTGAGTTTGTTAACCAAAAATTCGTTAAAGTTTTACAAAATATGAAACCGATAATGAAACAAATTCCAAAGTCCAAATTTGGGCTTCCAGATGCCCATATTCGGGTGGAAACGTATGTTATTCAAAATTTGAATGTTCTAGGTACCGTTGTTTCATCACAATGCTAGAAACATACATACATTTAAGCAGATTCTTCATTATTTAATTTCCTTAAATATAATACACGACTCTAATATTTGGTGGCAACACTCTGAAAAGCGAACCCACATTTATAGTGAACCAACGCAAAATGCCAAAACGAAATTAATAGTCCTTTTGGGCAAATTGTCCCTTTGGACTAATGATGAATGTCTGTAAAGTGAAAACAGTCTTTAAATCACGAGAAATAATGAATTAAAATAATAAATTGTCTGCAATATGATATTCATATATTTACTACAATACATACTAACATATTCCATTTGTTTTAGATAAAATCAGCAGTTTAAAGGTTTTGAATAATGAATGATGTGTCTAAATTTTCCGCATTTAAATTTTTTTAATTAATATAAATCCTTAAAATAGAGCTATAATTATATAGAGCTATAATTATTTAATATATTAAATAAGCTGAGAGAGAACGGCTTATTTCTCTTATAGCATAGCACAAATAAATTTATTTATGTTAACTTCTTTCTTGAATTTTTTACATCTGTTATATCTAATAAACTTAATTTTAATAATAACGTATTTTTAATAAATTAATTTATTTAATTCCTCAATTATTGAATTACTCTATTTATTTTTAATAACCTCATTTAATTTATTTTTAATAACTTCATTTAATTTATTAACTCAGTTTATTTTTAATAATTTAATTTCATTTCATTAGTGCGCAGTTTTTAAAATTATTCATAATTATTCTTTTTTCCCTCTATAGAATTGGACCCGTTGGGCTGTTTTAAGTTGCACTCTCCTACTGGTATCCGGCTTAGGAGGAGGCGGTTATGGTGGTGGAGGCGGAGGTTACGGTGGAGGAGGCGGTGGTTTTGGAGGTGGAAAAGGAGGCGGCGGTTTCGGAGGAGGAGGTGGAGGTTACGGAGGAGGAGGTGGAGGTGGAGGTTACGGAGGAGGAGGTGGAGGTGGAGGTTACGGAGGAGGAGGTGGAGGTGGAGGCGATGGAGGAAAGACAGTCTTCATTGCGGTCCCGATCAAGACAATAAGTGGTTTAGGAGGAAGCGGTGGTGGAGGATATGGAGGTGGCGGAGGTGGAGGAGGTTATGGCGGAGGTGGAGGAGGAGGCGGGAAAGGTGGTTTCGGAGGTGGCGGATACGGAGGCGGTAGTGGAGGAGGAGGAGGAAAAGGATTCGGTGGATTTGGAGGTTTCGGCGGCGGAGGATATGGCGGTAGCTCTGGAGGAGGAAAAGGTGGATTCGGAGGTGGAGGATATGGCGGCGGCGGCGGAGGAGGAGGAAAAGGTGGATTCGGAGGATTTGGAGGTGGAGGATATGGTGGCGGAGGAGGAAAAGGTGGATTTGGAGGATTCGGAGGTGGAGGATATGGCGGCGGCGGAGGAGGAGGAGGAAAAGGTGGATTCGGAGGATTTGGAGGATATGGAGGTAGCAGTGGAGGAGGTGGAAAAGGCGGTAGCGTCGGAGGAGGAAAAGGAGGTAAGAATTTCTGAACGTTCAAATTAAATTTAACATTTTTTAAGGCATTTTTTCCAGATGGCAACTGATGAACAGTTGAAAAACTGAAAAAAAATAGAATCCTGTTATTAACATTTTGAAATGATTACGCACATTTTGAAAATTATCTGCCATTAAATTACGCTTATTTTCTATGCATAAATGTTTTATAATTTTGCAACAAACATCTTTCTGGAAATATATTTTAACGTAAAAAAGAACATTTCTGAGTTTCTGAAGCATAACTTTAGATACTACGTTATAGAAATGAAAATAGCATTTAATTTTATTAATTTACCAGATTTCTTTCAAACAAGAAATATTTTTTAAGTATATGAATGCACTTTTGTATATGAAGGAATTCTAACAAATTTCATCTCTTTTACTATAATGGAAATATTATACAATCATATAATGAATTTGCTTACCTTAAAGCTAAAATATTAGCCTGCAAAAATTTGTAGGAGGTTTTGCTTAATTTAAACTTTGCTACTTCGTCACCTGCACCATAATGATACAAATAATATGTAATTTATTTATACTTTGAAGAGACACCAAATGCTGCAAAAAACATCTTAACAACATACATAGTAGTATTTTCAAAACTATCATGCAATAATTATTTTAACACAATCGTGTAATTGATGTTATTTCCGGTTGAAAGTTTTTTTTTTACCTAATTTAGTTTTGTTCAGTAACTTTTTTTTTCGTGAAGCACATTTTTAGAAGTTTATAGTTTGCCGGGTTATTTAAGATATAAAGTATTTATATAAGGAATTTGACAGCAGAGTTAGTCAAAACATAAATAAGACATAACAAAATACATGAAATGCATGACATGATAAATTTTACATTAATATAATTAACTCTTATATCGTCTGAAACTCAGATGTACACATTAAAGTGACGGAACAAAATAAAACAAAAACAAGAGCGTGTTTTAAAATTCTAGCTTTCAAACGCCCTGCGATATATTTTCTAGCTGTAGCGTTTCCTCTAATCTAAAGTTACGAATAAAGCTTCCTTAAAAATGGAAACGAAATTCCATTTTACTTTGGAATAATGTATAACGTACACAAAATTTTGTCCATATATATTAACTCGAAAGAAAAAAATCAGTGATATATTTTAATTAAATAAAAATTTAAAAAAATATTAATCTTAGCATTACTAAGAGATAACTAGGTATAAAATTTAAATTAAATTCAAATTTTTTATGATTTTAACGAGGTATATAAATAAATAAGAAGCCACCTTTTTTATACATGCGTAAGATAATTATTTTAAGTGCAATCAGTTTTAGTACTTTTAAATTGAAAATTTATTTCACTCAATTCATTAATATTGAACAGTTTCTAAAATTATTAAAAATGTGTCATATGAGAATCATAACCTATAGCTTTTCTTGCTTAATTTTGAATTTCAATTAACATGTTAAGCTACTGGTATGGATTATATACGCTTTTTTTTTCATTATGGAATGTACGGTTAGTTATGTTCTTGCTTTTCTCACTAGGTAGCGGAGGTGGTATAGCCATTGTAGGAATCACTCTCACCCAGTTAGGCGGAGCAGGAGGCGGAGGCGGTTATGGAGGAGGCGGAGGAGCTGGTGGTAAAGGTGGATTCGGAGGATTTGGAGGTGGTGGTTATGGATCAGGAGGCGGCGGCGGCGGTTATGGATCAGGAGGAGGAGGAGGTTCCAAAGGTGGATTCGGTGGATTTGGTGGTGCCGGTGGATACGGTGGTGGAAGTGGAAAGGGATATTAATGGTTGGTAAGTTATAAAATTATGCATTCTAACATTTATATGTGCGTTTCATGAAGCATTTCATTTATAACTGATTAAAATTTTAACCACAAAACGTAAAAATAGAATGTAAAATAGAATGTAAAAAATAGAATGTAAGAATGGGAAATATAATGCATTCAATGCAGTCAAATCTTGAATTTACACCATTCTTCGAACTGAATAAAAGAAGACTCATTCAGCTAAGTGATTTAGTTAAAAAGTATTTAAATTGAGATTTTCTCATTCAGTTCAAAATTCAATCTAAAGGATGAAATATATATCTTGTTTATCTAATCTGTCTTGAAAGTGAATGGGAATTTGATTACTGGCTTGAAAGATGAAATAATAAAATACTATCTTTTTTTCTACATTCACATTATAAATTGTTCCCCCCTTTCTTTCATTCTCTCACTCTTTTTTTATTTTTATAATTATTATTAACAAAGCGAATGCTATTATTAATTTTACAGAATTTTCGGTGTTAATTAAAACTACAAATGCCTTGCCATGCTGTGTGAAGGCTGCGTTATAAAGGATAGCAAAATTAAATATTATTTTCTTCCATCTGCAGGTTTTCTTCAAAGCCTTCACTGGTTCTAGAGGTGTCATAACAGCAACAAGGGGATATAAGAAGAAAAGTCTGATTCTTTTTGTCATTCTCCGGTGTGATTCACGAACAAACATTTACGCAAGTTCAAAGAGATGCCAAGCGCTTTGAACGACGGTGTAACGAACTGTGATCCAAATGTAATAAATTATTGTGTACATGATGCTTTTTTGCTCAATTTGCAGACGCAATAAAATTTAAAATGGAATTCAATGTTTCGCAGGTATTCACAAAGGAAACCAAGCCACAGAAAAAAAAATATGACTAGCATCATGCAATCAGAAAACCTAGCATGTTTGGTTTCGATTGCTTATTTTATCTTGATAGCACACATACTGTATGAATCTATAAAATACAATCATTGCATGCATTCAAAATTGCCTGAAACAGGTAGCGAAATAAATATTTAGAACGAAGCTTATGAATAATGAAGTTCATTAAATTTATCTCAGTTTGCAATAGAAAAATCTTTCGTTTACATAGATTAGCAAATAGCTTTCTTCACAGCATTACAAAAAAGGAATATATTATCTTATATTAAAAAACATATTCACTGATATTTTTCTTTTTATTAAATGACTAGCCCAAAAGAAATACTTTTTTTTCTATAATTTTTTTCTAATGGTGAAAGAGATATTCAAATATATGGAGCATATACAGCATTCATCTAGAACCTTTTAGCTTCCCTGAGCCACACTGGAAGACGACGATATATTCTGGGCTATACGAATTATTTCTAACAATTATGGCAGCTCGTGATCTTCAAAGTAAGTAAATCACAGAACTGCATAAGTTTCATTGATTATTTTCTGATTTGTTCAGGTTTGACGGCTGAAAACAATTTTGAATTTCACCTCTAAGGGAGAAATGTGCATTGTTGGTCGCGTTAGTTCAAATTTGCTCAATATCAAATTATTGCTTAGTATTGCTATGTATAAGAAAACGCATACACTGAAAACGTTTGAGTGAATTAGTGATTCACTTGATACACATCGCGAGCCGCCACTGTCTAATACTGACGACGAATGATAAGCAAAAGAAACTTAAAAATATATTTAAGTAATTTAAAATATATCAGTTACTGATTTTTTTTAATATGATGACACCAACATAGAATTATTTTGACATCGTATTTGACATTTTATACATATCACTTCATTAGTTTTATTTAAAACTATAACAAAAAAATCAGAAAATTATTGTGATATTCGGCTTTGAATTTGAGAAGCTAACAAATCATGCAGTTCTCAGGGAGTTCTTATCGGGATATCAAATGTATCTTCGGGGTGGGAATTTGACATTTCTTTTGAGATTCGCGCTCGCTCCGTGGGCCGCATGCGGCTCCCAAGCCACGGTTCATTTGTGCTTTAGAGTAATGAAATCTTTGTTATTAAATTAATGCTGGCAAAACGTTCAAATTTATCTGCCTGAGAAGTATGCCTAAGCTCTTTCGTAAAAGCTAGTTCTTCTTCTAATGAGTTTTAATTCAGCTTACGTGAAGTGAAACATGACAACCCTGAATGTCAAAATAACAAATAACAAACGATAAGAACCGTGTAATGTGAGCAAATTTGTTATATGTTCGAACGTTAAACACAACCTACTTCTTCAGCTGCTTCGAGCTCTATTCTTCAGCTGTGACTGAGCTGGGGCTGCATTGAACCATTTAACCTTTGAAATGACTATAAGTCGTGCAAATTTACTCGTGTTATGATAATTAACATCATTTTCTGCGAATTTTTAGAATGGTTTCTTCTCCTTTATCTCTGGACATACTTTCGGAGGCCAAAACTACAGCTATCGATTCATTAACAAAAACTTTTCTCGTGCATCAAAAAAAAATGTAATTTGGCAACGGATATTTGAGCAGAATTCCACTATTCATAATTCTAATAATTATTTATAATTCGTTTTCTAATAATTGTTTTATAATTCTCAATACTTGAAGTCATTTCCTCCTACACTGCTAAAATTTAAAATTCCAGAGTCCACTGCTAGAGGTACAATACGAAATTATCTACATTTCCCCAACTGGAAGTGCATATGTTGACTTTAAATTTATAATGAATATATCAGTTTTACAGGTCAACCTCCGTGTCTGTGATAAGGCACGTATTCAAATTCTATTTGTTATATTTTCCTGGCAGCGCTTATAAAATCATATATCCCCATGATTCTAGCTAACGGGGTCTGACTTTTGAAACTTTGCACTAGGCTGCTATGACAGGTTTTTTGCATTACATACATTTATAAAAAAACAGATATTGTTTGATTTCTTGTGTTTGGAAACAGTATTAATATATTACTAGCAAACAATAGGTTATTTCCTTTATTAACACTATATCATAAAGAAGATTCATCTCAAACAATTGTCTAAACACTGCAGTATTTAGTAAATTACTATGAAGTTTATTTTTCTATTAATATCAAATAATCTTAGAGTCTTAGAGAAATACCTTGAATCGCAGCTTTTTAGGCAAATGCTCCTAAGGTAGATTGGAGATAATCCAATGGAAATTCTATACTGTATTTTACTAAGAAAATTCAAATATTTAGTTGGCAACAGTTATATAATAAATATGTAATTATGTATCATTAAAAGCAGCTAATATCTTAAGTGCCATATTGTCAGATGCCTGCAGAGAGGCGATTGTCATATTTGGGATTTTTGTAAAATTAATACGTTAGATAATACTCTAAATATACTTATCACCACAGTTACGTTTTCCTTCTGATAACTCTGGCATCCTACGAAAAGTAGAAACAAAATTCTTCCAAAACTAATGGATTGTCTACTAATGACCATTCGTACTCAGAATTCATCCAAATTAGAATTGCTTGAAATTCTCGGTCGGACAAAAGCTCTTAGATGTTGCCTAATTTTATAAAGTTCCCATACTATAAAGTAGATACAAATCTTTTGTGTGAAGGAAGAAAAGACAAAAAATAGAATGAGTTCAACTTACTTATTCATATTATTGTTTTACATAATCAACAGTATTTTCACAGTCATAAAAGCATCACTTTTTTGTTTCTGTAGATTTAACAGAGAAGTAAAATAGTTTTTATTCATCTGCTAAGAAACAAGCAATATTCTTTCTTACATTTTAACATATTTCATACGTGAGTAAACTATTTATTGCATTTTAGTTCCATAATTTGCTGTTTAAAGCTTTCGCATGCTGCGAGCAGCAGTGCTTATGTCTGTACATTCTGCTTCCTCTAGAAATGTTACAAAAACATTATTTATGATAATATACTATAAATTTCCTTAAAATTTATTTTAAGTAAAATTTAGCGAGAATTATGAAACAAAATGCATTCAGTGAGTTTCATTTACATGTAATTTTAATGTCCACACGTAATCGATGGAGGTTACACAACTAATTGTTAAAAATTCTGAATAAGCACAAATAAAAACTGTTTTATTAATAAGAATTGCGGATGTTTAAGACTACAGTGACTGAAGAAATTCATTCTTTAAAATTTCTATGCATTTGACAAAAGTGTCAATTGTCGCTGTAAATTAGGAAAATAAATAGGACTTCGGTAAATCGACTAATGAAATAATCTGACGCTGAGATACCTAAAGCTGATTCTTAAGCCAGTATTTAAAATAGTTTATGCAAGAAATACAAAGATGCTAAGTTGCAAATGAAGTTGGGTTTGATCTCTAATAGCTTAGTTTTAATATCGTGTGATTCACATTACTTAATGTAATAATGAAAATCCAAGTTCTAAAAGATATCAGTTCAAATTTACATACAATGGAAAATTTTGCACAGGTATCAACGATCTTAACACTTTCAAAGTTAGGAATCTATTAATGCCTATAAAACTTTTGCAGACTTTATTGAAATCTAGAAACATACATCAATGAAAGCACCGAAGAAAAAAAAATAACCCACAGTAATTATGTTAATTATCATAGTATTTGTACTAATACTCACAGCATTTGGTAGCATTTATATTAATATTCATAGTATCTATGTAATAACCATATATTAATAAATTTACCGGTGTGACAAAGTCCCTTGTTCTGCATTAGGCTTTCTGAAGCATTAAGAAAGGTCATTCAGCCGTAGGCAGTCTCTATCTATTAAAACTGCTTCAATTTCGCAGCATTAAACTTAGTAATAATATATGTTTCGAAACCAAATGTATTATAATAAAAACAATCTAATTATACTTATCTAAATACGAGAAATAGAATTTATGAAGTTTAGTGACTTCTTAGGCATCATATAAGAATAACCAGACTTTAGAGTGGGAGTGAATTATTGCTAAGTAATACCTGAAATTAGAGAAGGGTGTAAAAAACTTTAGTTTAAACTAGATAAGAACAAAGGGCATTCCTAGGGCTTACAAATCAGCTAACCTCTGGGGGGGGGTGATATCGGTCTAATGTAAAGTATAAGTTAAATAAGTTGGTATAGAAAGAGACGCAGATCAATTTAGCGCGAAGTTGGCTCAAAGCTTAATCCGCGTGGAGATTCCATATCGGCAATTAGAATGCAAGGTCGAAGACTACGAATCTTATGCGATCTAGCAACCTAGTAACGTGAACTCGAGAGGCAGAACACGCTATGTCTTATAACCTAAAACCCTCATCTTAAATACATGCGAACTAAATTTGCATTCTGGCGAGAAAATGGGAGGGAAAAGTGACAGCAAAGATCCAAAGCACAAAATAACTGGTTAATTAGCATAAAGGAATCTTACAAGTTAAGTACATCGTATTTTTTCTATAAACACAAAAATAATTTTCTTGTTATATTTTAATGGGAGCTAAAAATGAAACCAAGATTATGTTTACCTTCAGTTCCTCTGTAATTAAAAATTAATTCAAGCTTTTTATTTTACTTGGATTAGGAATGAGTTGTTTGCTATGGCAAACAAAAAAGAAAGCGAACTCTCAACAGCGCATCATGGCAGACATTCTGATTATGCCGAGGGGTGATCACGCTCATTGAGGAATTGTCTCCCGCTGGTTTTTCAAATATTATTATAAGCTAGGCTCGACGTTAAATTTGTCATTAGTAGTTTGATAGGAAATATTTTTAACCTCTTGTAGTCAAGTACATAGATATATATAGTTTGCTTTTGTACATATTTTGATAGAAGATGTTAAAAGGAAAAACTGTGATATTTTTAATACAAATAGAAGTAATCGCTATAATTGTTATACATAAGCCTTTTTGTCGGCAATTGTTGCAAGACTATTCTGTACCATACGCTTTATCTATTCGGTGATGCAGTAATCAAATTTTTTTTTGAATGAGAAACTGAAATGGAATATGAAATTCCTTATACAGTAATCCGCAGTTAGTTCTCGTAAACATTCACACTTAGTATAATACTCTTTCCTTGATTGTAAACTTAGAACATTCTGCACCATGTACTTAGAACATTCTGTTGATGCGTTAATTAATTTTAACTCGTGTTCCAGTATTTCATAGAACTAATGTGCAGTGAAGTTTCTTTAAAGGTACTAAATGTCCTTCTTAGCTTATAAAACAAGTGGTATTAATTAATCATGACTTTTTTAGTTGACAATGATCAATTGCTTCTTTAACAATGAATTTAAGAACATCTCACATCTTTGAAATCACTGATGGAAACAATGCCTGTTTATTTTAGTAATCCAACAAAAACATTGTTGAATTCATCCTTTCATAAATTTCAGATTTCAAATTAAAGGAAATCTAATTTCAGATCTAGAATAAATAGATCATCCGATCGATTTCTAAATGTGTTGCTTAATTTTCATTTCTGCTTGTGCCAAAGATGAGAACATAAATTAAACTGAAAAGCTTCCTCATCTCAGTTTTAGTCAGATTTATCAGGAAATAAGAGCTACATTAGTTGAGAGTCGTTACTCACATGTTAATACCATCGATCATCAGCATTCATCCATTGACCATGAAAAAACAAAAACCGGACTAATCAGTATTATGGAAATTTGCATATGTTCCCTGGCAAACGAAAGTATTCTTCCTTTCATGAGTTTTCCTTTTTACTCACAGCGAATGAAAAGGGAAATCTTTTCAAGAAGATCGAATTAATTCCCATGTTTGTTTTATTCATGCACTATTGTTAAGTGGATCGTGAAGGCGCCATTTTTTTGTGTTGATTCTGAGATCACTGAAGCTTCCAAATCATTCTTTTAAAATTTTTTTAAATGCGTTAAATTTAGCGTCTGTTTTATGTCAATTTGGTTTTGTGTTTAAAGCTTGCAACGGGCAGAGAGGTGTTAGATTGTTAGGCGTTTCTATGCAAAATATTATTTTCCATCAAAAGCAAATTAATTACCAGCTAAATAGTTAAAGGAAACATTTAAAATCAAGCCCTTTCATAGCATTAATAATGTAAACTAATGCACTTTGATTTAAAAATATAAAAGAAATAAAAATCAGTTCATTTGTCAAATTAGTTACAGGCCTTTGACAATAGTACGAATTTAATAATCACTTTTGGCACATTATTGTGAGCAAATAATGTTTCATTAATTCTAATGCAGAAGATAAATATTCATCGTCAGCCATACTGACAGGATTACAAGAAGTTTACGTAGGAAAATATAAGAGTTCCTACATTTTTAAGCAGTTATGGGAAAGCGTCTAAGAAAAGGAACGCCTTCGTAGAGAGCATTCTAAGGAAAAATAGCTTATGTTAACATTACAGTGGAAAAAATCACAAACATTCTCATGCAGCTAGCTCGTGCATCAAGATCTGAACCCGGGACGAGTTTCTAAGGTTCAGAGATCTTATCCACTTTGGTTATAGGTAGACCTGTTGCTAAATTAGAAAAAACATATTTATGCAAACACATTTTTTTAATTCCTTAGGGATTTATAAATTTTTAAGTGCTTTTTACTCTGATATAAAAAATTTCACATTTTCGAATGTTTATGTTAGAGTTAAGTCCATTATTTTATGGAATACCGAGCTATTTCAGAAATAATGAATGAAGTCGATTATAACATAAAATGCATTTGTGTGTTCCGGTTTGACTAGTTATTGCGCACCCTGTTAAAGAGTGAAATAAAAATTTGATTCATTTTAATAGCTATGCTTTTTATACGACAGACTTTCTTACTGGATGTTACTAGAAACATGAGTCATCCCGCTCGCCTAATGATGTGACTGTTGATACCTGCTCATTACGGTCAGTTGATAACCGTCGTTCTGCACTTCTGTGCCCCAATTACTGCGCTTTGATGCATTAAAATATAAAATTTCATGCAACGTAAAAAAATTAAAAATTTGACTGGAACTGAATGCTCTAGGGTAGAAAAGGGTATTTCCTGATTTAGCCCCAAATAGCGAGTTTGCTACCGGTCTTCTGGTAATCTGCTCTGTTTCCACGGTGTTATGGCAGCCATTTTTTTTCACGTGCCAATGTTTTACTTAAGTTTAATTTAATGGAACTTCTTAGTTTAGGGCCGAGGGCTGCGTGATTTGTAGTACGAGTATTAAGTAATCATGTATTTCTGATTTTGCTAGAATTTTGAATTATTGGAATTTTATCTGCCGTTAATTGACCTTATGCTCTAAACTGACGTTTATACCAACATTACTAAAGACATATGGATCTATACTAAGGGCTAGTTTCGCAAGCGGTGTCTTCGGCAGTCGTGGGATGAAATTTTCGACTTCTACTTTGCGGAATTTACGTGGCGTCGCCACTACCGGGATCAGGAAAAGGAGGATGTGTTCCGCGATTATATTAATTGCATAAAAGAAATGTATGGGCCGCAAACATCCGACGCGCATGAGGAGACGTAGCCAAGAACAAACGAGGTGAGTACTTACTTTTTTCGTTTCTGCAACATATGTTAAGGCATTGTTTTGGGCGACAGCCATCTTGGGAACATTGCTTCTTGGCTCCGTTCATGGAGTCAAAATAATCGCTAAAAATATTAAGGAGCAATCTATTGTAAACTTTAACCATGAATTTTTGCGTGAACCAAAAGAAATCGGAGTTAAGAAACGTTTAAATCTCTGTGAAGTAAGCGCGATGCGAAAAAGAACAGCTAATCTTAAAACGTTGATATATTTGATAGCTGATGGGAAGAAATCTAAACCACTGCATAAGAAAGCGTAAGGTGATTATTGGTTACTTGAGCATTCTAACTTGAATTTCAAGGAGTAAAAAGCTTAATCGTTCCAGCAACAGATGCAAGATCAGATGTATTGCTTTACTCTTCGAATAATCCTTCATTTGATATTTCATACGAAGCTTGAAATTCATATATCTGCTGTATATTTATCTTATAATAAAAGAACTCAAAAAAAGAAGTCATGTTTTTCCCATGGTCAACTATATGTTGCCTGTTCATGTGTATCCAAAGCCAGGAATTTATATGCATTAACGCCGAATGGAAAAAAGTATAATATAGTATGCAGAACCATCCTAGAATAATACTCTTATTCGTGCTCTTCTGAAGAAGAATTAATGTTTTTAACGTGTTATTAATACATAACATTTTGAAATCTTGGTAATGAAAATTATTTATTTTTGTAGTGAGATATCTTAATAAAGCATGTTTTTCAGTTTTTTAAATTATATTTTATTTTAGAATTTTTTAGTAAAACCAAAACAATAACCCATAAGATAAGATTGCAATGTTTGATATACCCAAATCGGATTTTAAAAATTATGCAGAATAGCGTCTCAACGATATCAATATGGATTTCTTTTTATCTCAATGAAGAAGGGCAGTATTTACTGAAATTTTACGCAGAGTGTATTTTTAACTTAAAAAATAAGTAATAATAACTAATATTTTATCCTGATAATCCTGGTCAGGCAATAAGAGAAAAATGTAATTATTTTATTTTCTTTTCAATAGTCTTTGAAACTTATTTAAGGATATCAACGCGAGAGAAACCGCAGGTAAAAGCTAGTTTAGCAAATAAGGGTAACACACAAAACGTTAAAAAATGCCCCTTTGGACGTAATTTAAAATCTGAAACCTTTCAGATTTTTTTTAAGTCCATAGGGCTTTGCCACTGAAGGACTATTGCTTTTGTTTTTCAATTTTGCTTTGGAAAAATTAAGGGTCTGAATCGCTTCTCAAACTGTTGCCACCAAACCTTGCAGCCCTGTATTATATTTAAGAAATTAAACAATGAAGAATCTTCATAAATGTAGGTATATTTCTCCAAATGTGATAAAACAACGGTATCTAGAGCCATCCAATTTTGAATAACGTACGTTTTAACCCGAAAATGCGCATCTGGATGCCCAAATTTGGAATTTGTTTTATTATCTATTTCACATTTTGTAAAACTTTAACGAATTTTTTATGAACGAACTCAAACGATTTAAAAGCGAGCAATGGCAACACTCTACGTTGGAAAAAAAACTTTTTATCTAAACCGCGTGGAACTGTCTATCGGAAATTCTAAAGATATGCTCATTTTAAAATTATTTTGTGATATTGCTGTTGAACTGAATTTTATAGTTTAAGTGCGAAGAACATGATATTTAATTAACAAAGGTAACATACAAAACGTTAAAAAACGCCCGTTTGGAAGTAATTTAAGATCTGAAAACTTTCAGATTTTTTTTACAAGTCCAAAGAAGCAATTTGCCCAGAAGGACTATTAATTTCATTTTCGCATTTTGCGTCAATTCAATAAAAGTGTTGTTTCACTTTTCAAATTGTTGCCACCAAATACATTTAAAGAAACTAAATAATGAATAATCTGCATAAATGTATGTATGTTTCTAGCATTGTGATAAAACAACGGTATCTAGAACCATCAAATTTTGAACATTAAACGTTTCCACCCGATTATGGGCATCTGGAAGCACAAAGTTGAAATTTTTTTTTATTATCGATTCCATATTTTGTAAAACTTTAACGAATTTTAGATTAAAAAACTCAAGGATTTGAAAGCGAGGAATAGCAACTTTGCACAGAAAATTCATTTTTATCTCCATCGCACGAGATCGTGTATCGGAAATTCTAAAAATACGCTCATTTTAAAATTATTTTTTGATATTGCTCTTGAATTGAATTTTATGGTTTAAGTGCGAATTGAATTTTATGGTTTAAGTGCGTTAAGACAATGCTATTTCATAAATAACTGTAACACACAAAATGTTAAAAAACGCCCCTTTGGAAGTAGTTTAAAATCATAAACCTTTCAGGTTTTTTTTTTAGTCCAAAGGGACTTTGTCCCTGAAGGACTATTGTTTTTGTTTTGCGATTTAGAGTCGGAAACATTAAGAGTCTGAATCACTTCTCAAACTGTTGCCACAAAATATTGCAGCCTGTACTACATTTAAAGAAATTAAATAATGAAGAATCTGCATAAATGTATGTATATTTCTCCAAATGTGATAAAACAACGTACCTAGAGCTATCCAATTTTGAATAACGTACGTTTCCACCCGAATATGCGCATCTAGAAGCCCGTATTTGAAATTTGTTTTATTATCTATTTCATATATTGCAAAACTTCAGCGAATTTTTGATCAACAAACTGAAACAATTTAAAAGCGAGAGCAATGGCAACGCTGTATGGGAAAAAAAAACTTTTTATTTAAAGCGCGCAGAACTGTCTATCAGAAATTCTAAAGATTTACTCCTTTTAAAATTATTTTGCGATATTACTGTTGGACTGAATTTTATGGTTAAGTGCGCATAACGTGATATTTAATAAATAAAGGTAACACATAACACGGTAAAAAGCGCCCTTTAGGGAGTAATTTAAAATCTAAAACCTTTCAGATTCATTATTATTATTATTATTACTGTAGATTTGTATAGCAAAATTTTAATTTGGAAGAGTTTTAGTAGTATTTCTTCAATGTGGCCGTACAAATTTATAATTCTGAGATGAACTTTTGACCAACTACTATCTTTTATTATCATATAAGGCTCGCCTAATAATAACGGTGCAGTAATTGCTCTTCACGGGAGCCCTTTGTAATACTTTGAGCCTTTTAATTTGTTTTAATTTGTTCTTTTAATTAACAGTATGAAACTGATTCTCCGGAAGAGAAAAATTTTCCAAGTTTAAGAACTTTCGGTACCGATTATTTGGTATAGATACAGTCTTTAAGTTGTTAAACTAAATTATTTAATTCAGTTTCATTTAGTTAATAGGTTACTTAGAACATTTCTTAAACCTCTTCATTCCTTAAACTCTAAAAATTGCACAGAAATATCATGTTTTTGAGTAATGTTTCAAGATTATTATTAAATATTGCCAAGCGCGTTGAGTTAAATGAACTGTGAGAAAGGGTTTCAGAAGCCGTCGTCAATGGAATACATAAATTGGAAAGCATGCACACGAATGGCATATTAATTTTAACTAGAGAATCTTTTTATAAGAAATGAAATAGCTTATTTTATAATCGTAGGAAATTTACCGTAAGATAAATGATCTAGATCTTATTATCTGTATATGATATCTTTTTAAATAAATTTTTGTACTAATCTTGATTGCAAACAAGCGTTAAATTTATACAAAATATCTGTTAGTTATTCATGTTACGTTTTTAACAAGTATTATACCTTCCTTTTAAAAAACAAACACATATGTGAACAGGTGTTTAAATATCAAAAACTTACTCACGTGCATGATAAGAGGTAATAAAATACGCTGTAATGGATACACGTATAAATTAGAATTCAGAAACTGTGTGTGCGATTTCTGCGTGAACGTTTCTCAGGATAAAGAATGTTCATATAGAATCTCAACTACTTGAAAACCTACTCAAGACATTTAGGCCTTACTATTGACAGCGACTACTAGCTTCTGCTATTTTGATGGTCAGTGGTCAAATATTCTATGCCTATTTAATACAGTTTTAGTAGAATTCTCTGTTGAACCTTCAATGATATTAAAAAATAAATAAAAATTTGCGCTAAACTTTTCTAATTGTTATCTACTTGATTTCGAAATATTTTTTAAACTTTCATGTGGCTTCTAAAATGTTGCGTAGCCTTTCAATTTCTGCAATCAAAGTGTTATTGTTACTTCTAAAACTTTGAGGAACAAGATATTAATTGCATTATACTAGTCAGCAATGTCGTCAGGTTAATAGTTTAAATACAATCCATAACTGCAAATATATGCAAGCATTTTGTACTATATTTATATAAATCAATATGATTATAAAAATATTCTGTGATATATAATTAATAGCAGTAACGCATCTAAAGTTCGACAAAAAAAAAACTTTGCTTTGCCTAAAATTTATAATTCCGCAGAACATGGGTCTATGTCAATCGCACTCGAAATCGGTACAGTTTTACAAAAAACGTACGCCTTTTCTATGATGGACCATATAAGCAATATAGTAAAACAGGTTCAAATTCCTTTCAGCAAAAATCTTTAAATTCGAACTTTAAGATAGCAAGACTAAATTTTATGATTAAAATCGATATTATCGCATCGATTAAAAGAAAGTGTAACATAAACAGCCCCTTTCAATTATTTCATTTATTATTCCCTTTTCCTTCCCCTTTCAATTATTTCATTTACCTACATATACTTTTTACTTTTAATTATTTAAATTAAAGGATCTTGTACAGTAAAGAAAGGTCAGAATTTTCTGAATAGAATGCAAGAGCAAAAATATAAGTTTTAATTTCTGCTAAAAGACGTCACATGATGCAGCCTTTTCCTATCAATAAGAAACCTTATTTGGCGTTGATTAATTTTTCGAAGCAGGCTACCTTATTTGATTAATGCTTCGAACACGGGTCAATGAATAATTATTCAAAAGATATTTAATCATTCAGTTCTGAAGTGTTCCTGAAGCATTCTGCAGTGTCGACGTATGGCTCTGGGGATATACTATATGTAAGATAAAAGGTATAAAGGAAAATACTAACTTTTATGTGCAATAAGTCCTTAACTCTCTATTTTAATTTGGGCATTTCTCCTTTCTGTTCTAAAAGTAGCACTTGCTTATAATGAACTTTTCTAAGCTGCGTCATTTCAAAATTAAAACATATTTTAAGCGATAAACAACTAAACTCGTTTTGTTATATTGCCATTAAAGCCCGGAATACGATAAAACTAGTTTTCTCCAAGTTATTGGCGAATTATTATTACGTATGGAGTTTTGGTGACAAATGGACTTTTTTAATAACAATTTAACTTTTTTTACAGTAATTTTTTTAATTGGCCCACGATGGAATAGAATGTGATGATGAAGAATGGTGAGTAAATAGTTTGCCGAATTATTCTTGCCATACCGATGATGATTTTAGTGACAATGAAATCATGCGACGTCTAAGGTCTTTTTTTCGACCAAGAGTTCATTAAAATCCAGATTCGGATGAATTCTAAAGAAGAATGGTCGTTAGTAGACAATCCACCAGCTTTGTAAGAGTTTTTTTTTGGCCGCTCAGGAATAAATACAGAAAACTTTCCGGATAGAGAAGCGTACATAGTAACACTGCACTAAAGTATCAAATTTACCACCAAAAGCACCACGGAAAAGAGGAACCTGAAGCAGTAAAACGGCATCAATGTATTGTTGGCCGGTCATAGATTTAATTCTAAGCATATATATCGGCGTGCATCATTGGTCACGGTCCGGCTCATGCCATGATACTGCATCTGGAACATCGCTTCCCTTAAAGGATATTTTCTGGATGATAAGGTGTACCATTCTCACGCCAGATCAGCTGGCGTCTATAAGCCGATGACAGATTGAAGCTACTCTCATCTGTGAGTATTACTCAAGCCCAGTACTCTTCAGTCCAATTACATGCTTATGACAGTATTGCAGACGGTAGTACGGTGTTATGTGAACAATGGGATACGCACAACACATCTACAGAGACATCGTTCCTTCTCCAAAATATCTCGCTGCAGTTTTTCGGGAGATCCACTGTGCTATTCCAAGAAGAATCTCATTCGGCACTAATTGAGCTGTTTAGCACCCCATAGTATAACAACAGTACATTTTTACGGACTATGTTGCCTGCCCGATATAATGAGGAATCTTCAACTCAGAAATTTTAGGGAAAGCCTGTAATGTTTTAAACAGCAATTTAACGACGCATGTGGACTCAACTTTCTTACTTTTCAACACAAATTACATCTTCAGCAAATATAGTTTTCGTATGCTTAGATATCAAGAAAGAGGAACAAATTCGTAAAATAATCTATTGATTAAAAAAGTAGTTTTACGATCGACAGTGAAGAGGATGACAGGACGTGTAATTGTTTTCTTATGATAATTAAAAATTTTAAAATTGCCATCTTGAGAAATAGTTCCAATATAGAAAGAATCATAGTTTAACTTTAAAAAATTAGAAAGCGTCGTTTTTCTCTGTTTCAAGAAGAAAACAGTAAAAGTAATTAAAAAATTGATTGATTTCAGTGTTTTGACAATAAGGTTCATTAACATTTTGTTATCTGGTTGAGGTATTTTACAACAGTTTCTGTCTGTGAAACTTTCAACTTTCTACTTGCATGTTTATTCGTCTGTGCAATTCAGTACCATCAATTTGCTCGTGTTTATCAGCAGTACGGTAATTTTTCTTGTTTAAGGGGAAACAACTTCTAAAAATAAAAATAAACGAAGTTAAAAAGTACATCAGTTCAGAACTCTGTAATGCATCATGCTAAATCTTATTCTAACTTCCATATTATAACAGCTGAAAAGATTGAATCCACTTCGAAATCTAAAGGTGTTTTCTTTAGCTGCTTTTTTCTGCTGTTAAAAATATCATTTTAAATTTAAACCTTATGAAATTAGTTAATTTGCAAATGTGTCTATCATTTCATATTTTTTCTCTAAGCAACTGAAGGAAAGTTATACCAGTTTAGAAGAAGAAACCAGTGAGCAACAGGATGTAAAGAGAGGATCTGAAACTAGATCAAGGGTTCTTAACCTTTGTAATACGAAGCGTTTAATGTTTATTCTACAATTCTGGTTATCAGTCTGTCTCATACAATAAGTTGCTTAGATTTTCCTTGCAATCATCGGCTGCGAAATCCAAAACTCCATCGTCTAATAGATTTTTTCTGACATTAAGTTTTCCATCTATGCCTATAAAATTAAAATAACAATTGAAAAAAAATCTGAAAACTTTCAGATTTTATATTACGCCCAAAGAGGCGTTTTTTAACGTTTTGTATGTTACCTTCATTTATTAAATATCATGTTCTTCGAACTTAAATCATAAAATTCAATTCAAAAGCTATAACACAAAATAATTTAAAAAGATCATATCTTAAGATTTCTAATAAAGTCTCGCGCGCTGGAGAAAATGTGCTTTTTTTTTTTTCAGTATAGTGTTGCTATTGCTCGCTTTGAAGTCATTCAGTTCGCTAATAAAAATTCATTAAAGTTTTGAAAAATATGAAATAGATAATAAAACAAATTCTTAATTCCAATTTGGGCTCCCAGATTCGAGTGAAGGACTACATTATTCAAAATTTGATGTCTCTAGGTACCGTTGTTTTTTCTCAGTGCGAGAAACATATATACTTAATTCACGCAGATTCTTCAGATTTCTTTAAATATAATGCGGGGCTCTACTATTTGGTAGCAATAATTTGAAAAGTGAAACGCTGTTAATAGTGAACCAACGAAAATTGCCAAAGCGAAATTAATAGTCCTTATGGGCAAGTTGCTCCTTTGGACTAATAATGATAAATTGATTAAATACGTTAGATATGAAACGAAATCATATTATTTTTATCAGAGTGTGTAAAACTGCTTAAGTGGAGGATGCTAAACTGCTTAGGGATATGATAAAGATTAGAATACATAAGCGTTATTTCACTTACTACATTAAAGAAAAATGCTTAGCTTGCGAAGTACTATATTTTTGTAGTATTTTCTACTTAGACCTAGAAAATTAATTATTTTGATGCTCGTTTTTGTAAACTTTAAACTATTAAAAAGTATGAGAGTAAATTATTTTAAAGGTTATATTTACAATGTAATATATACAAAGTGTCAACATTTTTCATAGCCGTAACAAGTTAACCAGTGAAATCTATAATCTTATTATATCGCATGTTATAGTATAAGATTTAAAAGTTTTATCAAGGCAATTTATCATTTGCTCAGAAACTTATACATTGTGAGAAAAAAATATTTGTTTAATTTTATCTCAAAATGTCGAATTTAGAACATTTACTCATCTTACTTCTTGAACATTTTCAATATACCAAGGTCATATAAATAAGACCATATTAAATCCAGGACTTTTCTTAATTAAATCACATTAATGTAACATCGTTATATATATATGAGATGCTGTTTATTGGGGGAAATATGGTATTTACGTAACAATAATGTAGATAAATGGATTAATAATGATTTAAAGAGAATTCCCATATCGCATCATAAATTCTCTAATGTATTCTCTAGACTTTTGTAATGCTGTATTACAAGATAGTATCTATATAACGGGGTGAAAACAATTTTGTGCATCCCTCAATCACGGAAAAGGCTTGAATGATTGTTTATAAGCCACTGACTTTACAGCATGGGGAATACTGATGTACGGATGTGTCGAATCATTGGATGCCAGATTATCTAACCTTTAATTGTAAAGAATAAGCTTCAGGCGTATTCTGTCGAAGTGTTGTACCTTGCCATATTTCGACATAAATTTGTCTAAATTCTATTTTTCTACTTACAAAATTGAAAAAATTCCATTCTCAAATAAACAAATGTAAGCCAAGTTATTTATGTTTTAAATGTATCTGATATAATTTTCTGAGTCTAAAAAATACCTCATCAGGACTATACGGGTCCTTATAAAGAGATTAAGGTCAATGAATTGTTTCATTATCCTTTTATTCAAAATGCTTTTATAGGCATTTTCGCTGGTATTTAAAAAGAGGCTTGTTAAAACTTTTCCTTTTTTCAGTAATAGCAGTTTTTAAATATTTAGAATTTTACAGTATCTTATCAATAATAAGGATCTCGATTCGAATTTCGACAAATGAGTTGGCTGTGAGGCCGCTTTTTGACCATCTGCATGAACCGCTTTCTACTAGAAACTCACCCATGAAGACACCACTCCCCTTAGGCATAAAACTACGAATGCTTTTTCATAATCAATTAAACAATCGAAATAATAACAAAACTATGGCGTTAGTTTGCTAAGGGTAAACAATTAAGATAAAATACACAACTTCTCTTAAATACTAGTTCGTATTTCCTTCTGCGCTGTAGTGTCTTTATGGGGATCATCATGCTCGAAAATCGTTTCCAGTATATGTGTCACTATCTGGCAACTAGTGTCGGCATTCTGGCAGATTGACGTAGTTAGACTGGTAGGTTTAAAGATCTTATCATGAGCAACTTTGAATAGTCTACCAAATTTTTCTGTTGCGTTCGTACAATATTTTTGCCAACATTCCAGTTTAGCCTTTGAAATCATTTGTTTGTAGACTGCGCGGTTTTTCTGAATATCATTCCCAATGCCTCTCTTTCATTTGGATCGCGGCATCCTTGAAAACGGCGCCTAAGGGCCCGAACTCGACTCCGTTCGGCCGCTACGGATCCCACAATCTGTAATGTATTTGTTCATTTTTACATCTGTACCTGATTATATGGCATTTCCTTAATATATCTGCATGCCTACCAAGTACCATAATAGTGTATGCCTAACATGTACAATGTATTTGTTCATCTTTGCATCTGTACCTGATTATATAGCATATCTTTAATATAACTGCATGCCTAACATGTACCATAATAGTGTATGCCCAACATGTACCGTAACTGTATAAATGTCTGCCTAACATGTACCATAATAGTGTATGCCCAACATGTACCGTAACTGTATAAATGTCTGCCTAACATGTACCATAATAGTGTATGCCCAACATGTACCGTAACTGTATAAATGTCTGCCTAACATGCACCATAATAAGTGTTCCTCTTAGTCTCAGCAGTCCCCATCATGTACCTTTTTTCCATGTTCTGGTCCTTATTTCAATGCTCCTCGTTTAGCATAGTCAATTGCAGGAGAACACACTACTAAGCTCTTTATATATATATATATACTTTAAATTCCATCGACGGAATCCAACAGGCTGAAAAGCACCTAACCCAGTGGGCCAGCTGTTCCGTCGATGGCGAAAAGAAAAGAAAGCTTCTCTTAAACCATGAAACAGCAATGCAAATGGCCCGCACTTTATACTACAGCAAGAACATTTCGTAAATATGAAAAGCCAAACAGTGGCTTAGCGGTAAATTCTCTGAACACTAATAGTTTGGCTTAAGTTCTAATCCCGGCGAACTTACCAGCTGTATGAACGTTTTCCTATGTGTAGCATGGATTTGAGCCAGTTCCCTGATATAGTCCTTCATGAAGGCATCTTTTCCTTAGGCAGATAGGTTTCGCTTAGTTCCATAATTATTAAATTAAATATAGTTTAATTAAATATAATTTAATTATGGAAATTATTTAATATTTAATTATAATAATTACTTATCATAGTTAAATATTAAAAGCCAAACTGTCAATACTTCATTTTCTTGTGGCATCCTTAAACAGAAAATATCCGAATCAATTACAGGTTTCGGAAGACTCAGTAATATCAATTTATCTGCGAAATAGAAGACTTCTCACATTCCAGCCGGCAACAATATTGTTGCAGTATCGTAGTACTAACATACTCCTTTTCATCGTCAACCCACATGTCGCCAAATGGATAATGCATTTGAAATCTGGTAGTCCAAATCAAATTGAAATCTTGGCGAACGGCGTGACTGCATGGGTATTTTCATGTTTCCCAGGTATAACGTGAATGCTAGCCAGTTTCTTTCGGAAAGGTCATGCCTGCTCTTAGGCAGATCGCTCAGGATTGCTTTGCCATTATCATATTAAACAATGAAACAAACTTAAATATGTCGTAATCATCTTGATACATATTCATGTAAAGGGTGCTTCTGATAATGGATATTATTTCTTTATAGAAATTATGAATTCAAATTATTCAAGTTTTCACTTGCTACGTAAAACTTGTTATTACGCTTATTTGTACAAATTTTCCACATAAAAGTATTTAACTTTTTTTATTCAAGTTCTTAAAGCAGGATGTTTGTTTCGCTCAATGGAATTTTTGCTCTATGGAGATTTGTATTTTACTAATTGCGTATTTTGCTCTGAAAGCAGTGGAAAAATATTAATTTATATTTTTCTAGAGAAACTTTATGACAATTTAAGGCATATATCATAGTACTCCCTTATATCAAAAGTTAAACTATCTAGTGTAAAACTAATCTCGAAATTGAGGCATTATTTGCCCGTAAGAAGATATTCAAGTACTGTCGCCCAGACGGCATAGTGGTTAAGGGAGCCAGCCCACTCTGGTTCCGAAGAGCCTGGGTTCGAATGCCGGAGAAGGGAAAGTTGTAACTCTCCATCCCATTCCACAGGAGGCGACGATGGCCGTCTCCTGAATGCCTCCACAACGAAAGCTTAGGAGTGACCAGTGCTAAATAGGCAAGTGGCCGCCACTGGATAAAAAAAATTCAAGTGCCCGTCTTGGTACACATTTTTGTTCATAGTATAAAGTTTTAGAGTTACATACGTTGATATATCGAAATCGGTCAAAACTGAAGCAAAACAAGAAACGAAGAATTAAGTGCAAACCATGGAATGATTTTTCATCGTTTAATTAAAACTTAAGCAATTATATATACATATACAAAAGATAGGCTAAAAGCCTAAATCCAGTTTCAGAATTTTAAAAGCGGGAGCTCAGTAGTCCCATCGAATATTTGTAACATTCAGTTATATTGTTTATTGAAGTTTAAATTCTAAAACAAATTCTAAAACAAACAGTTTAAATTCTAAACAAATAATTAAACATCCGTTTTTACATAGTCAGGTATCAGAGAAAGAGACACTGAGTAATCGAACAGATGGATTTATATCGCCAACTTTTAGCACTATCAACAAATATTTCCAAACGCACTTCCCACCTAAACTCTGAAAAAGTTCATCTAACTGAATTATAAACACTCATATACATAAATCACTTTTCTACAACATACGAAAATTCAACCAATTTAAAACTTAAGTTGTAAAGAACAAGTTATACATGACATGTGACAATTAATTAAATGTTACAAATAGCAAAAATAAATTAAAATGATTAAAATACTTTCTAAACTTATTTAAACTAACTTAACTAAAGGCATTCAATTTAATCTTTAAGAAAGAAAAAGAAATATATAATAAAATCGTTCAAGGCCTGTCTGAAATGAGAATTCAATAGAATATAAGTGTTGGGCAGCATGTTTTGAACTCCCATTACCAGCTTTTAATTCGAATGATGGGATTTTGAAGTCCCATTCAGAAACATCTTTTTTGATTCTTCCATAACTAAGCTTTCAAAAGAGTTTTTTTATTGTCTATTTCAACCAAAACAACATTTCCTACTTTCAGTTTTGGTTGAAATTTAGAATTCTTCAAGAAATAAACAATTCTAAGGTGTAATAAGGTATTGTTGCTTCTGCTTACACAATAACTGTTTCAAAAACAATTCTTGATAATCTTTTTTCCTTCATAAGTGTTTCTCTTGCTACTTACCTACCGATTATTCTTGAAAAAGTTAAACGATATTTAAAATCGGTTTGTCAGTATTTAATAAATGCATTGAAGTTAATCATTGTGGTTTATCATTTTCGTTATAAACGTAGCTTAGAGGTCGTGTGTTAAAAACTGACTGTACCTGGAGGAAGAATGCAGACATTTCTTTCAAGGTCACAATATATTCCCTATCATTTTTCTCAAACATTCTTTAATAGATCCAACGAGCCTTTCATAAACTCTCCCCATCATACGGCTTGCACTGTTATTAACTTTCACTGGATTCTTTCTTGGCCTTTAAAATTCTTGAGGAAAATTTCTCAACTTCCTTTTTAGGTGTGTGTGTATTCTTTTGAAAGTTTTAGCATTCTCAGAGTAGATGACTTTGCAATTGTGTTTCCGCTGAAAAATCTACGAAATGCAAGTAAAAAGGACTCTTTTGACATATCTGACACAAGTTCTAAGTGTACAGTTCAGGTTGTAAGGTTTCTTCTTCAATCTCTTGACTTTCTTCGTTAGCATAAGCTGGGAAACCCTATGTGGAGGACAGTGAGCAAATCTAGGCTATGTCCTTTAGTGTTGAAGAACTACAAAGTCAGAAGGAGGGTTTAAAAGTGACCCTTTAATTCAAACAATTACAACTCTTTAAATTGAGAGTAAGCCATTACTTGGGCTGAACTAAAATAATATGAAAATAAAGTGTGTTAACAAATTCAATTCCCTAACTTAGCTTAAGTAGGACGGCGAGGGAAGTTTAACTCTTAGCGAAATGCAATAATGCGAATTTCACTAGCAAACACTGGTAATTGCAAATGCCTATGAAGGCGAACTTTCAGTAGACAGAGGAAATCTTTGCGCGCACAGCCTTACGGCGATAAATCCAAGGCTCTGTCTTT
>KK121290.1:0-22647 GCA_000611955.2 Stegodyphus mimosarum | reverse complement strand
GAAACCCTATGTGGAGGACAGTGAGCAAATCTAGGCTATGTCCTTTAGTGTTGAAGAACTACAAAGTCAGAAGAAGGGTTTAAAAGTGGCCCTTTAATTCAAACAATTACAACTCTTTAAATAGAGTAAGCCACTACTTGGGCTGAACTAAAATAATATGAAAATAAAGTGTGTTAACAAATTCAATTCCCTAACTTAGCTTAAGTAGGACGGCGAGGGAAGCTTAACTCTTAGTGAAATGCAATAATGCGAATTTCACTAGCAAACACTGGTAATTGCAAATGCCTATGAAGGCGAACTTTCAGTAGACAGAGGAAATCTTTGCGCGCACAGCCTTACGGCGATAAATCCAAGGCTCTGTCTTTCCCCTCGTTAACTCCTGCCTTTTAACTGCTAACAGATATATGCGATTTGCATAAATATCTCGCTCGCGCTAAATTCGGGCAGCAACTGAAACTTTGAGATATCGATAGGAAAGTTCAAACTAAAAATAATTTGGTTAATTAAAATAATGAATGCTACAAGGTTACTGCTCAGCCGAATAAAACAACGTAGGATTTTTTAGTGTCATTAGAAGTTTTTTCTTAGACTAGTTCGGCGAAATCACTTCCACGAACTGCAAATGGCTGTGATTCTTGGATTCTGTCTTTACTTAAAGAACTGCTTTTTCAGCTAAATCTTTTTGGTAAATAAAGTAACATTTTAATGTTTTTTGGACTAACTAGTTTCCTTTAGGAATCCAGGCGGAAGATCTAACTAAACTGACTGAAGTCGCAACAGTTCCTCCAGCCAATCTCGTCTCGCGATTTTTGAGTACAATTAGTTGTCTGTCTGGAATTTTGGGTAGGATACCTGAATGCCTATGATCTAGTGAAATGTCAGAAAATTCCAATCTTCCTCCCAATCGTTTCCTGATTCGCTCAATCATGATTCGCTTTTCATCAATGCAGGGGATAAAATTGCACAAAGAGGAATTTTTCAGTCAAATTACCTTCTTTTATAAATATGTACTCTAAAAACTCTATTGCTGTACTGGTACAAAAAACTTCTTTTGCTCGTATCTTATACAGAAATTTTAGGCTTGTTGTAGCAGTAAATTATTATAGCTCGTTGAATAACGCTATATTTTCTTAATTTTGCAATAAATGGTGTTGCCCAGGCAGTGACCCTTAACATCTTCTATAAGTTACTATATTTTGATATGCCGGAGAGATCATCTGTACATTCGATTATATATTCAAGTTGACGTATATCACAAGACTTTTTTTCGTTATTCCACTTCGTCTTGGTCTACTATTTCTTTAATGTCTAATTCTGGCTAAAGGTCGAGAGACACTTGAAGTCACTGAGGACCTTGCATCCATATGGGTTCGTTTATCAACTTCGAGATCCTTACTCCCCGAGATACGAGATCTGCAGGTTTGTCGACACCTGGACCGGAATGCAAATCTTGAGGTGAACTCCAATTCTGGATTTTTTTTCGACACGAATCTTGACAAAGGGACTGAAGATTCCAGGCTGTTTTTTGACCAATAACAATTAATTACTGAGTTTGTAAAACAAATAACACGGGATTTTCAGTTTCAATGCTTTGAAAATATTGTTTCCTAACTTGGCTGATAACAGTGCCCCAATTATTCCAACCTTGGCAAAATAAAAGATTTTAGTGGGGCTACCATCTTTTTTTAAAGAGACGAAGACCCGTTTAATTTCTTTATTATTCGATGAGTTAAACATAAATAAGCGACGGTACCATAAGCTTTTATATTTCCTTCTGAGAAGCAATGTAATTCGAGATTTTCAATATAAAGATCCGGGAACATAAAAATGTAAGGAGAGTTAGAGAATTCAGACTTTTGAAGTAGCTCTTCTCTCCATTTTCTCCACTGAGAAGACAAATCTCAGCCAATGGTTTATCCCATTCTAATTGTGACGACTAAATCTTTTGTACTAAACACTTTATTCTAATAGTGAAAGGTCTTAAAATTCCAATCGGATCGAATATCCAACCTAACAGTTGTAGGAGAAATCTTTTTTGTTTCTAGTAGTTAGATGTGACGGATTTTGTTTCTAGTAGTTTAGATGGGCTTTGATATTAAAAATACAGCTAATCGTTTGAATTATTCCATACGATACCCAAGACTTGCCCATTACTAATGTAATTGTTTCGAGTTAATGTTTCACTTGTAAAGAAGCATGCTTGCTTCTTTAAAAATCTGAATTTATTCTACAGTCCTAGTTAATGCTTCATTGATTGTCAGTTGACTTCTATGTATAAGTTTTCATTCAAAAAATTAATCGTTGTAGGAAAAAGTTTATGCATTTTTCAAATGATGTTTAAGGGTGGCGGCTAACTATCAGGGTAAATGGTTTCATCAGACAGCAGAAGCCGGTCGATCCTTTTGATGTTGAGAATCTGTAAATAGGCTTGCTTTTTACCAAAAGTAGATTTTTAATATTTCTGAGTATAAATTTGCTCCAACATGTAGACAGTCATTAAAAGAAATGGATCTTGGGGTAGGCGATGACGCATCATAAGCAATATGCAATTTGGTCTGTAGTTCGATCCTTGCATCGTAGTTCGATCCTGAAATAACTTCCTTATCTGGCAATTAAAATACAACACCTTTTTTATCTATAACTGATTCGATAATATTTGTTTTAATTGATCTTCTAATACGTTCTGGTATTCGAAAAATAGATTAGGATTTTTTCAAAAGTCGAATAAATCTTTGTTCCGCGGTTTCCCTATTATCATTTAGATCGATGTGTGTGTCATTTCCAAGGCAATCTAACTTTGTAGCGAGAATTTCCATACATTATATTTGATCCAAAATATTTGAATACATCATTTTCAGCTGAATCGAAGTTTTCCTTCTTATCAGCAAGTCTTGAGTTTCCTAAGCTTCAAAATTTTATTTGTTCGGAAATAAAATATTCTCTCAAAACTACGTTGAAATTTAAAGAGACGTTATCGTCCCCTTTTCATCCTTATAAGTACGAGCCAAAAATCATTTCTACTGGAACAAGCATTTTGCTTTAGTAGAGATTTTATGTGTTCCATTACTATGGTATAGTAACAATCTGCTGCAATTAAAATGACAAAGAATTCTTTACTATCGAATCTGCGAATATCAAATTTAATAACTGACTGTTTTGCCCAATTTCTTCTGATCTAGGAGGAGAAACGCTTCTATCTGATATTTGATCAGCTACTAACAATTCAACTTTCTAGAACTGGGAGAACTCCTGTATTTTGCACTTAATTTAACCACATTATGATTCTTCTCAATGGGTGAGATATTCTCAAAAGCGGAAGACAGTGAACGTTTCTTCCCTTATGACTTCGAGGTTTAATTTGTTCTTGAACTCACACGCACGAAAACTTTTCATATTTCCACTATTCAGGAGAAGTTGGTGGTAAGTACTTTTTCCGTTGTTGTTTGAACTTTTATTTTGCAAGTTTGTAAAAGTATTATGTTATTTACGCTATCTGAAACAGCCGAAATAATTTATTCATTTTGTCTATCATTTTTCGAAACTGATGAAATCTTTTTTTTATCAATATCTGTATTTTTAACTGCCAAATTGGAATTTAGAAGTCAAACAACAAAAATTAGCGTTATATTTTCAAATTTTCACAGATTTCACAGACACCAAAACAACGCCGTGAAAATTACAAAATATAACGCTGATTTTTGTTATTTGACTTCTAAATTAATATTTGTTCGGCGTGTTATTGTATTTTAATTGTCAAATTGGACTTTAAATATATGGCTTCCAAATCTTTATCTTTGCAAATTTTACAAACGTTGATTTGCCGTTGTAGGCATTTCCAAATTTTTGTTTGGGTGCAAGGCATAATAAACAACGCACCTGCTGCTTCAAAATATCTATTTTTTCTTTAACTGCAAACATTGTACACCAGGGGTTCCGAAAGTGTGCGCCGTGGCACCCTGGGGCGCCGTGAAGAGTAAACAAGGGCGCCGGGAGACGCTCCTGTTTATTCTTTTAGCGAAATCTAAATTCAAATCGCGTGAGCTGCATAAATCACTCTTTGCGTTGGAAGTCGAAAACACCGTTCTCCTCCGCCGCGTACGGTATTTAGGCTGGGTTTGGCAGCTCCGAATTCTTTGCTAGCCGACGCGAGAGATTTCCAGAAGCCTGCATCGACATGTTTGTCGCAAGCGCTCGTTGGTGGTCTATATAAGCCGCCGTAGGCCGCATTGCTAAGTTACTGTAAGCGTAAGCGGATAAATTATTAAGTTAAATAGAAGTATTAACAAAGTGTTCTTGGTAGTGACAAAGGGTTGTGATTTACGAAGCCATCCAGGACAGATAAACGTTATAATATCTATTTAAACATACGTATGTGAGCAGTTCATTTGCTTTGTTTTAATAATGCTGTTTGTATTTTCGTAAAAAGTTAAGCGCAAAATGGAAAGACTTTTATTAAATAAGCAAGTCGATAGTTAAAGTCAGAGTGATCAAGCCTCGACAAGTGGCTGGGGAGCAAAAAGGCGGAAATATTGCAAATACGATGACAACTATTTGGACTTTGGCTTTATTTCAGTACAAGTAAAATAATGAAGAAAGACTGCAATATGTGCTCTGTTTGAAAATTCTATCGTCTGAGAGTATGCTCCTAAGTAAGCTGAAATGACATCTGAAGACCATTCACCTTACCATATTTGAAAAATTGCGTGAATTTTTTAGCAGGAAGTTGCAAAATTTACAAACACAAAAAGAGGTGTTCACTCAACAAGCTTCAAAACCTAGCAACGCCGTGCTAGCATCTTTCAAAGTAGCATACAGGGTGCCGAAGTGCAAGAAACCTCACATCATAGCAAAAGAACTTATTTTACCGGCTGATGTCGATATGGTTAATATTATAGTAGAAGAATCGGCGGGAAAACTAATTACAAAGGTACCTTTATCTAATAAAACTATTAGTCGAAGAAGCAATCATATAGCCGAGGATCTCAATGGCCAATTAATAGAGAAAATGAAAGGCAAGGAATTTGGTCTACAACTTGATGAGGCTACTGACAGTAATAAAGAAGCATAACCTTATTTGTTACGTACGTTTTCTAGATGATAATGTGATTGTTGAAGACTGTCTTTTCTGTCAAAGCAACAGTGAAGGCGCAAAGGCTCAAAACTTATTTGAAATTCTTGACAAGTTTATAACAGAAAATAATTTAGATTTGGAAAAGTGTATCGGTTTGTGTACTAATGGTCCTCGATTAATGTCTCGCAGGTATGAAGGACTGCAAGTCGTTATTCGCAGTAAAGCACCGCATGTTATATGGACCCATTGTATCATTCATAGGGAAGCAATTGCATCGAAGTGGATGAGCTGTGAATTGAATTTGGTAATAGAATGTATCATTGACGTAGTAAACTACATAAAACCTAAGTCGTTGAAAACCAAACTATTCCAAAAACTTTGCATGGATATGGGAGCTGAACACACAGTCCTGCTATATTACTGGCTTTCACGTGGAAATATCACCATTCGAATTACATCAAGAAATTCACACTTTACTGAGAGAAGAAGAACATGCAAACTCCAGATACTTTGCCGAACCCTACTTTTTACTAAAACTGGCATGTTTGTGATATAAATTTTGACAAACTGATGCCTTGAATCTGTGTCTACAAGGCACATCTTGAAACATTCTTCTTCTTTGGCACATCTTGAATATGCCAGTACAGGGCTTCTTGGGAACATCTTGAATATTCACATCTTGAAACTACTGGAGAAGACTGCGGTGTTTAGAAGAAAACCGCAGTCGGAAGAGAAGCATTAATGAGGATGGCGGTCAAGAGCGTTTTTCCAAATTTCATAAATACGCGTCATCTAATGAGTTCGTTGTCTGTCAAAAATTGCTGTCTCTTTTCACGGAACACCTTTTGAAACTCACTGAATGGTTCAAAGTACTTTGTGAAAGTAAATACCGAGAAATATTCGCGAATCCAAAATCCTAATATGTACCCATGAGACTCAGATTGTGGTTGTTTTCATTTCTGTGTCTGGTCACTAGTATCAATACACAATCGTATTTAATGAAGTATTGTGATTTGCTATGACACTACGTAGCAAGCAGGTTGTAAAGCACAAATCTTGTGCAACACTTCTTTCAACACAGCTAGGGCGCCGTGACAAAATAATGAACCTGTAAGTGCGCCGCCAACTGAAAACGTTTGGGAACCCCTGTTGTACACGATTCTGAGTCATGATTTTGTGGACAAAAAATGCAGTTTTGATTTGACACGATGATAAATTCATGCGCGGTTGACAGTTTATTTGTGGTTCGGCACCGATGGATGTCTCCTAATGCTCTTCATTTTTGGCTTTGGTTTGCCTCGAAAAGATAAGCAATTAATTTTCTCCCTCGATTGCATTTCTAATCGAAAAAGTTCTAGAAATTTGTTTAAATCATAAGCTGAAGATTTCTGTTATTCGTATGATGGAAATCTACCGTGATACTGCTTAAAACCGTTTTCATCAAAATTATAGGATTAACATATTGGAATATGTTTCTGGTTTCCCAATTAATGCTAAAATGCTTCTGATTTGAACGGTAATTGTATCATAAAATTTTGTTACAGTACAACTCCCACTATCCGAACTCCTACTATGCGAATCGCTTTCAGAATTTAACAAAAAATAAAGACGGAAACGTACTGCCGATTCGCAAAATAGATTCTGGTTTCGCGCGCTATTGTCTTTCCCTCCGTGAAGCTGCTGTAGGCGCAGCGCGAACCTTATTGGGGTGGTAAGACACCGTCTCTAAGTGCATTCAGTTTTTCGATATTTTCTTGTCTATGAAACTGAATGCACAGAAGTAAGGTGTTTAAACGGCCCCCACATTTTCCCACAACTCCGATGCGCGCACCACCCTCTGTTTCTTGCATACCCATGTTTGCCTTTCTTTATAACTTAACGACTTGACCGCAAATGATCAGCATTCGATGGAGCTTCAACCCGAGCGTAACCACATGCAGTTTCTCATTGTCAAGCGGATGTGCGACTTGGTTGCCTGAAAACGGATGAAGACAGTCAAACAGTTTACTTTGGCCCCTAGATATTCAACAAGCATTGTCTTTCAGCACTTGTAAATACTGTACAGTACGCTATATAACATGTACATAAAACGGTTGCCTTTTCATTTTAATTTATTAAAACCTCTTTTTCTTTTAAAATGTTTTTTTTTCTCTCCTTTTCCCCATACAGCACATACAGTAATTAATTAAAATATACGTAGATCCTTCCTTCGGAAAAAATCCATTTATCCGAATTTTTTGATTATCTGAATGGGGTCCGGTCCCAATTGATTCGGATAATTGGAGTTCTATTGTACTTCATTTGAGCTTCGAAAAGGGATTTAAATTTAAGAGATTAGAGACGTGTGTATTGATAATTAAGCAATTTTGGCCAAATTTATTTTTAAGAATGTCTGTGGCCGAATCATAATTATCTTCTGAAATTGAAAGAACTAATTATCTTCTGAAAACGAAAGACAGCTGGTGCCGCATTTCCACCTGAACAGGTTTTCAAATAATTGAATTTTTCGATTTTCGAAAGCGTAATATTATCATTAATTGCCAAACTTCATTCAATAGTTATATTCTCCGTAAAATTTATCAATTAACATTTTGGATAATTTTACATTACCATCAATCTGTCATTTGGTTTCGACTTCCATAGATGAATTATTTAAGTTCTTGTTGACATACTTAGTACTCGATTTCTTTAAGTAACAGGTGATTTTTGACTACGTAATTGTCATTGTGTTATTATACTCCATTTTCAATATCTGACTCTAATTTTGAGTCTCTTCTATGAAATTTTATATTTTTCCTCTAAATGTTCTATTTCTTTACAATTTAACAAATCCAAATAATTTTTTAACTCTTCTTGCTTTTCTTTTTTTTAAACATTCATCTACATTTTTAATAGTTTGAGTTATTAAAGCAATGCTCGTTTTCTATTCAGCGACTTCTGTTTTGTTCTAGTAAATGATCGAAAGATACTTAGTTACAATCTTCACTCAAAGTACTAAATCTGAAACTCGAGAACACAATTTTCCAAATATTAATTAGATTCTTGGTTTTGATGCGAAATCGGTAAAAATCGAAAACAAGCGAGAAACATAGCATTAGGTACATCCCATGGGATGATTAATCATGTTTAGTTAAAACTTAAATAATCATGTACACACAGATATATATAATGCAGGTTAAAAGTCTAAATCCAATTACTCAGCTTAAAAATAGGAAACTCATTAGCTCCATCGATTCTTTCTAATATTCAGTTATACTGCTAATTCCAGTTCAAATTCTGAAACAAAGGAGACTAAGTTAATCATCGATTTTCATATAGTCACGTGTTGAGAAGGGAAGATGCGAAGTAATCAAACAGATGTACTTGTAATGCCATCTTTTGGAAACATGAACAATTATTTTTAAACATTGGGCTCAGAGGCCCAAAAGGATCTTTTATAAGTTTGAATAGAACGAAGTGAAATTAGTAAGTTCTGAAGTTTTGGAAGTTTTCTTAGAGATTCAAACTGAGGAGCAAATTAGTGCGAATAATAATTTTACCCTCTGGGTGGGGAAAAAAAAACTCTTTTTTCACCCCAGCAGTGGAACGGTAAGGAAATCTTTTCACTTGCATCTGTTTACGTGTGGTATTTTTTTCATTGATCCTAAATTTTAAAGGACAGCGGTTTCATCCTATATAGGCAAAACGGTATTCACAAGGAATTTTAGAAATGCTTCATCAATTAAATTCTAGTATTACTTCTCTTGCAACTGAGAACTTGATTTTATGGGAAGGAAATCAAAAACTTATATTGTTTTACAAAACTAGACACGGATCCAAAGAAACAGCAATTTACGATTTTTCATTTGTTTACTAGTAAACAACCGATTTTCCTGAAATAACAAAAATTTCCGCAATTCGACCCCCAGACCGAACTATAGTGTACTAGAAGATAGAACTATAGTGTATTAGATATCTTCTAGTACACTATAAACCGATCCCTACTGAAACCCTAGCCTCGTCCTGTCGTCTCATCCAACTAGAATAACATATTATAGTTGCAACAAAGTTTAATCTGTACGGATTTTTCTGTCTAATTTTACTGTGATCTCGATAAATCAGGAAAATCAAACATCCGTTACAAAATTTCTTTTGCATACAATTTCCTTACTTTTCGTTCCTGCTCAAAAATCTTTGTTTTCCATAAAAAATTAAACCTATATTTAGAGTTCAAATTTTATTTGTTTGTTACTGATTAATAAACTGAGTTATTTAAGAGCAATAAAAGCAGTTGTCAGGAATTAAAATATTTATTTTGCTTTTTATAGTGATTCAGCTGATAAATACATTTAATTTATATTGTATCCTACTAGAAATTGTATTAATATTTACGATTCTTTTATTAGTAATAAGATGCGTTTCTAACACCATTTGCTAATTTGCTGTATGAAATGGTATAAAATCTTTGAAATTTGTGCACTGCAATTTTCTTTTTTGTTTATTTTATTTATGTTTTAAAATTTTAGAGTTAATGTTGCGTTTATTTTCTTTATGCTTTGCTGCAACAGTGAGGGCATTTTAAAGTTTTGCAACTCTCTTAGTTTTATGAGGAAGAAACAATAAATTGATTCTTTGTTTCCTTTAACTTTCAAAATGCATTTTTATTAAGTGCAGTAGTTTCAAGTGTGTGTTTAATAGGATTCGGTTTCTCTCGATCATTTTAATTGCAGTAATTTTTCTCTTAATTTACTGATGCTTGACAAAGCTTTTGGGTTTACTTATGGCGACATCTGATGTATTTATGTAGAACTAAATGAGCGTTATTGTAGCAATTAATTTTAAATATATTTTGAGCACAGTTTTAGTCTTTATAAAAGTAAGCTAATTACATCCAGATTTCCTGGTGATAATGTAAAATATAAAAGATTAAGAGCCACTGTCTTTAAACCATGAATCGTAATTATGACATTTATTTAATTCCGTATAAGTGCTTCAGATGTTGATGCAGATAAATTCACGTAATGGCTTTAGATGCCGATGAATATAAGGTTTATTTAGAAATACAGCAACAATATTAGTGAATATTCAGCCTTTAGCAGTAACCGCCAGTTACCGTTAGAGATAATGCCGATTAAACTGAGTTTTTGCTGAGCTTAAAAATATCATTTTGGTTTATTCCTTTTTTATCACTTATTTCTGCAGGCAATACATAGTGAGGTGGTGCCATCTGTTGAAGATATCGCAAACTACTTTTTTAAAGAAACTGCGTACGGATGTTCTGTTCAAATTCTCTGTAACATCCTGAAAGTTTCAGTGTTTCACATATCTAGAACAGAAAGTATCCTCTTTATTATAATATCGCTTACGCAGTTATCATACAACTAACGGAAAATTGCTGGGACGTACATTTCGTGTTCTTATTGTCCGATTATGAACAGGGCCGATCCAGGGGGGGGGCAGGATGGCGAGCAGCACGTGGGCGCCAAATTTAAGTGTGGCGAAACGATTATCAAATACATTAGATTTCTGTAAAAAAGGGCGGCCAATTTTAACTTGCACGTGTGCGGCCGGCTGTCTAGGATCGGCACTGATTATAAATCACAATCAGACCCTTCGAATATGAAAGCCCCACGTAACTGATTTCAAAAATATAGAATCTTGTAAAACAATATTTTCGTTTTCTGAAACTAATACTGCGTTTGTATCTTCCCCTATCGATAATTTTCAGGACTTTCGCAACGCTATTACCAATGATATACCTCTTGGTCGACCATGATGTACTGGCAAGGTGTCCGATGAAAAGATTTATCGCACAGATGTCCATAGCATCAACAAATGTCGACCTATTAAGCATTTGTGACATGCTTGAAAAAAATCGCTGAGTTTGCCACTGTTTCAATGCAATAATATTTAGCATCATTGCGTAGTTTCTTTGTGATATAATTTTAAAGTATTTAACGGTTAATTTTTCAGTCTTCGAATCCAAGGTGAAACTATTTTTCACATGAATTAACAAAGCTGAAAATATTATTTAGTGCAGTGGAATCATGAGGAATTTCTATATTGGAATTTTGAAGAAGACATTAACAGCCTCTTTTAATTAAATTTAATGCTTTTTTACATATCTATCTACATCTTAGCGCAAGAATAATAACTTCGAAAAGCATACCTAACAGAGTTTTGTAGAGTCATTAGGTTATTTTTGGAAGCAGGGAGTGATGAAAAATGAGCAACGCCTTCGCCGGGAATCGAACTACGGACCTCTCGGTTACGCGTCGAGCGTGCTGACCAATACACCACAAAGGCGGGAGAAATACCTTATAGTGTTAGCTCAAACTTATAAATCAGAAATAATATTTTTCTCGCCAATTATCTACGATTTCTATTTTGAGACGTGTTAATCAATGAAACTGAAATATTTCTATAAAATATTTTTTAAATTAAATTTATAAATTGACCAAAATGTATTAAGACTTTCTGATTTCAATTTTCTCCTCTACGTTTTCACAGAAAAAGATGGATTACAACTAATTTAGGAAAATAAATATGTTTAACAGCTAAACATAAAATAGTCAGTATAAACTCAACTTCGCAGCAGAATTATATCCCCCTCCTTCTTTTAACGGAGAGAAAATTCAATTCCTTTGATGTTAGAAGCCTGTTTATATAAAATGGAAAAGAATGAAAAAAAGCTCTCTCTTTAAATTTAAAAATAAAGTGAAAGGAATATGCTTTTGACCAAAAAATAGGTATAAAAGTAAAGGTAGATATATACCGAGTTAATTTCTTTCAATTAACTTTAATGTATACTGCGCAAAGGAAATAATTCTATACACACTAAAATCTGGTCTGGCTGTTAGACAGAATTACAAATAAAACGGATTGCGATACATAAAGCAAGATTTTAATTTTTATAAAACGTGAAGCAATAATGTGTTTTATAAAATACTGGTAAGTTTTTTTGTTGGTAATATACCTGAAATAAATTAATTAAGAATTATTAACTGCAAATTTTCTGATTTGAAACTCCTACTAATGTTGAATGACGTATTGGGAGATTTACTTATTTTAACTAATAGTTTTTTTAAATTTAAAACAACTTCCTTTTAGTCTCATTTTCACAGCGCTTCCTTGCCAGAATGTTAATAAGCTAGCGCGCATGTATTCAAATGAGGTAGAAAGGAGTGGTATTTCAGGGAAGGTTTGGGGAGGTGATTTTAGAGCGTTTAATGCCTGCTTGAGGTTAACGTTGCTATCGTGAATTACTGGATATTAGATTTCTATGGTGTTCAGTGCTTCTAGTCATTAGGTTTGTTTATGCCGATTTCTACGAGTCAGAGTCTTCTTGCGCCTTGAATTACCTTGTGAGCCGTTAGGGTAAACTTGCAACATTTTATTTTACGTTCATCGTTACCTGTCTTGAGTTCACAAAACTGTTGGCTTTGCGTACGCCTAAGTGAGGCCAACTGTGAAATTATGTCGAGTGAATAGAGGGATCTTTACACCTTTCTTCCGATTTTCTGTCGTACTTAAGACCTGAAGATAATTCTCGTATAGTCTTTTAGGTCTCGTAGTTCCTGCTACCTAAGAATATGAGCAACCTAATGCAGTGTTATTAAGTTTATATTCATTTATTATGAGTTATCGCATAATAACTGTGATGATTACGCTTAATCAAATACCGCAAAGTACATGAGAGCTATCTGCCTAAGGGATGGGATGCTTTTCTGGAGGATTTTCTAAGGAAAACTGATATGATATGAGGAGAAATATTCATAAATCAGATCAATGAATACTAACTAAATTTTACTTATTTATATCACTTGCGGATTGCAGACGAAATATAGATAGGGACAAAAGCTACATATTCGTTATTACAGGTTGAAAAACAAACGAATCTAAAAACTGCAAACACTCCAAAGTCCTTTCGATTTATAGAGATAATGTGGAGTTAACTGAAATTACCTCTCAAAATTATAAGTTAGTAAATATTCTTAAAGCTCGAACTTCAGTCAGGTTTACACAGAAGCGCAGGTCAAAGTAATGGCCCAAGAGTTTTGTTTTAATGCCAGCGTGTAAGTTCTTCAGTCCGTAAACGTATGTTATACTTGAAGGTTAAGCTACAGTTATGCGTCTTTTTATTTCGATTCCTAAAATCTTCTTAGCATCAACTAATTTACATCATCTAAGTCAGTCTTCGGGGCTGAGCTCAATCAGGAGCAGAGTTCAAAGACTCCAAGTAGTCTTTCTAAATATTTTAGAAAAGGATAGTAACAGCTCTAAAATATTCGCTCCAATAATCTTATAATTGTCTATGGAGAAATAATAGTTGTCAGATTCCAGTTATGACAAAATATTTATAACAGCAATAATAAATCAAGTCGGTTTTTATCTGGAATTCAAATGAAGATGGCTATAAAATATTAATCAGTGTTACTTTATGATCCAAAAGAAATCTGTAAAAAGGCAAATTTTTATACCAAAACTATTTATTTTGAATTTTAAATTTCTTTTAAGTTTAATGAAAGCGGAATTTCACTATTATGCACATAAATGTCCCACCCACCGAACTGGAATTGAACAGGTTTGTCAAAAAGAATTTTGTTTTTATCTCTGTTTTAAAGGATGCTTCACAATGGTTGCCATAAAAGCAAGAATATTGTCAAACTCTCTGAATTATATTTCTGCAAATAGTGTCTGTAAAAATACATCTGAGTCCAAATGCACTATAATACACCTCTGGAAAATACATTATAATGCATTTGGTTTACCGATACCTTAATTAGTTCTTTATTGGTTCGCAATTATAATTTTCGTTTTCCACGTAAAATTATGTGTTGTTTGTGCCCTTTTTCTAAGTAAGTATTTATATTATGAGCTGAAGATCACTTTTGTGTATAAATTTGTTTAATTAACTGTTACTTAAGTCTAAATTTCTTAAGTGTGATCATTCAAATAGAGATATATTGAAAATACATTTATTGACACAAAGATACAATTTTCTGTGTGATGTTCTGTCACAGACAACATCAGTATATGACACATAATAATATCATCGGCTAGGACATATATACAAAGAAAGAATGACAACTTCCATTTTTTTCAGAAGAGCAGTAAATAAAGAAGTTCTTCGTTTCGAAGGGTATCTTGCTATTTTGTAGTACGACTTTGTAGAAAATGAACGGTTTTTATTCGCATTTTTAATATATTATACCTTTATTTTTGTTTCATTTATTTTTTACTGATTTATATATATATATATAAATAAACGTGCTTTATTAAATTATAAATTTTGTAGTCAAAATATTCACTGAAACATATTATTACGCCAAAATAACAAAAGCATGACCTCGTTATTCAAACATTAAACACGAGGCAGAAAAGATTCATTTTCAGTTTTATGCAGCTTATGGGATCCTTAAATGTTGTTCAATTTTTATTTAGTTGTATCATGTTTCATACTATTTCCTAGCGTATATCGTTTTATGTTACAGAATTTAATAGGTCCACCATTTCCTCATAATGAAATCATCACTATCATCCTCCTGTACTGGACCAAAATCGAAAGTTCTTCTACTCTTTCTCTTTTTATCTCTCATGTAATGAACTACAGGATCTGTGCCATACACATCACTTTCAGTATCTTCCTCGCTATCATTTCTCTCTTCCCTCTCTCTCATAGGACGTTTTGGCCTCTTGTTAGAAGAAATTCTAGCCTTTTTAGATGACTCTATTCTACGTCTGGACTGAGAAGGCAGTCTTCTGTAGTCTTCGAAATCGAAAGCATCCTCGATGGGAGGACCGCGATTTCTCGTTCTTACCTTAACGTCCTCCGTTTTTTCAGATTCCTCGGAATCATTAGGTTCTTGTGCTCTGGCTCCAATGTAATCATTGATCTGCAAGACCATGAATTTGTCGCCTGGGTTCCAAGTGAGGAAATTCGATCTTTGATTCGAATTAGTATTCGAATCGCTATTGTCGTCTTGTTGATATTCATTATCTGTAAATGGATCATAAGTTCTGGGAGCTAGTCTTTGTTCACCTGGTTCTTCTTCTTCACTGTTGACTTCCGTATTATATGGCTGAGTTGGCATACTTGCCTGGACGTTAATTGGCAAAGATATTATGAGGGGTCTTGGTATATCATCATTGGCTTTTATGACAGGTGGCAAGGATAAAACTGTCCAGAAATATAAAAGGAAGAAAACCTGTTGAACAAAGAAAATAAATTTATTAAGTTTATAAGTGATTACTAAAATGATTGTTAAATATGCATACTGATTTAAAGATTTTATGGGAATACTAATAACAGAACTTTTATATATGAGAACTAAAGATGACAGCATATGACGATGAAATAATAACAATGAAAGATCATGTAATTCCTTAAACATTTGCGTTAAAATTAAAGATTTTTTTAAGTGATCATAATTGTAAAAGTACTTGGCGTTAGCCGTACAAAAGCTAATTAAATTTTCATTATCTATGATTATTTGTGGTAGTTTTATGTTATGAAACATGAAAATCCTTTGTTGCGCAAGTGTGTGCGCACAGACTCTTAAAGTAAGGCAAATGCAAAGGAAATTGTAAATTGGAACATATTCGATCATGCACCCGCATCTTAAATAAACATGAAGTTGTAACGTTTAAAACAGACAATGCTGTTTGTTAATCATGTCTGAAAGATACCGTTTATCTGAAGGCCAGAGCTGGCAATTAAATGTAGATTAGGAGGATGAAACAATGTTGTACATGTCTAAGTCTGATCTCAGAAGAACTTATTTATCGCGAATATGTTAGTCACCTTGTTGATCAAGTCATCTGAAAGTACGTGTAGTATCCCTAAACCGGTGGAAAGAAACCATTCTCAGTCGCTACATATTTTGTGTCAGATTTCCTAGATGATTGATGCTGAAATAAGTCGAAACTTGCTTACCAAATTCTTCACAAGCATGGTTTTTAATGTGAGAAGAGGAAGGCGCTGCGCCCTATTTAATGCAACTTCTAGAGGAGACAATTAGGATGGTGTAATATCAGCAATGAGACCAAGATGACTCGGCCTAAACGCTGTTCACAGTAAGTCCAGGTTCAGTTTAAATGGCGATTTTAGTCGTCATTCCTATGAGAGCTTTGAAAAAGTAACCTTCCGTCGCATAAACAGCAGTATTTTCAGGGTAACGATTTACTTGCTCGGGAAGTAACCATCAGAAATGGTTTCACTGAAACATATTATAACTTAATTTATAACTCAGCTTCTGCAACCGCTCAGACGGAAAAAAGTTTCACATCTCTAAGAAGGACTGTTTAGAAATGCTGTAAGCCCAAGTATTTTATTCATGAAAAATTGACAATGCTCTGCCTCATCGAGTTGTCATGGTTAGAGTCAGCGTTAAAAATGGGGATATTGTTCAAATGTGTTGCCGAAACAGTTTCCTGATTCCAGTCGTATTGAGAATGTTTGGTATTCCTAAGTCGACAATGGCAACACATCATTTCCCTTCTCGGAGTTTCCAAAAGCAATTGTGTTTCTTAAAATAATAATAGTTTGGGACACAGGACTTGATAGACACTTAATTAATGTTATAAAAAACGTTATGGACGTCGTCACTATTTTGGCTCGATCGTCACTAATTTGGCCGTATCACGTTTTTACCCCTATCACTTTTCGAAATGAAAGGGTGTTGCCACCAAATGTAATCACCATGTATTATTTTTAAAGGTATGACACAGTGAATATAAAAATGTATGGCAACACAAAGAAAATGATGTTATCAACATATTTGTCGCCATGTATTACTTTTAAAAAATTATAGTTAATACTAAAATGTTTGACAATACTTAAGTCTCTGTCTGGAATTTTAAAGATATGCTGTTTTTACATATTTGTGATTATGCTATTGGATTCTATTTAGCTTGAAAGCGAAAAATCGTTTAAAATATTTAATAATAAAAAAGCTAAAAAATAATTGAGTAAAAATAATTAAAAAGACGTAAAATTAATAAGAAGAAGTCAAAAAATATTGTGTAAGGTACTTTACTAAGAAACCTGAGTACAGATACGATAAACGAAGAAAAGTTAAAAACAAATTAATGTCAAGACTTAACTCTGTATCCAAAATTCAAAATATACACTGCTTTTAAAAATTTGGTGACTTTGTTATTGAATTTTATGTAGCATAAGTGTGAAAAAAGCAATGTTTAATAATAAACTTTAAAAATCAAAAACAGTTGTGCAGGTTGTCTTGTTAAGAAAACTGAACATTGATATGGTAAACTGAGAAAAGACCGAAAAAAATTGGAAAATGTATAGAAATACTATTGAGAATAGTAAGAATTTGCTATGTTTAAATTTCTAATTTGTCAGGGAGAGTGAGTGTAAGAGCAGATTGGTATACTGCGAGCTCAACTGCGAGGATAAAAAAACCGCAACAAAAAAAAATTGATGGGGCGTTAAATTCTGAATCATTTCAGATTTCTTTTAAATGTATTCTTTTGTTTTGCAACAAAAGTTTGATAATTATCATTCATTATTCTTTAATTTGAACACGAATGTATTTGCTTTTATTTTCAAATGTAACTATTATTTGGTTTATTTAAAAAATAAATTTGTCTTTCAATAAAAATACCTGCATTTTTTCCTGATTCTTTTTGACTTTTTAAATAATAATATGATACATTAAAAATATCGCCTTTATCTAAATTTTAAAAGACACTCATACTGTTATTTTAATTTTGGTATACTCTTCATGTGTGCTGCAATTTTAGTAAAATGAAATTTAAGAATTAAAAAATTAAACTTTACTCCGATTTCTATTCCTCTAACATAATATAATAAGCATTAAAAATTAATGGATATTTCTTTTTAAAACTGATAACCTTCTTGAAACAGAGAACAAATAGTCAAAACTAGTTGTCGCGAAATAAATATTTTTCAAGTTTCTATTTTTACTTTAAATTTTTAGAAAACTTTTGCTTTCGAGGAAAATTTCGAGATAATAATATTTTATGCAACTTTCTAATTTATAATTTTTTATCTTTTCGAAACAGAATAAAACGTATTGGCAAATACACTTAAAATCCAATAATGGCCTTTCTATTTGATTTTTTTTTATCTCAGTGCTAAATTTTACACATCCTTCTTCATTATCGGAAAACATACCTTTTCGCATGTATGTTGATATTTCGTGAATAAAGTGCAAAATGCTCTTAAACAGACTCCATAACTAAAAGTTCTGATTTCAAGTACGCTTTCTAAGATAAGTCCTATAAAAGTAGATTAGAAATTGTAATTTTACGAACATAGAAATTAAGATTTTTCTCCCAAACAGAAATTTATTCATTCCTAACACATTTTGCAACTTCTGCTGATAAAAAAAGCTTGCATGTTAACAAGCTAATACTTTTAATCCAATGAAATCGTAAAAAAAATATTTAAGCTCTAAATTCTTCTAGTCTTTCTTTTAAGTCTATTTAAAACTATCTATAGAAGAACACAGTTTGTTTTAGTTTACGGAGGAAAAACTTCTATGCTTATTATTTGAATTTTAACCGCAATTCCTTTGCGTCCATCAGATCTATATTTAGATACGTAGAAACTCCACATGAACGCTGCAAACAGTTCTAAATTCCTTTGATTAAGTAATTTACTTACTGCGAGTTAATTAGCAACTATGTTGAAAGAACTTACAAATCCTCCTTTTGAGGTCCTTTTCGTTTGAAGGGGAAAAACGTTAGAGCTGTTTAATGCATAAAAATTAGGTAAATGTTTTCCCCATCAGGTCTGGTGACCAAAATACTTCTATTTTGACTTCTTGCGATGATAAAAATAGAACTGTAATTAAAATTTTTAATTTAGAGTAAAAAAAAATTAATAAAAGGAAGAAAAGAGATAAAGCAAGTTTACCCTTATTTCTTCACTCTGTCACCATATGTATATATCAATATCTAAGTAATGATTATAATTCGTATAAGAATAAATGAAAGCAACCACGTGATCAGAGGTAAACTTTTATTGGAAATCAGTAGTATTTCCTAGATTCTCACAATGAATCAATACAGTTTAGCTGTATTCTGTTTGCTATTTACTTTTTTTTTACCTAAAACAGGAATATAAAAGTTATGCACCGGACGTACGATACAGGAAAGAAACTGAACTACGACGTTGATAATTAAGATTTTTAAAAACGTAAAATAAATGCAGAAGTGTGAAAAAATATTATGTCATGATAGATTTGTATAATTATTGAAAAACCCTTTGGAGTAGACTTTATAGAATCTTCTGTATTAAACAATGATGTAATAAATGCAGAATTACCACAGTTACTTTCTATCTGGGACAAAACATTCAAAGTACTTATTTGCCTTACACTGATTACATTCGAAAACTACTTACATTTGATAAACTGTTTCCTAAAGGTGATGAGGCAAATTAATTAAAAATTATGTTGAATAACATTTTTTTGTACTTACATTCATTCCTCTTGAAAGGCTAGACATCATGATTTGGTTTGGAATGTTTGATTACGGCAAAGGACATCAGGGGCCTAAGGGGAGGCGCACCCGAGGGCTATCTGCCTAAGGGAAGGGAGGTCTTCGCGGAGGCCGTTCTAATAGAAACTGACTCGTGTACACTCTAGACATCATAATTAAACTCATTTGAATAAAGATTCTAATCTGAACTTATGCAGTTAGTTTTAAAATATTAGGGTGGAGTACTTAAGGTTTTGGGGTTGGCGCAATTTGAGAAACAGTGCTCAGAATTCCTTAATCACGGCAGTGTCGAAACACTTGGCTTAGTCTTAATTCGACACATCATTTCTCCAGCTATTTGTTTAGAAATAGAATTAGTAACTGTCGCAGACATATTATTAATATAAACTTTAAAATGCTTGTGCAAATATTATTTGAACATTTGAAAGTTGATAAGATAGCTTAAGTGAGAGCAAATCGATGTTTTTGATGCCCTTTTAAATTTTCTCCTGCAGGTAGCAGAGGAAATACTCAATTAATTTTTGCTGAATTAGCGGGAATGAGAGAGAAACGAAATCATTCCAAAATACTTAAGGTAAACCTGCTCTGAGCTAAAGTGACAGCTAAACCCCACAAAATTTCTTAGGGAAAAGGACCACCATATTTCCATAATTTGTTATATTTCCTTCTATGTATCTCCGGCTTAGATTAGTGTCATAAAACAATGTTTTCAAAACCGTTGGTACTTATATATAAGCTCCTTGATTTCATTACAAGAATCTCTTCTTTTTATCAAAAGTGATAAATTGCACTAAGACAAGAAAATCACGTTTGCAGAAACTTTATGGGCAGAAATAATTCAAACGTTTGTTAAAAAATTGTAGATTTAGGATTATCTCATTTAAGAGATTCTTACAGATGACGAAATGTTTTGCTTGTATGTAACACACGTTCTCTAGAATTTCTCTCTTTCTTTATAATTCCTTTTTATTTCTGACTACTTCTTTCTCGGTCTTATTTTTGTGTGTTATACTATCACAATTATGAGGTTTTTCAGAAGCTGAGTGCTGTACTGTTTTCATTTGTTTTTGCTGGTCTCATTTTATTTAAACGGCTTACTTTTCATAATTTTTTATTATCATGCTCCTTAATGCGCTCCGAGAAACATGTACACAAACTCACCTTTACTATATGCATATAAAAGCACCAAAAGTATTATTCGCACATAATAAGGTATAAAGGCATCAAAGTATTTTAATTCCTTGGTTCTTCATCCCGTTTTTCTCTCGGTCACAAGACACAACAGCAAAAGTACGAGAAGAGCAAAAATTTGTTAACTCTGGAGTTTCTTCGAGTATAGATTCTATGTATTTTATTCATTTATACATCTCTTTTTCTGTTTTCATTATTTATGCACAATATTTTATCTGTTTCTGATAAAATTTCATATACTTTTATAAAAATCTTAAATTTTATTTGCTCCAATATAAATCAAATAAGGACCACTATATTTTTATATTTTTCCCCAATTTCCAAGATTTCTACTGCTTTCAATTAACATATAAAATGACATCCTGACAAAATAAAATCTGTAGACATGATCGTGCTTCGCAAACTCAAACACGGAAAATATGGGAAATTCTAGAAGCAGCTTTTACCGTTCACACGTCTTTTTCAGGGCAAAACATGAAACTTTCTAATTTATCTCTCATCGCCTTCTCGCTAATAGGCAATTCTCAAACTAGAATAGAAGAGAAACACGCCAATGTAAAAATTAAATTCGCCGAAACAACCTTGTATTTGGCGTACATTTACTGAAAGCACTCAATCGATTTCGAGGGCAGCTACAGGTCCCTTCTCATCAGGAGAACAAAATATCTAGAAAGGGAAAGCAACCTCAGTAACGGCTTTTTTATACCCTCGGGTAGAACCACGCGCGAGGAGACATCGCCATCTATCGGCAAAAATAATAATCAAGAATTATGTTAATAGAATTTTAAAAGCACTAGGAAGGACTGGATTAGACTTAAAATCATTCACTAAACATGCTAAATCTTTGTATGTTCCTTGATACGAAACTTTAACACTCATTTTGTTTGGCCAGTATATCTCAAGCCACACTGACACGATATACTATAAATTCCTTAAAAATTAAAGTTAGAAACGCAATCTTTTAGAGTCGAACCGTGAATTTTATTGATAGGGGAGAAACTGACTTGAAATTGAATTTATGGAGAATCCGTGCAACTTTATAACTAACAGAAGGATAAAATGGAAGTACGACAAGGTCATTAATATTATTTCTAACAGTGGAATGTCTTCTATGATGGGAATCTAAAAATTTTTTAACAGATTTATCAATGATCACGGGAGAAAATCCTCGGTCAATAGCAACTGCTTTTAAATAATTAAGTTCATTGGCAAGCAAGGATTCTGTGGAACAAACTTTGAGCCCGCGAAATACATAATAGTAAAAAGAAGCTTAACAGGTTGGCATGACTTAGCATGGGGTGGTAAACAAACTGCAAAGGATTTACGGTACACAGTAGTGTTAAAATCGATTTCACTTCGGATTATAAGAATATCAAGGAAGGGGAGGGAATTGTTGGATTCAATTTCAAGAGTGAATTGGATGGCTGGATCAATTGAATTTATAATAGATAAAATCTCGGGTAAATCGTCTTTATTAACCGAAAAGTGTGTCTCATCAAAAAGTGTGAAAGTGTCATCTACATAACGAATCCAAAGACGGAAGATAGTTTATCAAATAATTTTACCTCAAAATAAAGCATATAAAATCTGTAGACAAACACTAGAGAAATTTATATGCAAAATTTTCAATGCAATTAAATTTATATATAAAATTATTTGATAAATTATCTTTCTGTCTTTGGATTCGTTATGTAGATGACACTTCCGCACTTTTTGATGGTAATAAAGACGATTTATCCGAGATTTTATCTGTTATAAATTCAACTGATCCAGCCATCCAATTCACTCTTGAAATTGAATCCAACAATTCCCTCCCCTTCCTTGATATTCTTATAATCCAAAGTGAAATCGAATTTAGCACTACTGTGTATCGTAAACCCTTTGCAGTTTGTTTACCACCCCATGCTAAGTCATGC
>KL821977.1:0-14280 GCA_000611955.2 Stegodyphus mimosarum | reverse complement strand
AAATATATAATATTAAAGATTATAAATGAAAACGAAAATTTTCCTAAAGATGAAATTTGGATCTAAGAATTTAAAATGTTAAAACTAACATATTATTTATAAATTAATAAATGCTTAATTGGACTATTGTGTATAAAAAATAAATGAAAAGGTTTTCCCTTCACACCTCTTTAATTAATATTCAATTAAAGAAACCATCTGGAAGCATTTGTTTTCTGTTTCTGTATTCCGCTATAAATTTCTTATATTTGAACAAGAAAGTTAACCACTTTTTATTATATTTCAGCAGTATATTCGAAAGATGTCCATACCACCGTGTAACTGTAATCCAATAAGTTTGTAGCTGTCTGCGCCTTCTTCTTCTCTAACACCAGCAATAATAAAGTCTGCGCCTTCTTCTTGATTCCATGAAATATTTGAATTTCATTACACATACACATTCATTACAGAATCATGTATTATCTCAAGTTTAACTGGATTGAAATAATTTTGTGCTTATCTTGGAGCAATTTGCTGAGGAAAGTTTGTGTTCATAAAAGATATTTATTTCCAAGCACCAGCCGCATCCAGACCTTTATAATGTTAATTTTCTCTTTGTTTAGGAGATTTTTTATATTGATTTTTCTCTTCTTTGTAAACCCTATTATATTGAATCTATTTTGCTTTGTTAATTACCCTTTCCATAATCTCTTTACATCTAATTATGCATTGTTTTTAGAAGGTTTTTATGAAACTCTAAATTCAGCTCGCAATTTTTAGAACCACTGAAGCACTTTCCTGGGAAACGCTTGTATAACTGAGAAATTTTAGTAAATGGTGCTGCTTTATATATTTAAACTAATTAAAAAGCATTTTCTAAAATTAAGTTTATAGCTCCGTTCGTCAATATTACATCGTTTTTTGAATCTTCTTTGGAGGAGGTTTATTAATTTACTCCATTAGGGAAAATGTGCAGTGTATAAACATTTTCTCTAATTCTGATTAAATTATCATCATCAGGTTCTGATCTGTTCTATTGTACGTAATTCAGAATCCATTTTATAAACGCTCAGAAATTTTTTACGGAGTTCAGTACATATGAAATGTTTTATTAAAGTAGTCATTTTTTTACATTTTTATGTTTTAACATATTTTATTTTTTAACTTAGTTAAACAACTGTTAACATAAACAGTTGTTTATGTGATAGAAACGCATAATTTATTCTTTAGAGTGATAGAAAAGTACCCATTTTCGTTTCAAATAATGACTAAATGATTATAAATTGGGAAGAGTATTTCTGGTTGTTTAAAAAAAGAACAAAGGCACTTCTTAACAACTTTACAGGAACTCTTAGCTCTTCCTATTTTATTTCATTACTGTATTATTGCTTTTAGCCGTCTGTTAAATTTAAACTAATTCAGTAAAATACTTTAGATTTCCCTATAGAGTCATGAGATTACAATTATAAATTTCGTTTCCTTCATAAGAATTTAGAGTTGAATTTCTCACATCAAGCAGTGGCAACTGAATCGAAGTTAAAGAAATTCTTCCTCTTTTTTCACAAACAAAGTTTCAAGTTTTAATTCTTGTTCATTTACATCAGAAACTTTTCAATATACTTCGTATTTAATAACTTAAATATTTACATTATAAACATGTGCATATATATTTTGGTCTATTTATAATCACATATATAAAATTAATCAAAATAAATTAAAAGCAAAGCAAACCCCAAAAATATGCAATAAATTTCAAAAAGACATCCTTATAGTAAAATCAGCATAGCAACAACCTTATGTTTGTCGTCAATTTAATAAGGATCTCAATCAAATTCGAGGGCATGCAGAAACAATTCCTCTTCAACAGGAGCAAAGCAATCGTACTTAAACACTACAACAGTAAAGAGAATGAGAAAGTAGCGCAGCCTGTCGGTAAAAATAACAAAGAAATTGACAAATTAAGTTAACATAATTTTAAAAGCGTTAGAATGGACAGGATTGGACTTAAAAGTCATTAACTAAGAAAATAAATCTTTGGGAATGTCAAAGGCTTCATGAAAATCCGACTCACCAATTAAGGAAGCATTCTGAATAATTTTTGCAGACACAAAATCAAAACTATGATACATTTCTAACAATGGTTAGCTCTTGAAAACAGACTTATAATATTTTTTTAATATTTGTGTCTTTTTCATGTTTACCTTTAAAACTATTAAAATTATATTCAATCTTGAAATTAACTTTTCATTAACTTCGGTAGCTTCTTATTCTAAGTAACAGGGACGCAGAATTTGCCTAGTCTTGATTTCATCGCCAGATAAAAACAACAGTTAAAAGATTAATTAATCATCGAAATGTTTCTTGCGTTGCCTTCCTAACACTTTACCATTTTCTTTCGTATACCATTTTGCAGATTTTTAACCTGCAATTTGTACACAATACATATAATATGCATGCGTAAACCAGGTAAAGAAAATGAACAGACAAAATCACAAAATATTTCCGCTTATACACTTCCAAGTAAGTTATTCACATATTTGAGTTTTGCTGCGCAAAAATAGCTAAGTTAGAATGTATCACTGAACAAGTTCCACACTTCCCCATCAATCATTTTTATAAAGAAGTGTGAAAAGCATTGCATTTCAATGCTATGATACTAACATGCCCTTAAGAACTTCATTTTAAGCAAGTGTTAGTCTGCCTAAGGCATGGTTCACTGGGGATTGTATATGCATCTCTGTTGGTTATTCTGATACCGCAATGTCAGGTAGGTTGCCTTTTATTTTTGCCCGGAAGAAATTCTCATACGACAAGTAAATATTAGTTCTGGAACTCTTCGCGTTGTCTCGAATAGCTATATATTGCTTTTTTGTCATTTTGGTATATATGTACATTGCCAAAACTTTGGTCTCTGTTATTTTTATTGGATCTGTAGAACAGAAGTGTTTCTTTATTTTCTTTTCTCTTCATATAATGGTTCACATTCAAAAGACTTCCATTTTCCTCAGAAATATCTTATTTATGCAGCCATAATCAAAACACTTCAATTCCTAGGATATTATGGCTAAGAAAAATATAAAGTTCTTATGTTTGGATAACTAATATAATTCCTTGGCATGATTATATTACCTTGAAATATAAATTACGAATGTTTGTAACATTTTGAACCAGACTAATTGAGATTTGGGCGATTCAACCACTGTAAATACCGATTAAAAATTATTGTTATCTTCTAATATATATATTATGATTACGGATATTAATTAAAGCATTTTATCCTCTACTATTTTTTGTAGCCACAAAACATAAATAAGATGCTATAAATGTCATTACTTTACTGTAAGCGTTATTATTTAATTGACAACTTTGAATACCGATTTATGAGAACTCATCTTTTACAGTAACCAACTGAACAGGTTGCTACCTGCTTGGAGGTACTTAAACATTTTGTGTTTTGTAATGGAACTATCTATTTTATGCATGGAATACGAAGAATATTTTATTATGAATCTTTTAAATTTTACATATAACATAGTTTTATACTCATTTTCTACTAATATACTAATGTACGACGCAACAAGAACACAATATTTGTGTCAATTACTTAGTAGGACTGCCTTCACTAAGTCCACTCGCAACAATTGGATACTAAGAATTAATCCTGATTTTTCCTTATGCATAATATATTCTATTGTACGCCGTGATTGGCAATATAGCTTGCTATTTCATCTGTTTTGTTGCTTATCTGACACAATTCCAGCTACTTAATTTTATACCATTTTACTCTCGCTTATATAACTCTTTATGTATCCTTCATTTTTGCTGATATTTTTGTAAATTCTGCATTACAACATTTCGAAGGCAACTCTTCATTTGTAGGACTATAATATACAATTTGACTAGCCAATTAAGATTCTGTACATTGCCCAGTCATTTGTTGTCTTAATGATGACTATGATGACTATGAATGAGGATGATTGCTGTCTGAGTGAATGGTATATATATGCAAAATGTCTTGCATATATATAGAATGTGTCATGCATTCTAAAATGATTAGATAAACACTAAGGAAGAGGTGAAGCGTGGTTAAGATTGAATTGTTGGGGGAATTTCTAACTGTGTTCTTGTTACATGATTGTTCATGCCTTGTGTTCGATTGACAATTTGAAGATCAGCAACTGAGGACTTTTTTGGTGGGAACCACTAAGTAATTTTTCACTTCAAATCTACGGAACTTACTATACGTTGTGTATAACAATTATCAAATACTACAGCGTTAGACTATGCACAGTTCCTTGCTTTATTGTAATTAAGAGAAATCCTTCAAATTTAATTACTTTTATTTGAGTTAATATGTAACTATATGACAGAAACTAATTGAGCTTTAACATAACCGAACAGCTTATTATCAAGGACGAAATGGTATTAGTGTTAACGTCTTTTTTCCCTCGAGAAACGCGAGAAATCAGCTAAGCTCTGGCCCCTCGATGAGCATTTGTTATATTCGTCCTTATAATACGACAGACGGGAGAGGCATACAACTCAGTCGATCATATCCAGATCATAACGAATTATCGCTCACCAGATTTTAGTCAGGTGCTAGTGGATGGCTGTATCGGCGAACTTGCGAAATCATTTATGCCCTTGCCCCAATTGGAACCACGTATGTTCAGAAGTCCAGCCGGAAGTGTTAGATGTTGCACAGCAAGAGCACTCACGGAAGAAGACAATACTTTCTTACTATTTTACTATTTAACAGCATTTGCGTGACGGGCTGACAGAATTTACAGTAACTTTGAAGAATAATTGAGCTAAATTAGAAAAGGAAAACGTGATAAATACATCATGCTATTTATATCACGAAGACCTATTAACAAAAGAGAAAAGAAGGCAATTCCCTTACAGAAATGAGAAAAATTGTTTTGCACTTTAAATGCCATTCAACATTAATTTTTATACACACGAATTTGAATTACTGTCTTGTGCCAGAATCTGATAAACCTGAGTGTTGACTGATCGAAAAACACCACTACGCAGATTTAGTAAAAAAGCAAGTAAAGTAAAGTTAAAAGTAAGTTAGTAAAGTTAAAATTTTTCGTTTATGAAATCTAGAACTCATCATTCGCTAAGTGGTAAGGTAGCTGAACACCAGGGATTCGACCTGGGTTCAAATTTCAGTGAAAGTCCTGCTGGCATAGGATCCATTATGGCGTTCTAACTTAAATACGAATCAGTGTTTATTTAAAAGCATTCCATGATCTCAAATTCAAATCTACCTAATAACCTAAACTTCTCTCAGGCCCAAACGTGCTAATACAGGTGAGTACGAACGCATCAGCTTTAGCTTCAGCGTAAAGGATTCTTGAAAATGATACAATTTAAAATTAGCTCGCTTCGATCTTGTATTCGATATTTACTTCTTCGATATTCGGTATTTACTTACTATTCGATATTCAGTTCATTTATTTCTTCTGGTGACAATTCAGGTTTCGCGTATAAAATCATGTTGTTATTGTTGTTACTCATACTCACTTCTCTGACAAAGTCAGTCAAAGCCCGCGAAATTTCTGGAGTCAAGGAGAGCAAGATTACTCCTGTCGTTGGCAACAGCCTTGAGCACCCAACAGGTGACAGTGCGATTTGGCTCAGAAGCATTTCTAATAGTGTGCTTGGCCGTAATAATCAAATAAATCGAATTCGTATAATGAAATTTAAGGATTCATTCATTAATCTAAAAAGTATTGAGAATCTTACCCTGAAGAACGTCATGGTCGATCCACCTTCCAATGTACCATATGCTATTTTATTTTGTTCTGCTAAGTCCTCGACGCTCTCTATGGGCGTTATCATTCTTTCTACAGTCAGAAATGCAGCAAGGTTGGCAGTGTAGGAGGAAATCATAATGAGTGTGAAGAACCACCACATGGCGCCGATGATCCTCGTGGAAGTCGCCTTGGGATTCAGATCGCAGCCCTGGTGCATCAGGGTAACGATGGTGAACCAAAAACTGTTCGCCAAGCTGAACTGATTCTCCATGATATCGCAATCGCTGACGCAGGGATGGGGATTTTGCCATTCATAGGGACTGAATCTGGCCACAATGAACATACAACAGCTGACTAGGGCATATGCAGCCAGCACGTAAAGCCAAATGTCTACGGCCAAGGGACTCATGAAGGAGAAAAGGCGCGACGGCATGCTCTTCGGGAGTTTGAAGAGAATACCAATTCCTAGATTCATAAAAGGCTTCGTAAAATCTATAACACTCTCTCGGGCATAATTTATTGTCATTGGAGCCATAGCCAGATCCGCATTCTGAAAAAGAAAAACTATGTTAATTTCATTTATAACATTTCATAGAATATTTTAATGCATAAATGCTGTAACTTAGACTTGCAATCATAAAATTGTTTACATTTTGGAATTACTTTCTTTTAATTATACTTTTAAGTTTCTATTTAAATACATTACCTCAAGCAGATATTTAAATGACTTTCTTGGATTAGGTAATTTGTTTCCATAAATTAAATTGTCACTTTTCAAGCTTACATTTCTAAATTTTGCTTGATGATAACATATGTTATTCCTTTTTACCTTAAACTTTTAAATTAGTCCTTATTAGGAAGATTAAGTAGCTTTCTGCTCGAGGTTTGCGGTTTTACTTTCAGAAACTGTTTACTCGTTCTTTCCCAGCTGCCATATTTATGACAGCAATTTCACCGTCGTTGTTAAATGTTTCATTTCTCGACGTCAGCTTTAATGAGATGGAATAAAGTATTATATTCATTTCGCTTATCCAAATATTTCTTTTAATGTTATGAAAATGCTTGTGCAGATTTTGCAAGTATCAGAAATTCCAATACAGTGCATGCAAATGCAATACTGTTTTCAGTTCATATGCATTAACCCATTGTTTTCTATCTCAGATTTGCTCTTTGTATTTTTTGCAATTTTTGTTACATATTGGATCTAAAGTAAAAATGATTTAACTACTTTATTTAACACTAAATTCGTTATTTGAATTAATCACATGATAATATGGTCCACCTGGGTCGAGCGGTGTCTTCTCAAAGATATTAGTCGCATGAATATCGTATTAGTGAAAAACAGTAAATTTTGAAATTCTCGTTAGTCTTCTTATTAAAAGCATGATATCACATTCCGTGTACAAATTAAGAGTGATTGCATTAACTATTCTGCAAAATGTTTGCTATTGTTTCCAAGGTATTCACTTTTATTCTAAAATTTACTACAAATATTACTGCAATTTGCATCTTTCATATTACAGTTTTGTCGCTGTCATGTATAGTGGATCTGCCAGTTAACTTTCATTGTGCATCTAGGCCCACTAGAAGCCGAGCTGGTGCTGGACACTGGTAATCCTGTCCGAGTATCGAATTCCACGAACGGGCTGGAATGAATGGGAGTTTTCGTGGTTTTCCCCATGTGTAACATATATACGAACCAGTTCCCTTAGAAAGTCCCCACACGAAGGCACCCCTCCCTTTAGACAGATAGACCTCGATGTGTTGGCGTAATTAAATAAAGAAAACCAAAACAAACCAAACATGTTATTTTCTTTAAATCGCAGGTTCTCAGAAGAAGACTCCCAACTTTTAGCCAAGAGAATTTCGTGTTTACGGGAATAGACTTATCCTGTGTATTAATTTATCCGGTGAAGCTGACTATGAGGCGGTTTAAATCACCTAGTATAAATTGCTGAAAAGCGTTAACAATATCCGAAGTGTTGTAATTGCCGCAAAATCAACAAAAAGTTTTTTTTAACTTACTTATTGAGTTTTATATATATATATATGTGTGTGTAAGATATAGCAAGATACGATATATATATATATATATATACACACACATATATATATATATGTGTGTGTGTGTGTGTGTGTGTAAGATATTAGCAAGATACGATAGCTGCTTTAAGAATAATTGGCCATCTCAATATTAACATTCTAGATCTGGTGCTCTTCCTCTAAGTTCATCTGTTCTCCCAAATACGAGGTCTTTCTACATTATATAACGCTACTTGAAAAGGGCAAACTAAAACTAATATTAACCAATCATAGCTTATCTCAACAACTGCACATACTTTGGCATAAATACCGATGGGGATTTAATTACGTCATTAATCTTTTTCATTCCCTTCCCCAGCTTCCGCCATTGCTAACGTATGCTCGATTCCTGCTTGCTCGTCTAAAATGATTGCGCTTCCGTTAACCTGTGTATATAAGAAATTATCATAATTGTTTATACTTAAAGAGTATATTTTCTACGAGGGATCAGTTTAATGTGACTAAAAATAGGGATGATAATTGGCTGAACTTGATTTCGTAATAACTTCTTCCTCACGTCCTGCCACTCTGCAATTGCGATTGTCAGCTTTTAAAATAACCGGATTCATCCTACGCATTAAATCATTACATATTTATATATAATAGATGTATAACAGACTATATAATAATAATGGTAATAATGTATAATAGACTTTGTATTTAAGTGTATTTATTAAAATGTACTAACTTTTTTTTTCAGTTTTACATACTACTTTGAATGTACAACTTTACCATAACGTATGGGAGGACGCCATATTGACGCGTGAAGGAAGAGGGAACAAAGCAGAAAAATGGCTGCAACTACGCGGTTACAGTAACTTGTTTTAATATAACATAATTATGCATTCCTACTCACTACAGATTTTATAAAGAAATACGAAAATCATATATATCTTTTGGGATACCATTAATAATTTACCACTGGGTTTATACAACCTCTTATTGCAGTGAGTAAACTAAGGGGGCATCCAGAAAATAAGCCTCGCTATGCAGCGTTGTGATGAAAATTTATAGAGGCAAATTCTTTTATCTATTGCCTAGCCACAAATGCTACTCGAAGAAGGAATTAATGCAACTTTCTACACATTTAAAATGGTGAAGAAAACCAACTCTGGAATGTAAATGTTAATTTTTTTTAACCCCTGTAATTCATCAGAGATATTACGAATTGAATAAGACAAGTAAAATGAGCAGTAGTAAACGAAAGGTTTGTGAAATTATTTGGGTGGAAACAAATTTATCGTCTTTAATACAGCTAAGACGAAGAATGTTTTTTGAACTTTAGTGAAACATATTTAATAACGAATGCTTTCTTAACCATCGCAATGCCAAAGATGTATAAACTTATTTTTCGTTGTCGATGGTACCATTCTATCGTTCGAGAGAGAAATCCGCGTGCCTACTGCGGTGAAATAAAATGAAAAACTACGTAGAAGTAGAATACAAAAGAAAAATTAAAAATAATTGAAAAATTGAAAATAATTGTTTCTTTACTGCCATTATTGTCTTAGGTTCTGGATTTAGTGCATGCAGAAGTTTCGCGTGTAATTACAAAGTAAAATATTTTCCCGTGTTTATCACTTACCTTCATGTGTGTAATTGGGCATATCATGGCCGGCTGACATTGAGAGGTTCGGAGTTCATATCCCGGGGAGAACAGTGATGTTTTTTTAAGTTTCCTGCTTTGAAAATCTTAGTAGTCTTTACTGTGGCGTTCGAACTAAAAGGCGGGAGACTATCAATTCGTCACCACATGTATTTTAGATTCTGTACTTATTCTCTCCTGTCGCACTTTAAGAAAAGAAGAACGTAAGGAATTATTTTTCTCCTTACCGTGTTCCTTTGCTGTATAATTAGAAAGCACGTCCGACTGTCAGTGAGAGGCTCGAAATCGGAGCACTGCTGATTTTCCAAATTTCCGTCTTCGAAGAGCATAATGGTATTTACAACTTACACTCGCTATTAATTTAAAAATAATTGCATGTTAATTGTTTTCACGCATTCTTAGAAGCACTGGAAGTTTTAACAGTATTTTTCTTCACATGAAATATTTATAATAAAGCAACTGCTCCAGTCAGGGAATTAACATTCCTGTGTTTATTACACTGAATTTTTCAAATTTTCTGTATGTATTTTTCTATTTGGACCTTTTTGGCAGCCTACATTCATTGTTTCTTCGAATACTATTATCATTTATTTTCTGGGATAAATGCTTTCATGTTTTATATGTTTATATGTTTTCTATGCTCTACGGTTATTATTTAGTCAAATCCACAACATATGAGACTCTCTACAGTTTACACGTGTGTAACTAATTCTACGCAATTCGATATTTATGTCGATTTTGTAACTATATTTCTTACAAGTAACGTCATTGAAAATCAATAAAAAATTAGCAAAAAGTATACTTAACACATTTTAGGAATTGCAGAAAATTATAGACTTTCAGCAAGAGCAAAGCAATATAATTTTTTGTTATCATGTACCATTAATTAAATGATAATTGAATAAATTATAAATACAATTTTGTCTAAATTATACTTCCATAAGCCTTAAAAATACGAGAAGCAGAATTAGGATTAAGAAGTTGTGTTACAAACAGAAAAATTTTTTATCAAAACTTAAAATGAAAAGTTACCTTATCTATGATTTCTCTCACCAAACCATTCCACTCTCCTGTCGTGGTATTTTCAGCCCCAAATTTCTTGTCCGGTACTATGTAAAGTTCGTAACTAAATCCTATCAGGTCAGCAATTGTCTTTAAAAGATCGATGCAAAAGCCTTCGAACCTTTCATTTCCTGTCAAATTCTTGTCGGCTTTTATCATTACATAAGGCGTAGACTAAAAACAAATAAAATAATAGTTATACTAATTAGTTCAAAGAAAGTAGAAGACTATGTTCATTTTAATAATAAGTGAATTATTTTGAAAACAAATCAATTACAAATAATACTCGAAGATGATAATGAATAGACAACCTAGTTATACTACATTAGTTAACATACTGTTGTGTGCGTAAAGATTTGCAATGGATTGAATGCACACAGAACCAATGACAGCTTGATAAAAAACTCTGACACCTATATATGAGGGGAAAAGGGAACTCTGATTACTGCACATTCTCATGCCCCTTAATTGAGGATAATCATGTAAATCCCCACAGATTGCATGATATCTTGACATTCTAAAGGTTTCTAAGTTTCAAAAAATTATAAATACTTGGATTTCTCTTCCCACAGCTTAAATCTTTGCCAAGTATAAATTCCTCATGCTGCAAAAATTTAATGAAGTTTTACATCTTATGAGTAAGTTAAAAAAGATTCCTCTTATAAACTTTATAAACTGTAATAACCTAATCCAGTATAGCGTGGTGTACAAATGTACAACTTGCACAAAAAATCTGATGTACACACCACATGACATCCTTGCATGGCATATTAAATTATACACATTCTTTGCTGCATTTCGTTTAAACTTATTTCCTCGAATTTCGTCAGATATATTTCTCATTCAATTAATTCAGTTCCCGCTTTGCAATAAGGCAAAAATACATGAAACCTCTAAATACCTTTATTAAAAACTTTAAAATATAAAAAATATGAATTATAAATGCAGTTAAAACAATTTAAAGATTTATTTTTACAATAAAAAATAGAGTTTCCAAGCAAAAACAAGCCATTCGGCCAGCGGACCAGAAGACAGATTTTTCGGTGCACAAAACTGAAAGTTTGCTTTTGGTTTCATTGGGCAAAAAGACACTGAAGGCGTAGAGACTGAATTAATCTGTTGCGGAGGATATGCTGAGTCGATATATGGGATAATGTAATAACTTTAATGATAATCCCAGAATGGATTATTAAATTAATTATTAAATTCGCAATAATAAAACAAGACGTCATCTTTGTTGATGCGGAGTTTAGTTTCTCTAGACTGGCAACAAATCCATTATTCTTCTAAGTTTCAAATGTAAACAAACATAGCTGCTACGGTAAACAAAAATTAGGCTTAACCGCCCTTAAACAACTTTAAATTATTGCTAATTCTAAACCTATTGCGCGGAAGTTAATTAAAGGCGTAAAAACCTTAACCCACGGAAAACTTTCTTCTGAATCCATTTTAATTAGTTTTATAATTTCTCTTTTTTAAAAACGAGTCCTTTATTCTGTCTTTACGTACAGATGTCATTAAATAACATCGTTAAATTGCATTCGATATCGGTCAAAATATATATTTTCGTTGAAATATGCTACTCGGAATTTTTCGCAATATTTCCTTTACTTCGTACAAGGAATTAAAAGGGAAAGTTCTATATATACCGTTCTTTGGACCGATTGACAAAATTTAATTTGCGTTCTTTATGTCTCGAATACTCGACTTAAGATATGTATTAGATTTGTGTCTATGACATTTCTAACACAGGTGTCAACACAAAAACAGACATTTCTGAAATGATATAACTATTTCTTCCATGTCTCTGTTCTTAAATTATGCCTAAATATTAAATTTTGTAAAATTTGATGAGAAACTTATCGAGAAAAATTTCAATATATCTTGGAGCACTCATTTCAGTTGCACCAAATATAATTCATTTGGCGAAATTCCTTATTTATGGTAACCAGTTTTCCTTTCTCTTTCACTGTGCATGAATGGGATAAAAACTGCATCGTTCTCTCTTTCAAATAATTTTAACTAAGTGCGTAGAACATATTTGGCGTTAGTATCGCTTATAACAAATATGCCAAACTTCAGAAAGACTCATGTAAACTCATGTATATTTTCGGAAAACCTGAATGAAAAATTCTAATTTTTTGCATATATGCCTAGAAATATTCCTATTTTAAGATGATGGTATAACTAATAATAATAGCTTATAATTATGAATTTTGTTGCGAAAATTTATAAAAAATACTAAAAACAAATCAGAAAATAATTTTATTTCGATTGTCCTAAATTTCGAACTGTGACAAAAGGAATCCTGCAGCCAGTAAGTTTAATAAAAAAGAGATATTAGTAAATATATATCACATTCAGTTAACACTGAGGAGTTAAAATTTTGAGAGAAAATTTTTTAATGGCTGATAGAGTGATTTTTACCAAACTTGGGGCTAAATCACTGCAGGAAAAAGTCCGATTTTGTATCAAAATACCTATATTCGAAAAATGCTATATATAAAACTAATATTTATTTTAAGTAGCTCTTCCAAGACATGAAAAATGTAAGTTAAATTTCGTCGATCGGTCTAATACAACGGAAGATATAAATTGCCCTTTCTTGTACTAAAATGTACTAAAATAAATAAACTCTAGGTCTTCTGGAAAGCTTCAGATGCTCATCCCCTCAACCTATTCTCTGTAAACTCTTATAAAGCTTGCAATTTTTCAGAATTAGTTAGTAAGAGAAAGCATTAATAATTGATCCATGATACATATATTGCCGGTGTCCCCGATACGTTTACCTGTACCTACTTTTAACAGCTATCAATAACCACAAAAATCATATTTTATTATTTATTATTGATTAAGTATTATTTTCCTTGTGCTCCTGGGAAAAGTTTCAGCCCCGTTTTATGTTACACTGTTTTTTACAGGTATTAACTACGATAACAAATTTTTGCATTATGTATATATAGTTAAGGGTTATATCGTTATATTTGTTAAAAAATTATTTATTTGATATTAAGAACACATAAATATTTTGACCAATAATCGTGATCTTATATTCTGTACAAACACATTAGGAATGATTCTCTTGCTTAAAAATAAGTACCTGGTAACGCAATTGTCACAATTGTGAAGGCAGTGTTATCATATAGTTTACATGCTTGCTTAGTGAGTACAGCTGGTGGCTACAGATACATACATGACATTGATTATGTATTTCGTGAATATTTCCCAATTATTCAAAGGAATTATTAATATATGTTTGTTGTAAGGTAATATAAGCGTACTATGGTCATTAAAAATTATTCCGAATGCATCGAGAGGCATACATGTCTTTTTCAAATAAACAAAAAATGGTCTTTAGTTGAAAGTTCCGCTTGAAACTTTTACTCTGTTTCTTGGAATCTGCCCTTATACCAGATTAAAGGTAATTTCGGAAGGCATACGGAAGCGTGAATCTTACTGTTCAGTACCTGATAGGTACCAATTTATGTTGAGTACCTTTTTGTACCCTAGACAAGTTAACCAATTCAAAAAAATGCTGAAAACAAATTGTTTTCCAAAATTTGTTCAATATAATTTTTAATTCATTTTTCCTTGCTACAGGAAGAGAAATCCTCATAGATTATCTACAACTACCTAGCTAATCGTTTAGGCCAACTGGAAGAAAATTCACATTAATGAGTGGATCGTAGTGGTATTCTGAGTAAACGCGCTTGTTTTACACCGGGGAATGGCCGTTGGAAAATGGCTTGCAATGGTTATCAGGCTCCCTGCCAATTAAAAAGAATT
>KK121287.1:2866-17698 GCA_000611955.2 Stegodyphus mimosarum | reverse complement strand
AGGGCTAGGGTACCTCGGGATTGCCACACCCGTACTCACAAAAGTGAGCCCCTGAGGGGGAATTTTACCTCTGAAAGAACAGGAATCAATGACCTATGAATATAGAGTTAAGGCTCAGGATGCAAATTCTGCCTTCTGCAGAAATGTACGCAGATGGTCTTCTAGCTTGAAAAGGCGAATCCTTGCTGAATCGACCAGCTCGCGAGTCTATTAATTGCAAGCTGCAGTTGTCTCTCTATATACCTCATGTCCGCTCCTCGGCAACTTATTTGGAGGTCATCAACATACAATGTACCAGAAACAGAAGGAGAAAGTTCTTTCAAAACAGAAATTATTTTTAAGCTAAACAATGATACACTTAAAATACTACCTTGAGGCACGCCCTCTTCGGGATAAAAGACTTCGGATAATACAGAACCAAGTCTCGCTTGGAATGTCCTAGGCTTCAAAAAGTTATATATAAAAATTGGCATTTTACCATACAAGCCGCAATCATAGAGATCCCGGAGAATACAAAATCTCCAGGTTCTGTCATATGCCTTCTCCACATAAAAAAATTGAAACAAGTGGTGTCTTTTTACAAAGGCTTGGCGAATAGATGTCTCTAAATGAAGCATGTTGTCTACTGTTGACCAGCTCTTTCGGAAACCACTCTGATAGGTGGAGATCATACTGTTTTTTCTCCATATAGTAGACAAGGCGGTGATTTACCATTTTCTCAAATAATTTGCAAATGCAACTCGTAAGTGCAATTGGCCGGTAGTTTAAGGGATTTCTTGGGTCCTTACCTGGCTTAGCAATAGATATAATGATAGCATTTTTCCATGTACTGGGGATTATATTCTCTTTCCACACTCTATTGAATAGACTAAGAAGAGCATTCAATTAACTATAGGAAAGATGCTTTATCATGTCATATGCAATTGCATCAGGACTTGGATTAGAGCTATGTGTCTTCATGAGAGCTCTTGGTAGTTCAAACATGGTAAAATCCACATTATATGACTCACAGTTGGGTGAATTGAAAACAATTGGAAGTTTCTCGGAGCGTAGCTTGACAGAAAGAAATGCTTGTGGATAACTGCTGCTGCAGCAAAATTCTCACCAATTGTCTAGGATATGAAAAACCAGGAAATACATACCGAAAGCTCTATAGTAAAAGGATAAATTTTACATATATTTATCTTCAAACCATGATGTTATTCACACCGATAATATTCGCATTAATGAAACATTGGTCTGTTATTTTTAAAAAATGACATATAATTTTTTTTAATAATTTGTTTTAAATTATATTTTTAAACTTCTTTTCTTCGTTAATTAAAATTCAGGTAATTTATTTTCACAGTGCGACCTAACATCCAATATACCGTATTTATGCGAATCTAATGCGCATCGTTTTTGGTCAAAATTGGGGTGTGCATTAGATTCGAGTACAAAGTTCGCCGATGACGTCAACCAAATTTAAATCGTAACAATGGATTACTGTATTTCTAGACTACACTTATCGGTGACACATTATTGCATAGAGGATACAAACTGCAGAGTACGTAGTCACGAAATGGAGGGCAAACAGAGAAGAATGTCATATGATGCTACTTTCAAACGTAAAGTAATTCTTTATGCTGAAAAAAATGGCGAGAATTCAACGTAGCTCAGAGCAATGTTCGCTTGTGGCGGCAACAGAAATTGGCACTGTTTGCAACTAAAGCTAGTAGAAAGAAATTCACTGGCTCTCGCAAAGGAAGACACCTTAAAATTGAAGAAAACGTTTTGGAATTTGTACGTGAAAGGAGGAAGAATGGACAACCTGTGACTAGTGACACCATAAGAAATAAAGCAAAAGAGGAGGCTGAAGTTCTTGGAATACCGAAACAAGAGTTTAAGGCTAGCCGTGAATGGGTGGATCGGTTTATGAAGCGGATGGGCTTATCTCTAAGACGCCGTACAATATGCCAAAAGCTTCCTGCAGATTTTGAGAGAAAACTACTAACATTTCAGCGGTATGTCATCACACTTCGAAAGGAAAAGAATTTTTCAATGGGGCAAATTGGCAATGCTGATGAGACGCCAATTTGGTTTGATATGCCTCGTAACTACACCATTACGGAGAAGGGGACTAAGGAAGTTATCATCAAAACTTCGGGATGTGAAAAACAACGCGTAACAGTGATGCTAGCAATAACAGCAGATGGGTGCAAACTTCCCCCTTTCTTAATCTTCAAATGGAAAACATGCCCTAAAACCTCTAAGAATGAAAAGCTGTTCCCAGATGATGTCCTGATTCGAAACCAAGAGAAGGGGTGGATGATGGAATCACTAATGCTTGATTGGCTCCGAAATGTATGGGAACGCCGTCCCGGTGGGCTCTCCAATCAACCATCAATGCTTTGTCTGGACGCATTTCGTGGTCATCTCACGGACGACGTAAAAAAGAAAATGCACAGCCTAGGCAGTGATCTTGTTATCATTCCTGGAGGGATGACGTCAGTATAAATAAACCATTTAAAGGGTATGTTCAGGTGGAGTACGAAAAATGGTTTTGTGAGACAAACCGTGAATTGACCCCGACAGGAAAAATTAAACGTGCTGCAGTGCACATTGTTGCACACTGGGTTTCTGCTGCCTGGAAAAGCATCGAAGCACCAATGATTGTGAAATCTTTCAAGAAATGCTGCATTTCAAATTCATTGAATGGCAGTGAAGATGACATGCTCTGGAACGCCGAGGATGAAGATGATGAGGAAAGAAGAAATGAATCTGCTTCTGATGAAGAGAGCTGCAAGGATTCCAGTAATGAAAACATTAGTGAATAAAGACGTTTACTGGTTAATCACTGACGTTTTAGCTAGATAGAAATGTTACGGTTTATTTCATGTTCATATTTTACGATAGGTACCGTATATACGGTAGTGGTAATTAACAATGTTTGTTTCACATAACAATAGCCCACTTATAGGTTAATTCTATGTTCTGCTACTTTATGTATAAATCCATTGTTGTATAAAATATGGTATCTAAATTTAAATAAAATTATCATACCATTGATTGATAGTTTATATACAAATCCATTGTTGTATAAAATAAGATTCAATAAATTCCTCATACTATTGATGTGCATTACATTCGCCCACAAAAAATTTTTTATTAGATTTTTTTTTTAAAATGGGGATGCGCATTAGATTTGCATCAATACGGTAGTTTCACATGTTTATTTCTGAAAATAAATTAGCTCTGCAATAAAGGGTACAGAGAAGTTTGTTGATATAGGCTTATCGAAACTCCCTTTGCTTGACTAACGAATGAGTTTGTCGTTTGCAGTTTTGTGACTCTCTAATCTCGTGAGCTTAACTGAACAAAAGTACTAGCTATATAAATATTAAAGGTATATAGATATTATTATATTATTAACTTTGAAAAATTTACAAAGCAATTAAATGCTAATAACTGAAGTTTATTAATAATGTATCTCATACCTTGAATTTGAAACCGAATGTAAAACACAATTGAAAGTTTCTTCAACATACAACAAAATTCACCACCAAACCGGCACCGCTGACTGCCGTGCCGATGGGCTTGGGTTCGAATCCCGGAGAAAGCATGCATGTTTGTAAATGTATAGTGTCGGTGCTGCATGGCGGCATTTTAAATATGCGGCGAGTTGAAAGTCCTCTCATGTGGTTTGGTGGTAGGGAAGAGGGGTAGAAGACTCTCAGACCCGTCCCCCAGGGGTGCTCTCCATCAAAATTGGGGGTGAAACTGAATTAAATCACACTGTCACCTGTTAGGTGCTCAAGATTGTTGCCAACGACAGACATAATCTTGCACTACTTGACACAAGAAATTTCATGGGCTTGGGCTGACCTTGTCAGACAAGTGAGCATGAATAACAACGCAACAAATTTCACTTCTAGCCATATATTTCTAATCATTTCACAAAATTCCGATTGGTCTGATAAAGTAAATGTCTGGGAAATCTATATTAAATTACCTTGACCTTTAATTTCCCTATCTGGAATCCAAGTGTTCAGCAGTGTTCTTTGATTCAATGACATCAATTACAGATAAGGAATCATAGTATTTTACTCTAGCGTCTCTGGTATTCACATAAGTTGCTAAAGAATTATTGTGTCAAAAGCTGACAAGAAATAAGGCAGTGAAAAACTTAAAAAACTTAACTAATTAGGAACTTAGCATAATTAGTAGTAGCTGTTATTCTCTTTGATTTGTAAAAGTGAAGAAGGAGGTATTACTAGTCCTTAAAATAAAGGATGTGGACATTGTCCACTTCCAAACATACCGTAGCGTTATGTTTTTGACAATTTTCAAATTGATATCTTTATACACGTGCAAGCACTACAAAGAGTACACATTTGAGCAGTATGTCTTTATGATAATTGTTCCTCCTCAGTATGGCAAGATGTGTGATACTATATACTGATTATTAAGTGCTGTTGTTCGTATTTGAGAACTTCTTTAGCATATGTCAACTGGATCAGTTTAAAATGAAAAATATTCTTTAAAAAGCAATGAATCAAATAAAACATTTTCTAATTTCTTCACAAATAAACTTTTTAGTAATTATTTAAATTATAGTCAATTATAAATAATAACAGCCTTTTCTTTAATTATTTAATTAGAAAGGTGTAGCAAATTCAATAAATAGCAAAAATCACAGAAATATCACTGTAAACTAGCACTTTTCCATGAAAGTTTTTAATAAAATATACATTAGGAGAAAGGTTTTACTCTCTACCAAAGCTTTTTCATTTGAAATAGGAAGTATTTATATTTCAAGAAATATTTCTTTAAGTATGTGCTTCAGGTTCGACTTTATTCTCTTTGACTCTAGACAATCCAGCTGCATCCGATTAATAAATTACTTTTTTCTGCACCCACTATATGTCAATTCCGATCCTAAATGAGATACCATGAAACATCTCAAAACGAATCGAGGTCGTAACTCGGCGAAACAATTGTATTTAGTATAATATTTCTTGCAAGAGAAACCATGAATGGCATCTGGAAAACTTGCAGTATAATAGGACCGTAAAAACAATTTTGTTTTTTGTAAGCACGAAAGCCAGGTATACATTTTATATATTTAATAAGACGTAAAATTTCACCTTGTAATGAAAAATACAATATTTCAAGTTATAAAACTGCCTTTCTTACTAACTGCAAATGAAACTGAGATATATACGTGTGCAAGCAAAACAGCACTGTTTTTCCACATCGTTTTTGTCATCGTTTCAAGGGAACCTTTGGAGGGATTTTCTAAACCGGTCTTCGGCTTTTTTTTTCTGCGCTTGGAGTTTGAAGGTGAAGGACGTTTTTCTCACCCTGTTCTTTCTCCTGTCACTATGCAAATGCCATGATGTCTTGTTTTTCTCCTACCGACATGCTGACGCTGTGATGTTTGTTCTCTCCTGCTTTTTTTACGCCATGCAGAATTTCGTGACATGTATATAGACAACCTGGACAACTGTAAGATTCATTTGAAATCCTGATTATTAGATAGCTGCTATAATTTTTTCTACTTCTGAGAGAGATAAACCTAATTGATAGCTTCACTAAAATTATATTTCTTCGACCATGTGGTTCTTCGGATATAATGTTTGCGTTAACAAGTTTCACTATTTTTTTCAAGTAAATGAATTATAGTCTATGGCAGAACTGGCACTCTTAAAAAATGTTTCATGGATTTGCGTTCTCGGGACCTTTTTTTTAAAACACTTATTTGTGTCTACAGTAATGAGGTTACCTAACTCATGTCAGATGTGAGTTTTTTTGCAGATCTGCTTACGACAATGCACATTCATCAGCAAAATTATTTTATTAATCTGGTTAATTTATTTGTGTTCTGATATTTATTCAAGAAAATAATCATGCTTGTAAACAAAAAGTAAAATTAATGTCACGCGTGACATAGTTTGTCATCACGCTGCATCTGGCTTTACTAATTCTGGGTAAGTTATTTAATTAATGTTCCTATGTTAGGTCACATATCTCATCTTGAATGCATAAGTTTATTTTTCGGGTTATTGTGGTTTCTAATATTTGGTGCCGTTCCAAAAAAAAGAAAAAAATATGCTTTGAATTAACGTATAATTTTTTAGTGCATGTTGAAAACTTAGATGAAATATATGGCCTATTATTTATTTGCTCCACATGTGCACATTACTAAATATTTTTAAACATATCTCCATACATATGTGTGCATTATGTGAAACAAATTTAAGATACGTAAATCAGGAGTACTTTCAATAATTTAACATTGGATTATGGTATATAATGCTATATAATGCCTACGAATATCAAAATGCAGATTTAAAAAAAAATGTTTGATCTATTCATATTGCACTTACTGAGCTGTTAAATGTGTTGAAGCATATTACAACTGATTAAGACATAATCAAAAATTTATTAGCCTTACACTGATAATTGCAAATATATGCATATTTGATAAATGATTTTATGTATGTTACTAAATTTAGCAGTAAGTGTTTATGAACTATGATGTGTATCTTAATTTGTTTCAAATAGAATGTTGTAAGATAATTCAAAAAGATAAATAGCATTTTAGCTCATCTATGCTGAAGTTGAAAGGTAAATCAACCACTGTAATGGATAAATAGTGTTGCAAAACTAGAAAATTGGACAAATGAGAAAAAGTTCATCATTCTAAAAATAAACTGTAGGGATAAAGCTCTAGATTTTTTAGTCAATGACCCCAGAGCAGCCAAAGAAAACAATTTTGAAAATTTAGAGAAGTTACTAAAAGATAAATTTGCATAAGCTGAATATTTTCAGGTCATTCAACAAAAATTTTCAAAAATTTCACAAAAATGTAATCAATCTGTCAGAGAATTAGCTGAAGATAACTACAGCTGCTACAAAGTATATTACTGAAGATTCAGTTGAAAATCCTAGCTTAAATAAGCTATAAGAAAATATGAAACTCACAAAATTTCTTGAGGCTCTTAAAGCTGATATCAGGATTGAGGTTGAAAAGTTCGGTCCATCTTCATTTAATAAGGCTGTAGAACTGATAACAACACTCAAGAAGTTCACTAAAACAGTTCCTCTGAGGTATAATTGAACAAATTAATGGCATTCTTTTCATCGAGCTTGTATTTCTTGTCCACTAACTTAAAAAAAAAAATAAAGAATGAAAGAAAGAGAGAAATAATCCACACGTTTTGTATTTGTTATGAATTAAGTAGATTCACTTTTTTTTTTCCCCCTTTGAGTTTCTTGGTTAGTATGGGTGTAGGTTCGCCATCTTCATTTATACGTTTGGTGAGTTGCAGGCTGGTCCGGGTTGACTAAGGTCATGGAACTTAAAAAGAGAAAAAAAATATAAAAAATCTGAAATGTTTCAGATTTTAAATTACGTCCAAAGGGACGTTTATTTAACATTTTGTGTGTTACCTTTATTTGTTAAATACCATGTTCTTCGCACTTAAACCATAAAATTCAGTTCAACAGCAATATCACAAAATAATTTTAAATTGAGCATATCTTTAGAAATTTCGGTACACGCTCTCACGCGCTGGAGATAAAAATGTTTTTCTGTACAACGTTGGTATTGCTGGCTTTGAAATCTTTGAGTTTGTTAATGAAAAATTCGTTAAAGTTTTAGAGAATATTGTTACGAATTTCACATTTATTTGGCTATTTATTTAGAACTGTAATTAAAATTCCTTTTTATTTTCCCATGCAACGCACACAGACGATTTTTGAAGAGAAAGCTACGTCAAAAAAAACAAAAAAAAACATGCATACATTTATGCAGATTTTTCATTTTTTAAAATTTAATGCAGAGCGATAACATTTAGTGGCAACAATTTGAAAAGTGATTCAACGTTTTAATGATTCAACGCAAAACGCCCAAACGAAAGTAATAGTCCTTCGGGACTAAATCCCTTTGGACTAATAAGGGAAAGAATAAAAAAAAATTTCTAGAATACTTAGTGATTATTACAAGTAACAAGCTAGTCATGAATATGTTGCTATTTAAAACGAAAAAGTTGAGCAATTTGAAATGGAAAGTGTACAGTAAAAAGTCACATTCATATATTAAAAAAAAAAAAGATTTGAAAATTGTTAAATAAGAGATGCTATAGATTGATTAAGAATTGTAAATAACAGTGAAATGTAGTAATATGTATTGAGTTACAATAAGGGTTGCCCAAATGAAAAGTGGACACGTGCGATAATGTCAGAATGAATGCATCGATAGTAGCGCCACTGCACAAGTACCTCATAACGGTTATGAGGTATGATGTATGCATCTCAGACGGCGTTTAATAGTGAAACCTGTTTGTAGGAGATTAAATTGTGCGAAAGGAAAGTCGTGCTATCCATGGATGCATCCAGATCAAAACAATGTGCGGTAATACAGTTTCTGGTTGCAGAAGGTGAGCGCAATGCAGACATCTATAGAAGAATGGTGACAGTGTATGGCGACCACTGTTGAACGTTGTACGGCTGCAAACAAATGGTGCAAAAGTTTCCATGAAGGGCGGCAAATGACATCAGATCTGCCGAGACTGGGCCAAGCAAACAAAGTGATCACCAATGATTCCATTGCCTCCGTTAATGAAATGATCGAGGCTAATCAAAGGGTTATGACCCATGAAATCAGTCATGAACTCAACCTGAGTAAAGGAATGGTTCACACCATTATCCACAAACATCTGGGGTACAGCAAAATCTGTGCGGCATGGGTACCAAAACACCTGACCCTTGATCACCAGAAACGATGAAGGGACTTCTGTCTCCAGCACTTGATCCGTTATGAGGAGAATCCTGCATTTCTGGATCGTATCGTCGCAGGCAACGAGACCTGGTGCCACCACTACACACCTGAATACAAGAAAACGAGTATGCAATGGAAACACAGCTCATCTCCTCCACGACGGAAATTGAAATTTCATTTTTCTTCGATTGTCGTGGACCACTTTTAATCGAGTTCCTGCCCCAAGGGAGCACTATCAATTCCGCACAATATTGCAGTACTCTGACGAAACTGTGAAAAGCAATAAAAAACAAACGGCCGGGCCTTCTCACACAAGGAATGATCCTTCTACCTTCAACATGACAAAGCCCGTCCACACATCTCTCTGAAAACCCACATTCCGTTGGGAGGTTTTGGAACATACCCCCCATACAGTCCGGACATGCCACCCTGTGACTTTCACATCTTTGGGCCACTTAAGAGAGCCTTACAGGAAAAACGTTTCCAATCGGACGATGGAGTGAAAGAAAGCATGCAAGACTTCCTCAGGAATCAGCCCCAATCTTTCTACAGCAAAGGCATCGAGCTGCTGCCGCAACGTTGGGACCTGTGTTTCAACGCCCATGGTGATTTCTTTTCATTTACAATAAAGGTATTATTTTTCTTCAACTTGTCCACTTTTCATTTGGGCAAGCCTTATTATTTGTCTACATTGCAATGTAGTTTTAAGTTACTATATGTGAAACATGTATATATTAGTTCTTAGTTTTGATTTATGTCACATGTGTAGCAGCTTATCGCAATGAAATTATTATAATGCATAATTTGCTGACATCAAATATATGCCAGATCTAAAAAACTCTAACATAATTCCTACTGATTTCAATGCCAGATTTAAAAAACTCTAATTAACATAATTTCTACTGATTTCAACGTGATGCCAGATCTCACCTGCAATTAGTGTTGTGCTTGATCAAGATTTATAAATTTGTGAACTGTGCTGCGTTTCTTCTTCGTTGGCTGGAGGGAATGTGCTTGTTTTTCCTCATCGTTTTTAAACGCCATCGTTTCAAGGCAACCTTTCGAAGGATTTTCTAAACCAGGCTTGGGCTTTTTTTCTACACTTGGAGTTCGAAGGTGAAGGATGTTTTTTCGCCCCGTTCTTTCTGCTGTCGCCATGCAAATGCCGTGACATCTTGTTTTCCTCCTATCGACATGCTGACGCTGTGATGTTTGTTCTCTTCTGCTACGTATTTTACACCATGCGGAATTTCATAACATGTATACAGGCGATCTGGACAACTTTAAGGGAGTGAGTGAGTGAAATTTTTTGGCGCAAAACCAGAAATGGTTATACAGTGCCAAACACAAGGTAATGAGATATAAAATGATAAAAAAGACGGTGAAATTAAAATAGCTATGAATTAAACAAGTAGATAAAGGAATGTACAAAATCAAGGGGATGAGGTCATATAAAATCAGCTAAAATCACAAGTGTTGAAACTAATATACAAAATTTAAATCAGTTTAGATGAGGTGATAAACCCAATATCTTTTAAATAGTAAAATAAATTACGATTGACCTCTCTTCCAATTAAATGGTCGAGAGGTAAGTCACAGCTGTTAAAATATTTCTGACAAATACTATTAAAAGATGGACATTCAATTAAAAGGTGACGGACAGTTAAACATACACCACATTTTGAGCACAGAGGCTCATTGTCAGCCTTTAGCAGATAGCTATGTGTCACTGTAGTGTAACCAATTCTGAGCCGTGTCAAAAGAACTTCCTCCTTACGATTTCTAGTAGAATTCCAAATCTCTATCTTTGGCTTAATGCTTCTTAACTTGTTATAAGGTTGAGAGTTCCAAACTTGCTGCCATTTTATTAAGTACCTATGTTTGATGACATGACCAATATCTTTCAAAGGGATGAGGGGATCGAACAGTTCAACACCAGATTTTGCTGTGATAGTGTCAAAAGAACTTCCTCCTTACGATTTCTAGTAGAATTCCAAATCTCTATCTTTGGCTTAATGCTTCTTAACTTGTTATAAGGTTGAGAGTTCCAAACTTGCTGCCATTTTATTAAGAACCTATGTTTGATGACATGACCAATATCTTTCAAAGGGATGAGGCGATCGGACAGTTCAACAGCAGATTTTGCTGTGATGTCCGCCAGCTCATTACCCTTTATTCCTCTATGTCCCGGAACCAAGCAGTACAGAATTTCGTATCCACGACTTGTTAATTTTATATTCAGCTTCAGTACGTCTGCTATCACAGGATTCTCAGTGCTGGAAAAAGATTCTAAGGCTTTCAATGCACTGTAGGAGTCTCTATATATAATGAATTTTTTATGGTCTACCGTAGAGATGTACAAAAGCGCATAATATATGGCAGTCAGTTCAGAGGTTAAGACTGAGGAAACGTCGTGTAAACGTCCGCCCTCCACGTGGTCACCCATTATAACCGACATTCCAACATGACAAGTTGACTTGCATCCATCTGTACATACGGAAAGGTAATTTCTATACTTATACCTGTGCTCAGCAAAGATTTGTCTGTAGATGGTGTCACTAGTGGTTGTTTTGTTGTAATTATTGAAAATATCAAGAAGCCGGATTTGAGCATTTTCCCAAGGTGGGATTTCAAAATGCTGTACTGCTTGTGGGGACATATCAGACAGGGAGAGTTCTTCAGTGAGAGAACAAACTCTGGCGGGAAATGAAGGCACACAGGATGTACGTGTTTCAAATAAAAGATCACAGGTATTATCCAGTACACACAGTTTATAAGGATGATCAGGTTGAGACAGTATACTAAAATACTGTAAAAGAGACAACTCTTCACGCCTCAAACGGAGTGATGGTTCATAGCAGTTAACAGAAAGACTCTGGACAGGAGATGTCCTGAAAGCACCAGAACGAATTCGCAGAGCTTGATGATGAACAGGATCTAGTTTTATCAGCACTGAAGACCGAGTGGCTCCGTAGACAACTCAGGCGTAGTCCAGTCTAGAGCTCTCTAAATGCGAAGCATAGAGCAACGCTCCGCACCCCAGGAGGTGTTCGCCAAGACTTTTAAAATATTTAAAATTTTCATACACTTCTTTCTCAGTTGTACGACATGAGAAAGGAAAGTCAATTTTCGGTCGAACATCACCCCTAAAAGTTTTATTTCAGTCTTCTGTTTCGAAAATGTAAATCCTTGACTGTCTGCCCATTCCTGGATCCTGTTCAAAGCAATCTGGAGCTGCCTCTCTACATATCTCATATCTGGACCTTGACAGCAAATTTGTAGGTCATCAACATATAAAGATCCTAAAATGGCAGAATACAGAATTTATTTTTAGGCTGAACAGGGTTACACTAAGCACACAGCCTTGAGGCACACCCTCTTCCTGTTGGAAAACAACAGAGTCAATCCTTACTTGAAATGTTCTAGCTTTCAAAAAATTCTCAATGAAAAATGGTAGGTTTCCACGCAAGCCACTATCATGGAGATCACGAAGTATACCGTATCTCCATGCCTTATCATAAGCTTTCTCAATATCAAAGAAAATCGAGACAATGTTGTTTCTTCTAACAAAAGCTTTTCTAATAGATGTCTCCAAAAGGAGCATGTTGTCTAGGGTTGTCCTTCCCTTTCGAAAGCCACTTTGATAAGGCGAAATTCTATTATTGCTCTCCAAAAAATGGACTAAGCGGCTGTTTACCATTTTTTCAAACAGCTTCCATACGCAACTCGTAAGGGCAATTGGCCGATAGTTCGAGGGATTCTTCGGGTCTTTCCCTGGCTTAGCAATAGGAATCACAACAGCTCTCCCCCACGCACTGGGAAAATTTCGCTCCTTCCACACCCTATTGTAAAGAGTGAGTAGGGCAGTCAGTGACTTACGGGACAGATGCTTCAGCATTTCATAATTCACGCCATCAAGACCCGGGGAAGACCTATGCTTCTGCAACAGAGCTCTCTTTAACTCCAGCATAGTAAAATCTCCATTATAAGGCTCAGAGTTGGAAGAGTTGAATGTGATGGGATTTCTCTTAGAGCGCTGCTTGATAGAAAGAAATGCAGGTGAGTAATTTCTGCTGGAAGATACGGCAGAAAACGTCTCACCAATAGCATTTGCAATTTCTTCTACGGAGCTAATCACTCGGCCATCTTTTTCCAAAAAGGAAAGTGAGTGGTCTTTATATCATGCTTTTTTAACTCTCCCAAACTCGCTTACTAGGCGTAGACGATGTTATTGAAGACACATATGAAATCCAGGAATCCCTCTGGCTCTGCCTTCTTACTTTTCGTGCATTTGCTTTGGCTCTTTTAAACGCTATAAGGTTTTGCAAAGTAGGATACCTACGAAAAATTCCCCACGCTTTTCTCTGTTTTTTCAGTGCTTCATGACAGTAACAATTCCACCATGGTTTCGAATACTTGACCATCTTTCCTGATGTTCTAGGAATGGAAAGCACAGCTGCCTGTATAATAGTATTAGTTACTGCTTCAACTGCATCATCAAGAGGCACATCTTCTACCATGTTCTCTGTGAGCTCTGCAGTGGAAGAGAAGAGTTCCCAGTCTGCCCTATTAAGTATGAACCGAGGGGATCTCGACATGGGGTTTGCTCCTCTTCGTGCAAGCGATACAAAAATGGGATAATGATCGCTGTTGTAAAGATTGTTTCTCACACTAAAAGTGCAAAATGGCAACAGAGATGGTGAACAGATGGCAAGGTCGAGAGCATGAAAAGTACTTGAAGGCTCATGGAAGTATGTACTCTGCCCACTATTCAGAAGACAAAGGCTATGATCTTAGATCATCTGCTCTACAAGATCAGTTAAATCCTGCTGATCAATGTGCTAATTTGGAGGCAAATACAGAGAAACAATTGAAACAACAATGTTCAAATTTATTTGGGTAGCGACAACTTGGAGGGATGTTGTCAAAGGAAGTGCATTTGATGGATAGTCTAGTGAGCTGAGGAGGCCTACACCTCCACTGGCACGTTCACGTACAAGATTTTCTTTCCTCAGCAATGAGAACCTCCGAAGCTTTGCTTCCTGTTCTGGTTTTAGATTAGTTTCTTGTATTGCTAAGCACACAGGATCATAGGTATTGATTATAGCTTTGATGTCTAGCAAATTTCGGTGGAAACCGCAACAGTTCCATGAGACGAGGGTGGCCATTATGATTTCTGTTTGTTCTTTCTGTGCTGCTTTTTAGTTTTTCGTGGGAGGAGATGCCTGGGAACTTCTAGACCCTCTCCTATTTCCATACTGTCCGAATCCACAGATTCAGAAATCATCCCATCAAAAGAGCTATTGCTTTGGCTTCTATTTTTACCAATTGTTTTCTTAACGACATTTTTCGGCTTGCTTTGGATTACTGTGTCTTTCTTTTGTACACTATGTGTGGGGTTGTCTTTTCTCTGGTTCCTTGTTATCTGTTGGTATTTATTTGGTGAAGGCTGCATAACGAATGATGTTTGGGTGGGTGGGTGAGTGAGTGAGTGAGTGAGTGAAATTTTTTGATAAAATGATAAGAAAGACAGTGAAATTAAAATAGCTATGAATTAAACAAGTAGATAAAGGAATGTACAAAATCCAGGGGATGAGGTCATATAAAATTCGTTAAAATCACAAGTGTTGAAACTAATATACAAAATTAAAATCAGTTCAGATGAGGTGATAAACCCCAATATCTTTCAAATAGTAAAATAAATTACGATTGACCTCTCTTCCAATTAAATGGTCGAGAGGTAAGTCACAGCTGTTAAAATATTTCTGACGAGTACTACTAAAAGATGGACATTCAATTAAAAGATGAAGGACCGTTAAACATACACCACATTTTGAGCACAGGGGTTCATTTTCAGCATTCAAAAGATAGTTATGGGTCATTCTGGTGTGACCGATTCTGAGTCTAGTCAGAACAACTTCCTCCTTACGTGTTCCAGTAAAATGCCAAAGTTCGATTTTAGGTTTCACGCTCTTTAATTTGTTAAAAGACTGAACATCCCAAAACTGCTGCCATTTTCCCAATATCTTTTGTTTGATAAAACTGCTAATGTCTGTGATAGGGATGAG
>KK121285.1:29794-42972 GCA_000611955.2 Stegodyphus mimosarum | reverse complement strand
CAATAGAAGACCTTCTGCTTTGCCTCGCTTTTTATTACAGAGGATGCATTCGACACAGTTCATTATAACGTGCTCTATTTTTTTGTAGCATTCGAAATATGAAAATCTCTTTTCAACAGATCTTCTGTTTTCTGTACAAAGTGTTCTTTCGAATTCCATCGCTTCCGGCACAACGATGAGTTCTCGACCTCTCTCCTGCAGATACAACACATTATCTTTTAGCAGATAGTCATCTCTAAGTCCTTTCTCGACCAGAGTTTTCAATAATTGAAGACGCTCATCAGCTTCTTGCGCTGTTGCAATCTTAGTAGTGATTTCACTTTGCGAACGAGTGACCATGCACACAGCATGCCTACTTAATGCGTCGACATGTCTCATCTGTTTATTGGGTCTGTGAATAACTTCATATTCGAACTCTTCGAATAGTAGTGCCCATCTAGCTACCTTTGGTGTCAGATCTTTTTTCTGCATTGTCTTCTGAAAAGCATCGCAGTCTGTGACTATTTTGATTTTTGTGCCTAAAAGATAACTTCGAAATTTTTTTAAGGCTTCGACGATCGCTAGCACTTCGAGTTCATAACTTGATATTTTTTCCTGTTGAGGTGATGTTTTTTTACTCATGTAATGGATTGGATGCAGCTGTCCATCATCTGAGCGTTGAAGCAACACTGCACCGAAACCATGACTACTAGCATCCGTATGTAACTCCAAAGGTTTTCCCTGCTGAAAGATGTGAAGTACGGGACTTTGGCTTAAAAGTTCTTTGAGGTGGTCAAATGCCTGCTTCTGACTTGGCCCAAATTCAAATTCTACACCATTGCGAAGCATATCGCTCAATGGTTTGGCTATTTTCGAATAACCAGGTACAAATTTTCTAAAATAGCCTGTGAGACCTAGGAAGCTTTGCATTTGCTTAACGTTCTTAGGTTGAGGAAAATTTTTAACTGCAAGCGTCTTATTTGGGGACGGACGAATTGTACCTTCTTCAATTAAATAACCGAGAAATTCAATTTTTCGTTTAAGGAATTGACATTTTTTAAAATTAATTTCTAGTCCATATTCTGAAGCTACTTTTAAAACTCGTTTAAGTTTTTCTAAGCCCTCTTTCTCATCACGGGAAGGTATAATAAAATCATCCATGTAAATTACAACTGTATTATCCCTTATTAATTCCCTGAATACATTATAGATAAATCTTAAAAATACACTAGGACTTGTGGTCAAACCAAACGGAGCTCTTAAAAATTCAAATAAACCTGCATGACAAATGAATGCTAAATATTTCGTACATTTTTCATCGACTGGAACGTGGAAAAAACCACTTTTCAAATCTAAAGTTGAAAAAACTTTCGCTTCCCCCAAATGATCAAGAACTTCCTCTACCTGGGCCATAGGAAAAGAATCTTTCACTACTTTTTTATTTAACTGTCTGAAGTCTACGCATAATCTATGCGTTCCGTCGCGTTTCTTACATAACAGAATTGGGGATGCGTATTCCGAACAAGATGGTTTAATTATCCCCATTTGCAACCACTCGTCTATCTGTTTATCAACAATTTTTTGCTCAGCAAACGGTAATCTCCGAGACCGTTGCGATACTGGAATATCATCGTTTAACACTATATTCATTTTGAAATTCGTGTCTTTGGTTTTATTTGGTTTATAATTACGAATCAATAATGATAAATCCGTACGAATATTCACATCAGTAACATGTAAGAAATCCATATCACATTCATCAATCACATTTGCAAAATTTAATAAAAAGCACTCTTGTAACGATGATTCACTTTTAAAATCATTTTCGGTATTAGGATTAGATGTTTTATTTTTTTCTTCCCGACTTACTTTTAGAAGTTGAGTATAAATGTTTGGTGTTAAAATTAAAGGAACAGATAATTTATTTACGGCTGCAACAATGATTTCTAACCTTGGTGAATTGCTATTTAAAGATAATCCTACTCTAGCGATATCTGCCTCTTTTTTTTCGTCAAAACATGAGCTAAGTACTATTTTACCCTCCAGCGGTGTTTTTATTTGAATGAATGATGAATTTATGACCGGAACTTGAGCGCCTGAATCGATAAGTGCTTTTACTTTTTTATTTTCTACTAAAATATCAGCATATTGCAACTCGTTAATAAAACTGACGTTATTAACACTTGTTTTGTTTTTTCTTTCTGGTTCCTTATGCGATTCGGTTTGTTTACGTTTTACGCAATCCCTCGCGAAATGAAAATTTTCACCCTTTCCCCCGCAGACATAACATGATCTCTCTGGCGTCAACGGAATGACATGCGGTTTGCTTCGACGGAATGAGTCATTCTTAATACTTTGGTTCTGCACACTTCGCACTTTCGATTCGTTAGACTGAATTTTAGGGTTAGGTATTTCAGACAACGATTTTCCTCGGGATGAGAAATATAAATCACATTCCCGCCCTAATTGGGTTGGATTAAACCATGTTTTCCCCTCGCGAATACCTATGTATTCTTTCGTTTTAAAATCCAAAGTTTCATACAATTTATCTGCAACAATTAAATCACATAACTTTTTAAAATCCTTTTGTATTTCCCTGACCTGACAGTAGTATTCGAATGTTGCGGTCAATCGCGATGCAAACTGAACATGCGACTCGTTTGCTGCGCGTTGAGCATGTTTAAAGGTGTTAAGAATCTCTCTGGGTGTCGGCTGAAATTCAGCTAAAAACAATTCTTTTAGTTTTTCGTAATCCGACAATTCTTCTTCAGTTGCATATGTTAAAACATTATTAGCTTTAACCCCTAGCAAATTAATTAGTATCTCAGCCTGTAAGTCTTTGGGAACTTCTTTGGTGACAAAAGCTTTTTCCAATGAAATGAAAAACAAATGCAATGCCTCTGGCCGCTCAGGAACAGAGATTGTAAGCGTTTTAACACTTTTTAGTAAATTTTCAACACTAGTCTGCGCGTTTCTTCTATCACCCGATAATGATTGTGATTTTAAATTTTCTAGCTCAATCTGCTTCTCAATTTGGGCTAATTTAAGACGTTCGATCTCTAACAGATAGTGTTCATTACTTGTTTTAGGCGTCCGATCCTCGGCGATCGATTTGACGACGGCACGAACAAATTCAACGTTCGTTTTGAAGACATCAGAATTTTCGATAATTTTTCTAATGTCAGCTTTTTTGGCATTTTCTGGAACATTCTCTCCAATTTTTTCAGCAATTAATTTTAAGTCACTCTTGTTTGAATTATTTAAGAAACTCATTTTAAAAATGAAACAGAAGTAGCACTATCTTGAAGAAATAAAGGAAGAAAAAGTTTCACAGTACCTTTGCTGCAGTTCGCCGGCTTCGAGCCCCCATAGTTGTGGGGGTGACGTCTTATCAATAAATAGAGATCACTCCCACTGTTCAAAGTATCAGGTTTTATTCTTGGCTCACAGAAGAAAAGATAAACGGGATGAGTATATACAGATGGATTAAATATGTTTTGGAAAGGTATCACAACACAACAGCTGACCTCCTACGTACGGTCACTTTGGATAAGTCCAGATCCGATTACCTACGCGCAACCGGTAAGCGTCTAGTTGTAGCTCCTTCGCGAGCGTTCCGTTAGACCGCTTCTCTCTGCCTTCTCTATCCAAATGGAAGATGTGTTTACCTGGAGCGTTCCTACCGTAGATGTAGATAGCGACATGTGGTGCTTCGTTGAGGCACGATTCCCACATATATAAGACTATATTTTATCTTTTTTGAAATTGAGAATCCAGGGCATTCTGAAATCGTTAACCTTTCTTAAATGGAAGTCGTCTGATTTAGCTCTAGTTTTTTTTTTTCTTTTCTTCCATGAAGCATTTATCACTAGCAGGACATTACATTCATAATGATTCGTCTTGCTTTCCAACTTCCGTCAAAATCTAGGTCGTAGTTGAATCAATTTTCATTATCAGGTTCAACTTTCTACCAAGGAAATCAATAGGAAGCTACTTGTTCTCCTTATTTTCACAGTTACTCTCTTCGTATTTACACTTATTGTGTTCCAGCAACTAAAACGATTCCGCTTAAGTCATCTTCATTGGAATGCTATATCATTTGGTGGATGTATACCTACTTTCCTTTACATTCATATTAGCTTTGCCTCAAGTGATATTTGTTGTGTTGTTGTAGTGATGTTGTCAAGCGTATTCCTCTAGTGATGTTTGGTGTGGTTTACTTGATTACTGCAAACATTCGAAGTCTATCTGCGTAAAGAGGGGCAACACTTTCTAAGCTTATAGTGATGTTAATCATTCAGTACACACTGTCGATTAATCTGATGCTCATTTTGTCAGGAGTGAGTGTTCGGTGCATATTCTTGACGAGCATCTTTGTGTAAATCTTAAGTCCTGATCTTGAACAGGGAGCTGAATGCAGCTATGTTCTGGAGTAGAAATACTTTGATTAAGTGGTAGAGGAACTACACTTCAAAGGGATTTAAAATCCTCTTTTATTAAACCACAAATTATATATAGCCACTTCCCAACTCGGGAAGGATACAGAAAATAACGACCGCACTTGGGTCTTAAACTAAGCAATCAAATAATTTCAACTAAAACTAATTAGAAATTAAATCGTCTTTGCTCACAGAGCTATAACGCGAGGTTGGCCTCTAAACTAAATGGGTGCGTAGCAAGATTTAACTAATACTAACGCACTTAGAATGACTTCAATAAGTAATAGCGTAACAGCGCTACGGCTTAGAATTTAAATACTAGCTGGTCAGGCGAACGTTCAATAGAGTAACAGTGGTCTGAGACTAAAAGCTCTCGCCCACTGAGAGGTTCCTACCTCTCGTTTAAATATAAACTTGGCTCCACTTCAAATTATCATAAAACTGAAATATCTAACGGGAAGTTGAAATAAGAACAGATAGAAAAAGGAAAATTAAAATAAAACTTTGTTAGTTTAACTAAAACCTTAGAATTTAATCAGTAAAATGAAACCAGTCGTCAGATAAAAATCTTTTCTTATTATTTACAACCAGTTGAAATCATTTGATAATGCTAATAATAATAAATTAGCTTAAAATTATGGAATATATATAAACTAGTAGAAGTACCTGATGCCAGTTAAGTTCGATTGAGAGAATTGCATCTAACAACAGAGAGAACGATACTGCTGTAATCCTTCTCTAATAGCGATGCAAAAAATACGATTCGTAGTCATACATTTTTCAGTTTGATGCGATATAGAATCCACATAGAAAATTTCGATAGAAGAATAAACTAATTCCATTCTCATTATATCAGCAACAACGGCACGCAGTTTTTAACGATTTTCGTCTTTCTAATCAAATGGTCTTAAAAGCTCAAGTTCTATTCAATATTTCAAATATATTCAATTTGGGTCGATTAAATGTGGCAAATGTGGATCATAATTGATCAGAAATCAATAACGCGAACAGGCATTCTTCTTTATATATGTAGATTTTGTAAAACTTACAAATTTTTGATAAACGAACTTTACGATTTAAAAAGTGAGCAGTAGCAACACTTTTCGAAATAAACATTTTTATATCCGACGCGCCGGGCTATTGCCACTAGGAAAAATGAGTGCGAAAATTAGCGCTTTCAGAGTTTTTAATTAATATTTCGAGTGATCAAAGTCGTAGGAAGATGGGAATAGTCGAAATGGCTTCTCGCGAAATTTTGGAATCTTGAATAATCTATCTAATGTTTTGCAATGGTATTTTTATTTCATCAAAAAACTTGGAAATTTTTTATTAACAAATACTATGATTTGAAAGGGAGCAGTGGCAACAACTTTCAAAATAAAGCAGATTTTTATCTCCAGCTTGCGAGATTGTTGCCACTCGGAAAAATGAGTGCGAAAATTATCGTTTTTCTGAGTTTTTAATTAATATCTCTGATTTTTAGCTACTTTTTAAAAATAAAAGTGGCCGTCGACCTTTTCCAGGACCTAGAAAAGAACTCTAGAAAGTTTGGCGAGGATAGCTATAGTAGTGGTTGAGTTATTATGGGATAAACAAACAGACTTTCTTCGTTATATATATAGATAAAACGGCGTTATAATGAGATATGATGAGCTACATTTTTAAATTTTGAAAAAAATACTGTTATATGGAATCATCATTAATGGCCAAAAGGATACGTAAGTGGCTTACTCTTTCACTCTTTGAATTCATGAATTTAAATTCCAGTCGTCTGAATTAAACTTGTGTAATTTTGTTTTTTCTTTCTTTTCAAGAGAGTTACCTCAAACTATGATTCTTTCAACAATCAGTTTCTTACATGCATCTTTTGCCATACGGGTTTCGGAAAAAGTCTGTACATATGACGTTATTTAGTTCCAGAACTCTCGTTTTAGAGCATTAACCATTGCGACCATGTTCCCGACTCAACATCTGTTCTCTTTTGGATAGGGAGATAAAAAAAGATTGTAAGTGAAGTACGTATTAATTATATTCTCTTTCCATTACAAGTATGGCAACTTAATTCAGAAATGGTTCTCATGTATGTCTGCCAGTTCTGTTTTTCCCAGTATCAGCGTCATTTATGAATATTAATTTCGTTGCAAGTTACAGTTAGTTTTTAAGGGTTTCAGAATTAGTTTTCAGAGTACAAAGAATATGGGAAAAGAAAATGAAAAAAATAAAGGATACGCAAATAATAGCGCCGAGTTTCATCGAGATTTTTGAAGATTTTTAAAAATTAAATCATGCTTTTGCATGTAAATTTTAAGCAACGTTCTTCAAAACATTTTAAACAGTATTTAAACCAGTCTTTTGCGTGCAAATTGTAAGTGACATTCATCAAAACATTTTTAACATTATTAACATTATTTAAACATATAACTGTTGATATTTTATACCTCCAAATGTCACGAGATGCAATGATTAATGTTATATTTTTTTTTCTGTATTAGCTTGTGCTCTCAGAGCGGTTAAGTGATGTAATGTTTTGGTCGTCTGCCAACTCGAGCTCTGAACTTCAGTTATGTTGTAGTTGTAAAGTTGATCGCTGTATAGTTTGAATGCTTGCTTTTTCCATTCTCCTAATAAACGCTGTTATCCCTGTAAAGTGATTAATATTTAATTATTTCATAACAGGTTATGGGCCCAGGAATTAGGAGAAGTCTTTCGTAAAGGCATATAGTAATCTTTTGAATCAGCATTTTAGATTGAAGCTGATAAACAGTGATTGCTTTCGTTTTCTCCTTCGCTTTTAACGACTGCGTAATGGCGGCTGTGGATCGCCTGTGCGTCGAGAAGCTGAACGATAGAAATTATTACACTTGGAAGTTTAAAGTGGAACTCTTGCTGATTAAGGAGGATTTATGGGATGTTATTATTACAGAACCTCCATCTCCAGCAACTACAAAGTGGATTTCGAAAGACGGAAAAGCTAGAGCTACTATAGGACTATTATTGGAAAATAACCAATTAGGACATATTAGAAAGTGTACGACTGCGAAAGAGGCATGGAATTTTCTCAAACAGTACCATGAAAAGTCAACACTGTCTCGAAAAGCTGGACTTTTGAAAAAGCTGTGTAATTTGCAGTACAGTGATAAAGAACAAATGAACGGTAATCTAATGAAAATAGAAGCTATTGCGGATCAACTAGTAGCGTTAGGTGAGAAAATTTCAGAGCCTTTACTCGTTGCATTTATTTTAAGCAGCTTACCTGAAAATTATGCTACATTAATAACAGCTTTAGAAACAACACCTGAAGAGGACTTAACTATTGAATTAGTTAAAAATAAATTGTTGGAAGAGTACACTCGTCAAAACGAAAGTAAAGAACCTGCTGAAGGAAACGAGAATAAAGCTTTGAAGCCATATTCTTCTTTAATGCTTAACATTCCAGCTGATAAAAATAAAGTACCTAAATGTTTCTTTTGTAAGAAATTAGGACATTTTAAGGCTGACTGCAGGAAATATGCGAAATGGAAACTTAAGCATAATCAAAAGCAACAAGTCAATGCGGCTATAGATTCTAGTGACTTTAATGAAGCGAAACAAGTTTCGAATCACCATTGCTTTACATACGTGGATAATTTACATGGTTACTGGTGTATCGATTCTGGAGCTACCATTCATATGTGCAATGATAAAAGTCTGTTCTGCAATTTTGATGGTGATTCTGTTCCTGAACGAATAACTTTAGCGAACGGATATACTGTGTTTAGTCAGGGAAAAGGTAATTGCTTGATAAAATATCAGAATAATCAACATGAGGAAATACAGATTACAATTAAAGATGTGCTTTTTGTTCCACAGTTATCTGGAAATTTATAATCCGTAAAGAAGCTAACTGATAATGGATATGAAGTGAACTTTAAAGGTGCAGAATGCCATATTGTGAAGAATGATAATATAATAGCTTTCGGCTACATCAAAGGAGGTTTATATGTTCTTAAGGAAAGTGAACTTGCTCTTCATACGAAACTAGTTCGTACAGAATGCATTCATGATTGGCATTTAAAATTAGGTCATAGAAATCCTGCCGATATTTTAAGGATGTGTAATGAATCTATGGCTGAAGATATGAATATTGCTCCCTGTTCTGCTGTACTGACATGTGAGGATTGTATTGCTACCAAAGCATGCGGAGAACCATTTCCGAGAAATCTACTTCACGAACCTCCGAGATACTCGATTTAGTGCATACAGATCTTTGTGGTCCAATGCAAACTGTAACTCCAGGTGGTGCAAGATATATACTAACAGTAATTGATGATTACAGTAGATACACTACAGTTTACTTTCTGAAGCATAAGGAAGAAACTAAACAGCGTATCGCAAAGTTCATCAAACAAGTACTAACACAGTTTGGGAAAGCACCAAAACGACTGAGATCAGATCGAGGAGGGGAATATACAAGCAAAGACTTTGAAAAATTGCTGAAAGAAAATGGAACAATACATGAGAAAACTGTTCCTTATTCTCCGCAACAGAATGGAATAGCTGAGAGGAAGAATCGTACATTAATTGAGATGACAAAAGCGATGCTAAAAAGCTCTAATCTTCCAAACAAGTACTGGGGTGAAGCTGTTGTTACAGCAAACTACCTGCAAAATAGATTGCCGACTGGAGACCATAAAGTTACACCATATGAAAAATGGCACAAAAGGAAACCATCATTAGCACATATACAAGCATTCGGTACTCCAGCATATGTGCATGTACCGAAAGAGAAGAGGCAAAAACTTGATGACACGGCTGTTAAACGAATCATGGTTGGATATGAAGAAGGAACAAAAGGTTATCGTTTGCTGGATACAAAGACTGACAATATCGTAATTAGTCGGGATGTGACATTTATACCAAAAGATCCCCATCCTAAAGTTAAACAGGAGGATACAGATGATCTGACTATTTTGAAGGATAATTCAGAAGAGGAGTATATTTCTGAAAATACAGAACTGAGGAGATCTCCTAGACAAAACAAAGGTATACCGCCTGTGAGATACAATATTAGTTCATTCTCAGCACAGTCGGAAGAAGCAGCAGATCCAACATCATATTATGAAGCTTGTTCGGGTGCCAATAAGGAAAAATGGAAACAAGCCATGCAAGAAGAGATTAATGCCTTAAAGACGAATGGCACATGGAATTTGACAAATGCGCCTGAAGGGAAGACCATTATAGGCTGTAAATGGGTATACAAGACCAAACGAGATTCCGAAGGAAAAGTATTTCGTTATAAAGCTAGACTGGTTGCTCAAGGATACCAGCAGAAATATGGTCACGACTATGATGAAGTATTTGCTCCGGTAGCCAAGCCAACTACTTTGAGAATGCTTCTTACCATAGCAGGAAAAAGAAAAATGGCAGTAAGACATTATGATATACAATCAGCATACTTAAATGGCGATCTATCTCATGATATATACATGAAGCAACCTCCCGGATTTGAAGAAGGTGATAAAGTGTGTAAACTTGTAAAGAACTTATATGGCCTCAAGCAAGGAGCAAATGAATGGAATAGGAAACTTAATGAAATTCTCTTAAGTAAAAGATTTGAACGAAGTCAAAATGACCCTTGTTTATATACAAGACAAGATAAAGAAGGGTTTGTTTACATCACTGTACATGTGGATGATATGGTCGTTGCAGCAAGCACAGAAGATTTACTTAAAAATTTTGAAAGCGAAATTGGAGAACACTTCTCAGTGAAAAATTTGGGAAATCTTCATTACTATTTAGGCATACGCTTTCAACGTGACGACGAGGGAATATTCTACCTAGACCAATCAAGCTACATTTCAAGAAAGCTGAAACAATATCACATGAAGGATTGTAAAACATCTACGTTTCCTATTGATCCAGGATATTATAAGCAAAGGAAAGATGCAAAAGCTTACAGTAAAGTTGAGGAATATAAAAGTTCAATAGGATCCTTACTGTACCTAGCAGTCAATACCAGACCAGACATAGCAGCTGCTGTTTCCATCTTAGCTAGAAAAGTGTCAAAACCTACGGAAGCAGATTGGATAGAAGTCAAAAGGCTCTTCAGATATCTAAAATTAACGAAAGATCTTAAACTGCGTCTGGGAAATGTAAACGAGCACGAAAATAACTCGTTGTTATGCTATGTGGATGCAGATTGGGGAAATGATCCTATCGATAGGAAATCTAACTCCGGATATTTCTTTAAATATCAAGGCAGTGTATTTACATGGAACTGCAGAAAACAACAGTGTGTGACTTTGTCATCGACTGAAGCGGAACTTATAGCACTTGCCGAACAGCAAAGGAGACAGTTTGGCTTGAAAGGCTCTTGCAAGATTTAAATGAAAAGGACACTGTTTGCATTTTTTATGAGGATAATCAAAGTTGCATCAAAATGTTACATAATGAACAAGGCAGTGGTAGAACTAAACATATAGACACTAAATTTCATTTTGTCAAGGAACTTGTTAAAAAGATAAAAATTATGAACTCCGATATCTGCGTACTGATGAAATGACTGCAGACATTTTAACAAAGCCATTAGGGACAAACAAACTAAAAAACTTTTAGGCAAAACCTTGGATTATGTTAATCTGTGATTTTATGTTATGTATTGATTTATTATTTTATGCATCATAAGGTAAGTCATTTTATTTTATTAAGGATTAATCATTGAAGCAGGGTGTTGATATTTTATACCTCCAAATGTCACGAGATGCAATGATTAATGTTATTTTTTTTTCTGTATTAGCTTGTGCTCGCAGAGCGGTTAAGTGATGTAATGTTTTGGCCGTCTGCCAACTCGAACTCTGAACTTCAGTTATGTTGTAGTTGTGAAGTTGATCGCAGCATAGTTTGAATGCTTGCTTTTTCCATTCTCCTAATAAACGCTGTATCCCTGCAAAGTGATTAATATTTAATTATTTCATAACAATAATATTATTAAACATATAGCATTATTAAACATTTAACATAATTAACATTATTTTAAAGATATAGCATTATTAAACATATAACATTATTAAACATTTAACATAATTAGCATTATTTAAACATATAACATTATTTAAACGTATAGCATTATTAAACATTATTTTAAACATATTCCTGTCTTTCCTTTGATAGTGACAGAAAAATGTACCCCGCGTGTGAAAAATGCTGTGACCATCCAGCTTCTCCGGATCACATACTGGGTTGCGTCGGACTTTCTAAGGAGGATTTAACATCCAATCCCCTCACTGTTAATGATTTTTTGACGGTCAACAACTTTCTGGACCTGATCTGATATATGTCAGATCTTTCGAGAATAAGCAACAACAACAAACACATTCCATCAAGGCATTTTAAATTTCCAAAAATTGTCTTTTCAGCTAAAATAAAATTTAGCTAAGAAATATATGTATGACTTTTTTTTATCAAAGTTTTCTTTTTACGATGTACTCAAGTAATAAATAATAGTTATTTGCAGTATGTTACTTATTACAAAGCGCAACAACTTCTCTGTAAATTCTCTGTCTTAATTAGCAAATTCTCTGCATTAATTATTTTACTGCATTCATCGTTTTATTCCTCCATCCCCTTAAAAAATTATATATTACTGTATTTTGTGACGTGTATGCCTGTTATGAATTGATAGCTCCCGCTGTTAAGTGGTACTCCGAGCGTCCTATCTTTGGAGTCAATCGATAACTTAACATTAACATTGAAGTAACGAAGGTGTAAGCTTAAACAACGCCAAAAGCGCTTGCCTAATAATTGTGTTTGTAAACGACTGTTTTTTATAGGTAAATAAAATTTGTATGTGTGTTAATAACAAGTAGAATCATCGCTTTCCTCTGGCTTTTACACAGAAATCTAACGAATGATAATTTAAGTATTTACCACAACGCCATTGTGTTGTTGTGACTTATCTCACTTGTCCCCACGAAATTCATAGTACGGCAAGAAGTACAAGATTGCGTCTGTTGTTGGCAAGAGCATCATTGCTCAGCTCTGCACCTCCCACCCCAGTTTTGATGAAGAGCCCCCCGGAGGCACTAGTCCGAATGTCTCCCACGCCTTTTCCCCAGAACCAACCTCTCGAGAGGACTTTCGACTCGCCGCATATTTAGAGTGCACTCATGCCGCACAGACACTATACATTTACAAATATCCATGCGTTCTCCGGGATTCGAACCTGGCCTTTCGGTATGGCAGTCAGCGTCGCTTAGCAGTATCCCGGTTGGGCGGTTCAACGCCATTGTTATGTGGGGAAGGTAACAGACATCTTGTAGAAATATTAGGAGTTCGATAGCAGAGAACACTAAATATGCCAAACCGCAGATCTTCGGAGATTCGATCAGATTCGAACCGCAGATCTTCGGAGTGCCAGCCAAGTGTGTTACTAATTACAACATAAGAGCACCAAAGAGTTATCATGAATACTTCCTTATATTATACCCCCCTTCAAAGGGCAACTGGAAAAAGAGAAACAAAACTGTGTCAGTCAAATCTAAGGGGGATGAATTATCCTCTTTCTGCATTTTAATCATGCTCCACTATACTGATGTTATAGAATTTTTAGAGCGACAAATATGAGAAACTTTAGCTGAGATGCGAAATACGGATCATCCGATAGCGTCTGGTAGTTTGCCGTGCTAATAATTATATCAAGAGAGGACGTATGGGAGAAAGCGACAACTCCTTAAAATCTTAGTAGTCTGAAAACGCTGCAGCGTTTTTTTTTTTTTTTTTTTT
>KK121285.1:19255-29773 GCA_000611955.2 Stegodyphus mimosarum | reverse complement strand
TTTTTTTTTTTTTTTTTTTTGTCCAAGTTACATTTGTGACAGGAGCTTTTTTTTGCCCGTCTCCTTTTCATTTCTGCCCTGCGTTGAGTGCAGTAGGCTTAAATTTGCTCACACAGAATTTCAAAAGCTATAAAATTACATATTACTGTATTTCTAAAAGAACCAATAATTAAAGCGCTTATTAAAATCACAGTTTTATTTACATTTAAGAAATAAAGCCAGAAACAGGTTCTCTTACCGAAGTTTATATTCTCAGCAACTAAAATTTTGCTACAAATTTTAGTTTTTTATTTTAATTAAACACCATATTTTTCAGATACTTGGCTTTCATTCCCCCCCCCATTTTTTTGGATTATTCCAACATTTCTAATATTTCATTTCCAAGGGCTGACGAGGGGGGGGGGGCAGAATTTCGGCTTTAAAATTTAGAAGATCGCTATGAAAAACTTTGCACATGTGCATTATAGAAAGAGATATAAGACTTTATTATAACAAGTTAATCAAATTTAATTATTTATTACATTTATATTTTAATAAATCTGTACTTTAAGATTCTATTTCCAAAAATTGCAATACATCTTTATAATAATGAAAAACATAATATGTACCAAAAAAACTGAAAATAAAATTTGTAAATTTTACAGGGAAAAGGGAAAGAATATTTAAATTTTCTTAAATTACAAATTTTAATAAATGTTACCGATTTTTCCTTAAAAGTATTTCCAAATATGTTTAAAGTCTTGATGTTATTTAATACATTCAGAGGTAATGATGTAGTATGCGATCAGCCGCTTATAGTTAGCTATTTATTTGTTAGATAGCGTCCCTAAAATGCTATTTTTAGATTCGAATGGGCGGTAAAATGGCGGGAAAAAATTATTAAAATAATAGCCAGCTTTAGTCCCCCCAATCTAAAAAAGAAATAAATAACTAAAAGAATTAGATTACGTACTACGTCATCACCATTTGATATACATATAATCAAAGTATACTGCACTCATGTGCAAAATTAAGAGAATCTGTACATTATCATGTTGAATTTTTAAAATACTAAAGAACAAGTTAGTGAAATTTGATATGAATATACATTTATAAAAAAAAGAGCTGTATCATTCAAAAGACATTTTATGTACGCATGATCATCAGTAAAGTTCATTGTGCAGGAATGTCCAAACTTAATGTTGTGACATCAAACTGCAAATGAATGTAATATGGGATGTGGTCCCCTCTCACAGCTATACAGCAACGTGACGAATGCGTAGGAGGCAGTTGAGAAGTTTCTTTGGCAGTCGATCTCCCACTTGCAGTAAGACAGTTTACAACTCCGGGGTGGTTCTAGGAGGGGGATGGCGAGATGAAATTGTCCTCCCAAGAGCGTCTTAGACATGTTTTATAGAGTTAAGATTAGAAGATTTGGCTGGTCAATCCGTGAGACGAACATCCTTACTTTCCAGATAATTGTCGACCGGCTGAGCCCTATGTGAACAAGTTTAGTCACGCGTTAAGAAGAGCCCAGAAGCAACTGCGCTTCTGAAAAATCGAACATAGGACTGCAAACGCTTTTCTCTGTGTCTAATAGCAAACATGGGGCCTTTTTCAACCACATGCAGGGATGTGAGGCCGTCTAACATAATGCCTGCCCAAACCACTACTCTTCACCACCCTAATGATTTTTCCCCTGATGACTGAAGGATAGCATCGTATTCCAAGTTTTCTTCAGATACAGATACTCCGAGAATCAGTGCCCGAGCTGAATCTCGACTCATCTGTGAAAATCACGATACTGCCCTAAAATCTAGTCCAAGGCGCATATTATCTGCGCCATGCTAAACGCGCCCTTTTGTGCTCTGCAGTGAGTGGGCCAAAAACCGCAGGTGGCCGCCATTGTCTCGGGGGGAGATGAGGGGACAGACAATTTACATCCATGCTTTCTACGGATTCCGCCGGGGGTCGACGTAGAGAATTCTGAGAAGCTGCTTTCTAGGATCTGTATCTAGGCCGGGGTGTACAAATTATGAACCTAGTGGTTCTGGAGGCTCCATAAAGGTCACTTATTGGCCGGTTCGGAGTCCTGCAGGTCTTAGAACGGCTCTAGTAGCCCGGGGGTAACACTCCGGGTATGCTGGGTTATGACTCTGCGACAGGCAGCCCGAGCGACTGGTAGGTAGCAAATTAACGACCAGTGACGCCCTGAAGTCAGGTGCGTTGCGCCAATCCCTCCAAGGTTCGGGGAAACGGTTGAACCCTGGCCTCAGTTCTGCGGAGCTGAGGAAACTTAGTGCGATTAAGTTTACGAGGAGTTTAATGCCAAAAACTTACTTCTCCGGGATTCGAACCTGGGCCCTTTGGTATCGTAGTCGGTTTCCCTAACCACTATACCGACTGGACGGCGGGTCTTCTAACATATGGTACTATCTAATAAAGTCTTCGGTCAACTGTAAACTTTGCAACTCGAATTCCAGTGGCAACATATGAGAGCTGGGAAGCTGTAGCAGTCCCGTCGCGTTGAAATTGCCAAGTAACGATCCTCATTCACCATTATGGATCTTCGTCGACCTTGTTCAGATGTTCTCAATATGAATCCAGTGTCCTGAAACTGCTTCCACAAATGCAGTTTATGGCACAGCGCATCTGCAGCACTGAGATTTCTAGCCATCTGCGCTTATGGTTGGTCTGTCTCCAATCTACCGACAATTTTTCATCGTATTCCATTATCCATACGTTCGCGGCTACTCGTTTTACCTGAAACCTTATAGAATTTACCCAACTCTGTAAGTGAAACACAGCAAATTCGAATGCACAAATCATCGAAAACCTCTTGTACGCTTACATCCCTTCAAAGTCAGAGCTCCTCGGACATGCCATGTGTACGCTTAAGTATTCGACTCTGAACATTTGCATGATTTTTTGGCTGCATAATTAGTGTTGAAAATAGATCTCTAATTTGTTCAAAAGATGATATTACTTGCTAAGCTTTTTGTCCTATCTTGTCACTATGTATGCGCTGTCTGATTGAATCGAAAATATGTTTCAGTGGAAGCTAAGATGTCGAAGGGAAGCGAAGCTGCACGCATATACGGTCTGTAAATAAAAGAATATTTTTATGAAAATTCGCGTTGTTTATTCTGTAACACGATGCACAGGGTGTGTGCAAGGATCTAAATCTGATTTCGAATTTACTGTGGCAGTGATACCCAATTAATACCTTTGGATCAATATTTTTTTAAATAGATATAATTTACAAATTCTCTCAATTTCGCACTCGAGTGTTTTTAACATTTCTTTAGTACTTCTTAGGCAGCGCTTTATTCCTCTCAAGAAAGAGAAAGAGAAAAAATCCAAAATAAATAAATAAATTTAACTTTTGGAAAAGCTGACAACATTTCTTTAGCTGTTTTTTAGTCTTGCGTGCAGTAGTGAATTAGTTTTATCTTATTTAAAAACTAGTATGCAATGCTTCAACTCATAGTCAAAATATGTAAGTTATGCATCTTTTTTTTAAGATCCGTTTTTAATTTTTCTACTTAAATTTTTTCGGCGTTTGATAAGATTAAATCGAAGAACATTTAATTTTTTTAACAATTTTTATAAAATTTATTTCTACAATCACATTCTACTGTCCTATGGTCACGAGCAAACAGAAAGCGATTTAAAGAAAATCTTCTAGAAGCAAAAATTATCTTTTTATTAACTTAAAAAAGAATATTTTTTATAGTTTTATGATTGATCCTTTTTCTTAGTGATTAAAAAATGTCTCCGAAGTCATTTGCTTGCATAAGCTTGAAGCAGTATCGTAACTAGTGCTTAATTATAGAGCAAATTATTTTTTAATTATTTATAATTTTAATTTTAATTATTTTCTCTCATCAACCTTCTGATGTCATGAATCATTTTGCTGCTGTTATTTTATACTCCTTCAGCCTTTTACATAAAATTTGTCAGCGATGTTTGAATGCAGAAAACAAAATGAAGAATGGTTGCAGAAACTAAGGCATTATAGTATTGTATTACAACATTAAATTACAGTCTGTATTTAAAGAATTTCCAATGCGGTAGCTTTAAAGTGTTCACCTGTAATCCCAAGCAGTATCTTTCTAAGTTGGCTACTTTATCCTACTTTTATTTCCATTAAATTTAATAGTGTTGCGTTCTTACAGAACACTAACTTTGGTGTGACTAACGACAACACTTAATGAAGAATAAATACACAATTTATTAGCCAGTATTCCTCAGGACAGCGCGTTTAGTCGAAAAGCGCGTTTATAGTCGTCGAAAAACGACGACAAACACGCTGAAACAATCAGCAACACAGCCTTCTAGCTATCGGGCTATAAAGGTGAAGACAGCCTCAAGGCAAAGCACTAGAGTACAGCTCCCGACTCGGTATAGTCATTCTTAGAACTCAACGTTCTCTCAAAACTCTCCACGCTACAACTCGCGATGCACTAGATAGCTTCAACGATGTACATTCTCGATGCACCAACTCGCGATACACTCGACGACCAACTCGACATAGACTGACGATCAACTCGATAGACTGCGACTCCTCGTACAGGCAGGGTTCATATAGTGTGACAAACTGTAACAGCAAATGGATCATTAGGAAAACAAACAGTGGTTATTATTAGAGACTTCCTCTTTCGGACTAACTCAAAGAAACTCATTTTTAGGATCAAGGTGTAAACGATCGGCGAGGGAGAATGTCCTGAAGGATAATGGGTCTCTATCCCCTAATGCTTTTATGATGCCGACTTGTTTACGGGTGTTCGCTGGTCTTTTGTGAGAAGAGACGAAGCAGTGGAGTTGAATGGACATGTAGCCAGAGAAAGGCTGGCGGAAAGCTCGCTTTTTCCCTTCTGTAAGATATAGCTATGTAACGATTTACGCTATTTATCCTGTATTTAACCACGATTGAATTTGTTGTTAAGTTTTAAATAAATTTTTAAAAGACAAAAAGCTCAGAAACGTTACAATAGCTTTTGGCCCTCCTTCGAGAGAATTCTGGGCCAAACCAGAAAGAATTCGTTCTAAAAGGTTCTCCATTCGTCTATGTCATATCGCCAATTTTGTTGCCAAATGGGCGGTTTCGCGCCAAATCTGGTAAACCCGCCTTGCGGGGAAGCTATCTTCCCTCGGCTGGGCATTTTGTAACAATATGTACTCCTAAATTTACTGAACCGATAAATATATAATCATCTATAAATGATGGCCTAATTTTTATAGTTATGAATCACAGAAAATATTTTTCTTTTTACATTGCTATTTGGAAATGTTACAATCTTATAACATATGTCAGTTGATCCATATTTGAAGCATCCCTTGTACAGTCGAGTAACGATTGTAAAATTTTACTATAAAAAAAAATTCGTTCTGCTTATAAACTCTGTTACATGTTTGCTAATTCCAAATTTTTACAATTTTTTTAAATAATTTAATTTTCCTCCGCTCTCAGTTGCCGCGTATATATAAATGTATGATCAAAATATTTTTAATTTCTTCATAATCTTCAAAATTGTGCGAATAGAATAAGTCCAGAACACAACCACAGTCGGCTTCATGGGGCACGCAAGTGCGTAAACATGAGCAGCCTCGCTTTCCAAGGGGCCTTCAAATTGACTACGAATACAAAGAAAAACAGTGCAAAAAAATTAGTAAATATAACTCTGCATCTTAGAGTGCCTCCTTCCAGTTTAAAAGATGGACCTGTACAACACAGGCACTGATAATGCCAAGAGGTAAAAGTTGAACTTCACCTTAGATCTTCAGGAACTACTCGTGTTGGTGATATCACATATCTGCTGATGCTTAAATTTCATCCTTACTGTTGTCTTATTGTCATGGTTTATCTTCTACGTCGTAAATTATGATCTTTCGTTAATATTATAGCATTGCTTTCGAGGCACACTCAAGACATAACATGTTACTACGGTGCACAATTAGAAGAGCACTTTTACAGATTGATTTGCCGTATTAAAATTAGTCACTAAGTTTTAGTTCTAAGATAAATGCATAATCATTTCCGTTCAACAAAAGTAATAAATAAATACAGTAAAGATATGTTCGCGCATCATTCTCAGGTACACATATAAAAATGTGTACCCAGATTTATTAACATTTTGCGGTCCATCCTGTAAGATCTGACCTTCTTAAGTACCATACAGTTAACGTGATCTTACAAGGGATCCTGGCGACTTCTCGCGCAGGCGTAAAAGAATACCGGCACAGAAGAGAGGTAAAATAACCCTTTAGTTATTCGTTAAGCTCTGAAGACAAATGCACAAACTTCGTGCTTACAATAACGCTGACGACTTGTGTTAGAACTTAAGAATAGTTACACAATAATTTCAAAGACTATTACTGGACTAACAATTTAATTTAAGGCTAACTAGACTGATTGAGCAAACTACCAGACGATGTAAAGGAGTATCAGAAACTCAACGTAACAGTAAGGACAAACTAGTAACGTGCGCTGGCTAGCGAAATCACGCTCTGAATAAACTACAAGATTCGTCCGTTTAAATACTCACTCCATTTAACTTCAAATTTGCATCCTAGCGAGAAAATGCGAGGTGAAAATGAGAAGTTCAGGAAAGGTACTAAACTAAAATAATTTGTCGTGCAAAATAAGAGAAACCCTACAATCCTACCTATATTTATTTCTTTTCTCTGTATGTCATTGCAAAAGCCAGTTGTTCTAAGCCAAACTGCATACATTGAAAATATATGTAGTTTAACTCGGAACAAATGACAAGAAAAAACGAAACTTTTGAATTTTAACTTTACCGGAATATTGTCACCATTTGCATACGAAACAGGAATTGACTGCATCCCTAAATATTGCACATGTCTGACCACATTTTAAACAAACCACGAAGGCTAAAGAATACTCATATTTAGATTGAATTTCCCTGCTTTGTCTGCGTTTGGTTCAAAGGAAGTACAGGTCAACTTCCGCTATGACCCGGAAACAAACTAATCACTTGCTCAGAGTAATCTTTTTATGTGCGTTTTTGCGGTTTTTCGTTTAAATTCAGATAAGTAGAAAAATTATGTATGACCTTTAGTTATTTTGTAAGAACAGCGAAAGGACGTCAAAACATGAACTTGTTGCCAGTATAAATACGATTAATTTTTAAATCTTTCTTTCTGCAAAATGAACAAATTATTGATATGTTCTTCTTGTGTTCTAACTGTTTTTCTCTTGTTTGCTTGCTGTGATGGATACACATATATGCAACCAATAATGTTTGGAGAAGGTGAGCACATTTAATTTAATTAATTTCATTTAAACTTTAAAGAAACAGTATTATTAAACGTATTTACAGTATTTACAGTATTAAGTATTACAGTATTTACAGTATTACAGTATTTACAGTATTAAGTAAACAAACAGTTCGCTTAAAACAGCTACAACTACAACTGAGATGAGGTGTTTAAATTCAGCTTTTATGAGCTTTTTAATTATTTACTAGAACATTTTCGATTTTTCTCAATTTTTCTGGATGGCAACTGTAATTACGAGATATTTATTTATTAAATATTAAATGCATGCGCTCTTATATTTTTACTTTTCCGAGGTAGCTAAATCGTTTGCGTTGATAAAGCAATTTTAATTACAATTCTAAATAAATAGCTAAATAAATACGAAATCCGTAACAATATTATACAGTATATATAGTCTGAGTATCTTAATTTTTGAAAAATATTAGTACATTTCTGAGTAGCTCATTCAATAACAGGACTAACCTGCAAATAAGAAGACTCTTTTTCTGAATTTTCAATTATCTAAAAGATAATCATCAATTATTTTGTACGCATTGCATCTAAGTAATTGATTTTGCACACAATAAATATATGGGATAAATAAGCACATGCATTTTATTAGTTTTCGTTAAATTTCCAACAAATTTTATAATTATAATTTAGACTTTGTTATTGCATATGTAAGTATGAATTTATTGCATATGTAAGTTATTTAAAATATTTTATTTAGCATAAAAGAAAAAGAAGGAAGCGAGTCTTAAATGATATAGGCTGGAAAAGTCTGTTTGATATTTTCGCGATAGATTTTTTTTAAATCTGTAAATTGCTTTAACGTATATAAAAACATTTCTCTAAAGAAACCAGGTTTCTTTCCAGCTTTCGAATTTTGAAAAGTATTCTTAGAAAATGTGAGTATTTTTGACAATAATGTCCACAGATGGTTTCAGTTTCTAAAGCGAGATAAGAATTAATACGAAATTTATAACTGAATTAAACTATTAATTTCCGATCCTGAAAAGAAAAGAGAGAGAAAAGAATAATAGAAATAATTTTTCCTTGTCGTAAAGGTGGGCTACTGAAATGGTGGCTAGTGAATTTCTTTTGTCGATGATCCATTGTTATGAAATTGCTTTTAAAAATAAAGGTCTTAAAATAAAGGAAAATTAAAATTAGGGTAAAAGAAGTATTCGTAAATATTATTTAGAACCATCCACTGGGTAATTTATCATACACTTCAAATACATATCCTTTTAAAAAGGCATATGTATACTAATATGATAAAGTATAGGAAGGATTGTTGTTATACGTTTTACAACAATAAAATATCTTAGTTAAAATAGTCATTTTCAAATTTAATTTAGTAGTTTATAACCTAGTATATATTTTCAAAATTGAATTCATTAGATTCAAACATTTGAGGCACAAAGTATGCTGCAAATAACTTTTATGCCATTTCTCTTTGACATCCTAGCAAATAGGGCTTACGAAGTTCAGCATTACTTTCACTCCCTCCCTCATTAATTCAGCAGTAATAAATATGAAAAGATATGTAGAGAAGTATTAGTTTCGAAATTCCCGAATTTGAGCAAATATAACAAATCGCGCCTCTCTTGCAGCTGTTTTCTCCCACCCTATATCATCTCTAATTCAACAAAAAAAATGTTAAAAATTTAAGAAGCATTTATTAGAAAATTTTATTATAAATATAACGAAAGCAAACGTATTAAATTTTGAACATAGAAGAAAAAGTATACAGAAAATATCCATAGTTTAATAATAATAATCAGACTAGTTGTAATAATAATATAATTATGAAACTAGTTATTATTTCGTAATGTTCAATAATAGCATGATCAGACTACAATGCTAGTAATGTTATCATTGTAGTTTGTTAATAATTTGTTAGTAATGCTAATCAGACTAATTATTATTTTGTAATGTTCCAAAGATCATAAAAGAACTAATCTCAACATACTCCCGTCTTTTTTGACTTAGGACTTCGATTTGATGACAAAAAAGTGTTTTGATTGAATCAGTCTGTCCTCTTGGCCAACAGTATTTAAGCATTCTCTCCTTACGTTGCAGGAACCCTTTTCTGCGGTGCCAAATATGTGATTGTTTTAAGAGTTCAGAATATCTGGATTTGTTGTTTCAGATATGGCTGTTTTTTTTTATATAATTATTTAATGAGCTTCAGATTCTAGTTTGCTGTAGAGCAGCGGTTCTCAACTTTTTGACTAACGCGTACCATCTAAACAAAAATTGGAAAACTTTAGTACCACCACTACATTTTAATGATTATTTTTAAATTTCTCAATAGAAATATTTCAAAAAATATATTTTGCCATTTGCACAACCGATTAAATATGCACACATAAAAAAATCTTAGATTAAAAATTGGTTACCATTTTAATTATCAAAATTTAAGTTATAATACTTTAATTCTAAAATTTAGTACGAAATTTGGGCCTGTTTAAGAGACATCAATTTCATTATGTCTGGTCTTATTTCACTTAACTTTAACCGTAAATTAGGATCCACTTTTAACTTTTGTTCTGTATTTATTTTTCAAATAAAACGCGGAAGAAATCCTTATTCACTGAATTAGGCTGTGCAAAAAGGCAATAAAAATTTACTAGCTTTTTTGAAACGCCTTTAAATTCTTTTTTGGGGGGGAGAGTGGTCTGCCAAAAGTTAACAAGTGTGTTATTTTTTAAATCTTCAGTTAGAGTTTGATCACAGGAAATTTCTATCAATTATTCTTTTTCTTCACGAGATGTTTGAATTCAATAGTTAAAAATACTTTGTTTCTTTGCGCACCATTGGTTGAGAATCGTTGCTGTACAGCAAATACATGCTACATTTTTGTAGCTTACTTCAGATCAATTTGTCAACTTTGAATTCCTGATTTAATTTATCAGAAATTTCGAACAACTTTTCACAGTTATGCTGAATTTGATTTAAGCAGAGATTCATAAATTTTATACCCAGAAATGACTTCAGAATGAGGAAGGATTTTCTTTCAGACAGCCTTGAGTTATCATCATGCACCTCTTACTTTTGTTGTTGTTGTTGTGGCTAATCTAGCTTGTCTGATATCAGAGCAAGCCCGTGAAATTCATCGTGGCTAGGAGGCAAGATTGCGCCTGTCATTGGCAAGAGCCTTGGACACCATGCAGGTGACAGTATGACTTTGCTTAATTCCGCCCCCAATTCTGAAGGAGAGTACCCCGGGGTACGGACCCAAGGTCTCCC
>KK121285.1:0-19238 GCA_000611955.2 Stegodyphus mimosarum | reverse complement strand
CCTGTCGAGAGGACTTTCTGCTCGCCACATATTTAAAGTCCCCCGATGCCGCACAGACTCTATACTTACAAATTTCCATTCATTTCCCGGAATTCGAACCATCAGATAAGCAATCTTATCACTCTTCAGGGATTTGTATTTAAGTTCCTTTCCTATAAGCCTTCATTCCCCTCATTGTCAGTGCCAGAATATTTAAATTTGGTATTGCGCGTGAGGTAATGCAAATTCTGCAGTGGGAGAAAGGGTTTAAGTACCAAGTTCTAGAAGGGGAAGTTAGAGAGTGTGGGCAAACTCTATGCTTGCTGTAGCTTGAGCTTCGGCTTAGCATTTATTGCTGGTTAAACGTGGCGTAACAGCTATTACTTTGCTGCCACTAGTGGTGTCACAACGCTCTTCTAGGAAACAGGATAGTCTGAGCCCTGCAGCGTAATTTTACTACTTGTCAATATCTTCAAATCTTTAGTTTAGTCGTTGCTGTTTCAGTTACCGCCGAAGCAGAGGCGAGCGTCGAGTTGATGCATTGTAAATTCATAAAGAGTGTAATAAAGGGTAATTTGAACCCTTCTTCTGTTCAGTCACTACTCTTCCAGCTTTCACACAAAAGTTAGACAAGTACATCTTACAACACATACATGATTTTTTAAATCTTTAGTGATAAGAATATAAAATTCTTTATTTCCGCTTTTCACATTTCTAATAACTGAAAAAGTGTGCAGCAGCAAAACTGTCTCCGTTTAGTTTGCCAAAGATTTAGAGATGAGGATTGCCTTTTTCTCACAGTAGTTCCTTCTTTCACAGTAGGAATTATTTCACGCTTAAGGCAGCGCCTCAAAGTAAAAGGTTTATTTAAGTTCACGATGGAGCAACAATGGTATATCGATTACACATTCTTTTCATATGCATCATTTTCGAGCAAACGAAATATGTTGTTTTATACTGCAAAATTTCAATCTCTTATTATACTTTGGCATTTTCTTTCTAAAGGAACATTCACAACTCGAATGAAAAACGAAATGCTTTTTAAGTATTGCTTTTTTTCTCAGATCATTATGAAATTAATTACACAAATAACAGTCATTACATCCATTGCGTTATTCTGAATCAAAATTTTCCAACAGTCTCAGAACACTGATGTATTTTAATTAATAGTAACTAATAGTCGAATTAATAATCTATTCCTTGTTTGATGCTTTTCTGGAATGTTTCATTTGTTTTTTTAAAGATCATTCATTGATTTTATTATTTGTTCTACAATATTTTCTTCTCTTATAGTCTTAATATTCTTTCAAGTAGTTAAGAATAAATACTAAAGTACTAAATTAATAGAATAAGTACTAAAAACCCAATTAAATCCTCAAATTTTTCTCTTTTTCATCTTAAAAATCCTTAGAGCTCCTACTATGATTGAGTTATATCAGCTTTGACCCATAGGCAGTTTTAGAGCAAAATACAATCCAGACATATGCCACTGTAAAATTTAAAACACAACCTTAAACTAGCCTAGATTTTATATAGAGCAACTACGAATCTAAAATGTTTTTCTTTCAGTCTGAGGTTCTAGTCCTATTATGCAAAAGATCGTTCGTACTTTATAGAAAGGTATTTGATAATAGATTTTTATGCATCAAGGACGTATTCCACGGCGACTTGCTTCCATCTGATAGCCTTGATTCTTAGTCATAGCTCTAGCTGGAATTTTGTATGAAAGTAAACTTTTTCTTAAAACACCGTCATATTAGTTTTATCCCACTCCTCTTGACTCGCTTTTCAAAGTCTGTTTAGTGTTCTTGGATGCCGTTTTCCTAAGCCTCAGTTTAAGTAACCAAAGGCGCGAAAGTCTGTGGGAGAAATTTCAATTGATTGTGTACGAGGCACTTCGGTAAACAGGTTAAATTTTATTCTTGTTTCTGATTCTTTTTTTGCTAAATAAGGGGCACGTTGACACGTGACTAAATGCTTTATCAATATGAAGCTCAACTTTATCGAAGTCTTTTCCATATAAAAATGGAATTTCTCCTTCGAAAATTGACCCTAAAATATTCTAAATAGGATAGCATAGTGATTAACCTTAGCCTTGAAATTTTCTTCGTATTTTAATTTACCGTTTTAGCAAAAGCAACTATCAGGAATCTTCTTGGGAATTTTTTTGTATATATACATATATATATATTACATAAAGTAAAGTGCATATATTTTGTATATATATATATATTTCAATGGCGGGCACAAGTCATCATTTAGATTAAAGCCAGAAGCGGTTTTCACTTGTAGAGACATTAGGTTATTTTGAAGCAAAAGACTTGAAAAATGAGCAATGTCCTCGCCGGGACTCGAACCTCAGACCTCTCGAATATGCGCCGAGTGTGCTGACCATTACACGACGAAGGCAGGCTTAAGAAGTTGGGAGAAATACCTTATATACTCCGCCTTTTAATGGGAGACTGGGGATTAGGGGACCCAATCGCCAAATTCTGGTGGTGGGAAATCATCATCACGGCCTTTTAGTTCTTATTTTGACGCTGAGAGACGTGAAAATGAGCAATGCCCTAGCCGGGCTTCGAACCTCGGACCTCTCGAATATGTGCCGAGTGTGCTGACCATTACACGACGAAGGCAGGCTTAGGAAATTGGGAGAAATACCTTATATACTCCACCTTTTAAAGGGAGACTGGGGATTAGAGGACCCAATCGCCAAATTCTGTTGGTGGGAAATCATCATCACGGCCTTTTAGTTCTTATTTTGACGCTGAGAGACGTGAAAATGAGCAATGCCCTATGAAGGAAGAGACAGTTACACCATGCCTTCTCCGGGATTCGAAGCCGGGCCCTTTGGTATCGCAATCGGCTCTCCTAACCAGTATACCGTCTGGGCGGCACTTTTCTGAGTATTGATGAAGACATTTTGTATGGTCATTTTCTTCAAATCAACAATTGAACATTGATATTTTTTTACAGTCACTCAAATACATAGCAGAATATTAGCCTCGTCAAGTGTTACCATAAATTTCTATTTATCAACTATAGCTTATTTGTTTTATGTTTTTTGTGTAATGTTCTACAATTTCCTTTTCTTTTGCAATATGCTTGTGTAAAAGCAGATGAACTTTAGAAATCTTTTTAAGCTTCAAATATTTGTGAATGATCTTACTTACAAGGACAGATGACATTCCTAGTTTCTTTGCAATTGATCTTCTGTAGATCTAGAGAATTGGTAGCTTTCTTTCAGAATAAGATACTGGAAGATTCTTTCTGGATCATCTGGGAAGTCGGTGGAATTTCTTTGAAAATCGGAGATTTCACGTCCTTAATATTTACAAGTATTCGAACAATCTTAGGATGTGATTCTACTGCCAATTTTTCATTTTTACTTTCAACCAGAAGTGTTTTCCCTTTCAAATTTAATATATTAAAAATACAACAATAACATCGATATTTACACCGCTTTAGAATTTGTTAATAATGGTACTTTCTTCGCAAAGTGCATTTACTTTATGAGGTATTTTTTTCCTTCTTTTCGCACTCTTCCTTAGTGTGACGGTAGAACACTCGGCGCGTATTCGAGAGGTCCATGTTCGAGTCCCGACGAGGGCATTGCACACTTTTTACCTCTCCTGCTTCAGGAAAAAATCTTAATGATTCTATAGCGATGCCCGAACTAAAAGGCGGTGGACAATAATTTGTCACCACCAGAATTTGGCGATTGGGTCCCCTAATCCCCAGCCGATTTTTGAAAGGGATAACATATGAGGTATTTTCTACCTTCTTTTCGTATGCCTTCATGGCGTAACGATAGCAGACTATTCGCGTACTCGTGAGGTCCATATTGGAGCTCCGACGAGGGCATTGTATATTTTTCATGTCTCTTGCTTCAAAAAACTTCTGATGACTCTACAACGTAACATTCGAGCCATCTATAAAATTTAGGAGCCATTTGCAAAATGACTCTTATTCTGCATTCCAATCAAAAACGAAACAGTATTAGAGGATTATATGGAAAATGCCAAATCTTTATAACCAAATGCTAACGAGAATATTTTAAATCTTTTCCATAAAGTAAAACGACCTTTTGTAGGTTGTTTTAACGTTCCTATCCAGCATTGTTCGTAATAATATCGGCCAAATAAAGCAAGCTATAAAATTTCGTATTAAAGATCACGAATTCCGGTTTTGAAAGGAAAAGTAAGTTTTCAATTGGGGCTAATCTTAACCGGTCCTTTAACCAAAATTTTTAATTTAGTTCCGCCAAAAGGGCCAATAAACCTTATTCCTGTGGTAAAATAGATTCTTCTAAAACCTTCCATATTCATGCAAACCAACTTATTTTAATGAAATTAATTCCAAATCACTCCCAAGGCTAATAAAATTCTAATTTATCATGTTTGATTTTTCCTTTCGATTTCTTTTATTGCTCAGTTAATTGATACTTTTTTCATCTCGCTTTTGGCTCCTCCTATTCGTTTGGACTCTAATGTATGGCCCTTCGCTCCGCCCCTTCCCAATATATATTTTTCCTTTATGAAGAAGGAGTACTTATATCATTTACATTCGAAATCGATACAGCTTTGTAAAATTTATGCCAATCTATGTGTTTTTTGGGGGGAGAGGGGCTAATTTTACACTACCGTTAGTGGCTATAAAATATATAAGAGCCCAATTTGTTTCAAAAATATAAAATCTTTTTCCGTGCAATTAAAAATTGAAAAATTCGCGAAAGACTTTTTATATTGTTTCAGTGTTTCAGGAGTATGTTACTGAATTTCGATTCATTTTTACGTGCTAAAAAGAAGAAAACATTGATTTCCGTTAAAATTTGAACAATACTGTGTGCGCTTCCCAATGTAGAATCTGTGAAGTTAGAATTGCTTGCTAGCACAGTAATTGCGCACTTAAAAGAGCCATTAAGTGTTTAAAACATGCTTGCAGAAAACGGCTAATGTAAAGGCAGTCGGTGATGATAAATGAGGAATAAACATTAAATGACAACAAGATTGGTAACAACAAGATTGCTGTTGAATGTCTCGATGAACACTTAACACTATCAAAAATTGCTTCAAAAAGTTAAAGTTTCTGTATAAACGGTATGGATTCAGATGCTGATAAACAAAATTCGGGAAATATGAACTAGTTGCACAGGAATTAGGATATGAACTACTAGCTGTATCGATATCCAGTTAGTTAGCATTGATGAAAATATTACAGCCTGCATAGAATTTTCAGACCTATCCAAAGGAACAACAAAATGTAGAGCAATGCTGACTCTAAAGAAGATAAACAAATAAATTGTGACCTCCTCAAAATCAAGGAGCAACAAGTAAAATCTTAACAGCAAGCAGAACCTAACAGCAGCTGCGTGCAGCAAGTAGAACCAAAGAATTTGAATCGGTAGGTATTCATATTCTTTGAATCGGTAGGTATTCATATTCTTTGGTAGAACCTCAACAGCAAAGTCTTAAAAATCGAAAGGATGTAGACGGGACAGTATTCTTAGTGAACAATTTTATGAAAGGAAAAAAAATCGATTTTTCATGCACTTGAAGTTAATAGCAATTCTTTCAAAAAATGTAAATATGTAAACATTCTGACGTAGAATAGTTTAAAATTTAATAACGGACTTATAACATATATACAAACACTGGCCAATGAATGAAACCAAGATCAATATTTTATTGGACCACCTTTTGTGTGGATAACTGCTCTGATTCATTTGGGCATCGAGTCTACATGCTTCTGGAGTGCATTTACATCCAAAAAATAACAAGCATTGGCTATACAGCCTTTTAGATTTTGTAAATAGATGAAAGAGGAGAGTGCTGTCGGATGCGTCTTTTCACCATATCCGATACAATTTCTATGGGGTTACGATCCGGGCTATGCCGTGGCCAGGGAATATGTTGGAAGTCAGACTGATGTTCAGCAAACCAATTTTAAACACCTCTGGCACGATGTATTGTTGCATTATCGTCCATGATGTATCCGTCGCCATCAGAGTAAAAATGCAGCATTGCAGGGTGCACTTTATCTGCCAGTATATCTAGATGTCTCGTGGCTGTTTTTTTTACAATCGAGGAACAACAGAGCACTACTTCCATGCCAACAGAACATGTCCCATATCATAATACTCCCACCAGATCCTTACACAGTGATAGTAAGGCAAGATGGATTCATGGCTTCATGGGGTTCTCGCCAAATTCGACGTCTTCCGTCACTGTAAAATAAAGTGTAGCGTGATTCATCCGACCACATTTCCCGTTTCCAAACCTCGAATGTCCAATGTCTTCTTTCCCGACACCACTGCAAACGAATTCTTGCATGTCGGGCAGAAATGAGTGGTTTTCTCACAGGCACCAGACTAGACAATATGCAAGCTAAATCCTTCTTTATTCAATTTCACCGCAGATCATTTTTCTTTAGATAAAATTCTGCAAATTACATATTCAGTAGTGATTTAAACTAAGGAAGATTAATTTTAGGCTTTCTTCGTCATAACTTGTTCTAACAAAAGGAAGAGAGATGGGATGAACAGCAGCAGGGTCTTGAAGCAGCCATAGAAGTCTGATGAAAAATAGCGCGTACTCAGTATTTATAATAGCGGTTATATAACATGCCAGAATGTTCTCAAAAGTACTGATCTAGGAAAAAGATCTTGAAAATGCGGAAAGTTAATTATAGGTTACCCGTTTGCGTAGAACAAGGCCATCGTATTTTTTATGCTTTCTTCTATCGCTGCTTCAAGACCCTGCTGCTATTCAACCCATCTCTCTTCCCTTTCTTAGAACAAGTTATGACATAGAAAGCCTAAAATTAATCTTACTTAGTTTAAATCACTACTGAATATGTAATTTGCAGAATTTCATCTAAAGAAAAATAATCTGCGGTGAGAATTGAATAAAGATGTTGCAAGCTAAAAAAGTAAATCCTTTTTTGTCGTCAGTTTGCGGCTTTCTACTCAGCCACAATAACACCCGGACACTGATGAAGTGATCGCTAATATATATATATATATATATATATATACATACATACATATGTGTGTGTGTGTGTGTGTGTGTGTGTAATGCTATTCAACCCATTGTCATATGATTAATGCATGTTTTTTACTTCCAACAGAGATATTCCCTGCCAGTAAAAAAAAAAAATCAGCTTTGTTTTTAGAGAAAACTGTTTAATTATTTTTGTGCATATGCAGGTGAATGCGTTGATGATGAGTGGATCAGCCATCCTGTAGGATCCGTATGGTATGACAAAGAGCAATGCGAAAAATTACAATGCATATACCATCGTGATGTTCTCTATATTCTGGCTTACGGGTAAGAACTCACCTTTCATGCTAAATATCACTAGAAGAAAATTAAATGTTATTAATTTTTGCAATTAAAATCCTTATTTGTTTAACAAAGTAAACATTCACTCTCGTTTCGAATAGTTAGTAAAAATTCTAAGCTTTGTAAATTTTAAAATCTCACATTTTTTCATTTATGCAAATTTATAATCATCATATTTTCTACTGATTACCGCTAAGTAAACTGAATTGCCGACATAAATCCAACAGAGTCAATTTTAGCGATAATTTTGTCGCGAATGTTGTTACTTCTACTAATTGCTTTTTCCTAATCGTCTTAGTTAATAATCGTTTGAATATTTTAGTATCAAGGAATCCTTGAAAATAAAATGCAATTTTGCTCTGAGCTGAACATAGAAACATCAAATATTTGTCTCAATGTGCTGACCGTCGCGCTAAAAGAATACATGAGGGGAATATTTTAATTATTTGTAAGGGTCTAACTAAATCTGCATAATTTAAGAGATTGGTTTGTGTTGATCTGGGAAAAAGAAGCAAGGATTAAAACAAAATTACTAGAAAGCCTAGCATATATGTTTGTTAGCATTCCAGTTAGGCATCAAAAATTAAATCAGTGAGGAATATGGCGTATTCTTAATTCCCTACAGCAAAATTACAATATCTATTTATTAAAGTAAGACATAAAGGAAGAAAGCCAAGACAATGCAACAACATATCAAAATAATTTTTAGTCCAAAGGGGCTTTGTCCCTGAAGGACTATTGTTTTCGTTTTTCGATTTTGCGCTGGAAACATAAAAAGTCTGAATCACTTTTCAAACTGTTGCTACAAAATATTGCAGCTCTGTATAATATTTAAAGAAATTAAATAATGAACAATCTGTATAAATGTATGTATATTTCTTTAAATGTGATAAAACAACGGTGCCTAGAGCCATCCAATTTTGAATAACGTACGTTTCCACCCGAATATGCGCATCTGGAAGCCCGAATTTGGAACTTGTTTTATTATCTATTTCATATTTTATAAAATTTTAAGGAATTTTTGATGAACAAACTCAAACGATTTAAAAGAGAGCAACGGCAACGTGGGAAAAAAACCTTTTTATCTCCAGCACGCGGAACTGTGTATCGGAAATTCTAAACATAGGCTCATTTTAAAATTATTTTGCGATATTGCTCTTGAACTGAATTTTATGGTTTAAGTGCGAAGAACATGATATTGAATAAATAATGGTAACACATAAAATGTTAAAAAAAAAGCCCCTTTGGACATAATTTAAAATCTGAAATCTTTTAGGTTTTTATTTTTATTCTTCAGTTTAATTAATTTTCCAAATTCAACTTCTATTAAACTAACCTAAATGATCTTGTACCAGGTACTTAATATATTGCAATAGAAACATTGCCTACAAACTAAAATGATGCATTTAATTTTCATTAGTCCAAAGGGGCGTTAGCATAGAAGGGTTATTAGGCTGCTTTCAGAAGGCGACGTAAATGTCACAAGGGCATAGGCACAAGGAATAAAATGCGGAAATTCCGTTCAAACATGCGGCACAGGGTCTAAGCCGCACCCACTTACAGAAGCTAAATTTGTGCATGTGTGGATGCGTCTACAGTTTTCCCGCTCTGTTTTCCCATTCAGGTTTCGCGCGTTCGCTCTGATTGGTCGACGCTTATCCCAAGTCGACATAAAGTTGAAAACTTCGAACTTTATGCTAAGAGCCCTAAACCAGATTCTGTGACGTAGCACAGACTGGTTGCCTGTTCGGTTTAAAAAACGTTCCTTTAGGCGTAATATAATACCTGAAAGCCTTCAGATTTTTCAGTTTTTTAGTTTATCATTTAGTTTAAACCATCTAAGGATAATTATAGCAAACCAAAACTGGCGAATATTGTTTCTAGTATTAATTTTTTATTCCATGATAGATAAAATTTCTGTTGTTTCATTAGTAATTACGTTGCAGGTGTTCGACTATTGGATATCCTAAAGAATGCAGACTAGTACCCGGAAGAGGAGAAAACTATCCCGAGTGCTGTCCTGAAGTTGAATGCCCTCCTGATATAGAGTGGTGAAAGAAAGCCTTCATTCTTAGCAAAAAATATGCGTGGAACGCAACCAAGAGTTTTTAAACGAACTTTTCCTACGGCTCATCAGAAAAATGCATTGTTTGTGAAAAGTCAAGGCGTTTTAGCCCTTAAAGAAATGGAGTAATTTGAAAACTGTAGAACATGTCACTTTTTATAAGTGCGTGTGAGTTTGTAAAATATTATTTAAACCTAATATAAAAATGAAAGTGTATCCTATTACTTTTTAATAATTTTAATTTATTTAGCTCAATGCTTTAAAACCAGAAAGTAACATGTAAGCTTGTTATTCGTGATAAGAAACCTGACTACTAATGGAATAATACAACATACTCTTATCCTTTCTTTTGTAAGATGTTAACACTTGATGTAACAATAAGATTAATTTGAATTTGAAGAAATTCAGCACTCAGTGTGTAAAATATTTGTATCGCTTTTAGATCAATTTACGAAATCCTTTTTAATAAAAATTATGAAAATTGGGATTTAACTTATTAATACCTTTCATGTTTTTAAAATACAAAATGTACATGCTTATGGCATTACATTTATACCTCTATAATGAGTCACAGTAAAATTACGTTACTGATTAACAGAATTAATTACTGAATCAGTTAAAAGGAAAAGAGACTAATCGTAGAAAATCTAGAAGTCAACGATTCATTTAGAACATTTGGATTACTTAAGCTATCTGCAAATATTAAAATAAACTTTTCACACATATCGTTTACTACGCGTATCCTTTATTTTGTAAATATTAAGGGAAAAAAATTTTTGCTGGCTAAATTTGAGGAAAAAAAGAAAAATCTCGTAAAAGTATTTTGCCTTTGAAATTTCACTTAATTTCAGATTTATGGTTTCATTTTCTGAATAGAAAAAACCTGATGTATGCACCCCGTGACTTCCTTGTACGGAATATAAAATTATGCGCATTTTTGCTGCATTTCATTTAAACTTATTTCCTAGAATTTCATCTGAGATCTATTTCTCATTCAATTAATTCATTTCTAACTTAGCGACAAGGCAAAAATACATAAACTCAAAATATTTCCATTTGAAAGATATAGAAAAACATAAAACACCAAGTACAGTTAAAACAATTTTTACAATTAAAATTACAGTTTCTATGCAAAAACAAGGAATTCGGCCAGCAGGCAAGAAGGCAGATTTTTCGGTGCGCAAAATTAAAAGTTTCCTTTTCATCATGTTCGGCAAAAAGACGCTAAAATTGCAGAAAGACTTAATTTACTATTCAATTAAGTTTGAAATGTAAACAAATGTGGTTGCTATGATAAAAAATTACGCTTAGCCGTACTATGATTACAGCTATTTCATGCAAGTTAACTAAAGGCATAAAAACCTTAACCGGAAGATAAGAACAACATAATTCAATCATTTTTAAAGCAAAAAAAAATGTGCACTTTACCAATATATAAGAATAAAAACAAAACTGAGCTTACTGATGTGCAATTTACCAACATATAAGAATAAAAAAAACTGAGCTTACTGAGCCGAATAACAGAGGGGGTATAATATATATATGCTTATTTATGTACTTCTGTTGCGGCCGATTGCAACCGAAATAGGAGGAGCACAAATACGTATTATAGCAGTCCTATATACAAAATTTCAACAAACTCAGGCTACTCGTTTTTGAGATATGCGAGATAAATACATACGTACGTACGTACAGATGACATGAAAATATCTCTTCTGAATCCGTTTGAAATCAGTTTTATAATTTCTTTGGGGAAAAAGAGACCTTTATTCTGTCCTTACGTACAGATATCGAGCAAAAACATAGTTAAATTGCATTCGATAGCCGTCAAAATGGATAATTTCGTTGAAATATGATACCCAGAATTTTTCGCAGTTACAATACTTTCTTTAGGTCGTACAAGGAAGTAAAAATAGAATTAGAGAAATTTGGGTACTTCGGTATTAGCAGCTCCCAAAATTTAATCGCTAAATGAACGGAGATGTTACACTTAGCAAAGTATAAGAACACGTGGCGAGATGCAGCGATTCACTTTTGGGGCCCGCTATAACAAGAAAGTGCTGAAATTTGTGTTAGTAAAAATAAAGTTATTTGCAGTGCACTAATATATACAGTACATTGTTATGTTGCTATATCAGTATGTTTCAATAACTAGGAATAACCCATTCCTAAAATATATTTCGTTTACAAATGTTATAGTTTTTGAAAATAATACGTATCTGTAAATTTCTGCCCTATCATAGTTTGAAAATTTAAGACTTTTATTATATACATAAATTGGACATTACTTCTCTTACTATAGATTTTTAAACTACCTTAGTATTAATTTTTGAGTTCAAATCTGTTTAAGTATCCATAATGTAAAGACAGGCTGCTCTGGAAGTGATTAATAGAATACCTGTTGAGGCACTTCTGATACATACAGACTGCGGTAAGAATGAACATGGACACACTGGTAGGGGGCTTATGTTAAATGTGGAGTGGGAGAAACACCTCTCAAGCTTAGAAATACCGATTTCTATTCTGTTTTCAGCTTTGAATTGATTGCTATTGATATAACTTTGGACTATGTTTTAGAGCGGCGTTTATCCGGGGAAACCTAGATCCTTACGGACATCCGATGGGTGATCTCATACCTAGATAAATGGAGAAATATTAGAGACCTGAGAGGAATTAAAAAGTTATTGAAAAACTCAAGACCTTGTCCCATTTTTCTGTAATCCATCTACAATGATACCATCTCATGTAAATCTAAACTATGATCATATAGCTGATAAAGTAGCAAAGGAGGGTACTTCCATGCCTCAGGTTCAGGCTGAACCTTTGACGTACCTTGGAGACAGCTACCGATACAATCATGATATCCTAGTACAGATCCTGGTACTGCTATTGGTTTCAGGGGTGACAGGGAAAGACCAAATGGCTCTGGCTCGGTTGACTTCAGGACATTTAAAAACCCTCAGATATTCCTGCGGTACTACAACTTTCTCCACTTGCACCAAGTGTAAAAACCATGAAGCTACTTAGCAACATCTACTTTTAGTTGTTGCCTTGATGCGTGATGATCTGCTGAAGAGACCTGGTTTCGTGTTGGAAGTTATGAAGACGAATGGACTTATGGATCTGATCCATTCAGATCAAAGGGATTAGTAAAAAGAAGTTAATTTGTATTTGAGATAAAATTTGTACCGTTGTCACTATGTACGATGCACTGTGTTTAGTCGATGCAGTAACTATATCTTTTTTTTTTAAACCAAGAGATTCGATGTTTAAAGTCTGAGAAGAGAAGAATCTTTGATATCTTAAATTGCACTGATGAATTTATATTAAAAAAAATTCTACAGCACATCGGCGAGAAAAAGTTCCGATTAACTTTGTAAGGTATTTTCTCCCTTATAAAGTTAATCGATGATTCTTCACCGAACGGCGAACCACGCCCGAACGGATGATGATTCTTCACCACCAGGAATTTGGCGATTGGGTCCCCTAATCCCCATTCTCTCTTTAAAAGGGGGAAGTATATAAGGCATTTTGTCCACCTTTTCTGTATGTCTTCGTGGTGTAACCGTAGCACACTCGCCGCATGTTCGAGAGATCAAGGTTCGAGTCCCGACGAGAACATTGCTCATTTTTCACGTTTTCTGCTTCGAAATAACCTAAAGACTCCACAGCTTAAAAAACAGCGTTAATTGTTTAATGATTCATGTAATGAGGAAAATAATATCCCTTCATTCAGTCATGCATATAAACTCTCGTTAAGCAGGGCTTTCCTATATTTTGCCGCTGAAGAAGATTGCCCATTGCCTTTGCCTACCGAAAATCTTTCAACCATTTCATCTGAAATTACCTCCCAATAAAATTCGCATTATTCATATTATTAATTTTGTCATAACGTTTAAGAAAATTGTTTAATTAATTAAATATTATTATTTCTGGTACTAAGTGAAAAGTTTGTAGCTGTATAAAAAGCATCTTTTTAATTAAATGGCAACTCCCATGAACATTTAAATTTTTATTAATCGTAATTCGGTATTTATGATAAGACTGATAAATCAGGCTTAGTTTGGAAAGCATTTAGCAAAATTTGAAAATATCGAAGTTTTACCAAATTCTGCTTGAAAATCCCAGGTCTCTTCCATCTTAAGAATACTAAAAATTCGTAAATAATTCCTTTACCTGAATAAAGGAAACTATTTAATTCCATTTTTTCTAATTTGTCGCCGGATAAAATTTTGAATTATTCTTACCTGACTAGCATACCACATAAAATTAATATTGAAATATTAATATTTATATTGTGTAATTGTCAGTAATTGTTTAAAAAAATTAAATTTGAAAATTAATTATATTAAAACATTAAATAATTCACACACAAACGTTTTCGTAGCCCGAAAGGTCTTAAAATGTGTTTTGATAGTGAATCCAGTGCAACCTGCCAATTTAATTGTAATTTGCATACAACATTCTGAAAGAATTCACAGCACTAAACTTTTCGCTATATTGCTTAACCTATGTTAACTATTTTTATTACTATTTATTTTTTTATGTTTTATTTATTTATTTATTTATTTTTGCTATTATCACTTTCAGGTAAAAGAAGAATGCCAGATAAAGTAGAATAATTTAAAATAAAATGTTAGAGGCTAATAATAAAAACCATACTGTAAAAATAAACTAAAATAAACTCACATGCAAACATATTAACTAATTGATGAATTAGATGCAGTAAATGAATTAAAAATTTTTTATAAATGAATCTGAAATTTTATTTCACAAAAATAAGTGTAGATTGTGAAAACAGGATATTAAATGCTGGAATTTTTGCATAGATTGGAAGTTTTAATGATATTTTTATCTTATTAATTATTTACCTCTCCGTTACGACGCCCGGCTAGCTCAGTCGGTAGAGCACGAGACTCTTAATCTCGGGGTCGTGGGTTCGAGCCCCACGTTGGGCGGTATGTAATTTTTGGACTTCTGGAAATAAATGCAGTACGACCTATTCGGAATGCAAATAAGTGGTATGTTTGCGTTCCATCTACCTTTGAAGTCCTTTTAAAATCATAAATGAGTTAATCGCGGTTGGTTTTTTAGACTGATTCTTCTTTTTACACTATTTATTTTACAAAAGAATTCAGAAGGTATCTGTCCAAAAATATCTTTTTTAGTTGAATTTCATGAAAAAAAAAAATTACTTCAAAAGATATACATAGAACTTCCTAACTATCTGAAAACATTCTGTCTTTAAAAATGCATTCTGTAAATACTTAAAATGACACACACTATCATAAACACATGACAATTTTTCTTTGATTTTGCCTACTTTTTTCTGGAAGTTAACAAAACTATTTTGCTCATTAAAAATCTTATTTTAATCCATTATCATAAGGGCATTTAGAGAAATAATTTGTTGATAATGAAAGAGAAAATTTGATATACAATAATTTTGCTATTATGAAATTATGAAATTATGAAATTGTTTTCTTAAAAAAGAAAAAGAATGAAAAATGTCGAATTTAAACAAACAAAAAAAAAAAAGAGAGAGAGAAGAAAGTATTTAAGGAAAGAAATGATAAAAAGACAGAGAAGAAATGCTTAAAATCTGTTCAATTTGATTGAAAGTAGTAGACATGATAAAAATGTTCAAAGTGTAACTGCATATCATAGGCCACATTTTTGTGACTCATCATCATTCTGTGAAAGAATGTGTACATACCCACATGTATATACGTATATGTATATAATAAAAGTATATTCGAGATGTACCAAAATCATTTAACGTACGGTCAAAGTAGCTAAAAAAAACCTGTAGTACTTTAAAAAAAAAAAAAAAAAAAAAAAAAATTATTACCATCATTTCCTTCATCATTCTACAAATGGTACAAATACATAGTACAAAAAACAACAATAAGATAAATTTTAGGAAGTCCTAAATATCATTAGTCTTTAAATATAATACTTCCAGTTTTGTATACAGAGGATACACAGTTTTAAAAAAAAATGTCTGAAAGCTTTCATGTTTTATAATACGCTCAAAGAGGCGTTTTTTAACGTTTTATGTGTTACCGTTACTTATTAAATATCACGTTCTTCGCACTTAAACCAGAAAATTCAATACAATAGCAATATTACAAAGTATTTAAAATAGTACTTCTTTAGAATTTCCGATACTGTGTATTCAGAACAGCTCGCATGCTGGAGATAAACTTTTTCATCGTACAGTGTTGCTATCGCTCGTTTCGAAATTGTTGAGTTTCTTAATCAAAAATTCTTTAATGTTTGACAAAATATGAAATAGGTAATAAACAAATTCTTCCAAATTCCAAATGTGGGCTTCCAGATGCCCATATTCAAATGGAGGACTTTATTCAAATTTTATGTCTCCAGATAGTTTTTCACCGCACAGTTTTTTACTGTGCGAGAAACATACATACATGCATGGAAATTCTTCATTATTTAATTTCTTTAAATATAATGCAGGGCTCTAATATTTCGTGGCAACGATATGAAAAGTGAACTGCACGGAACGACGTAAAATGCCAAAACGAAATTAATAGGCCTTCTGGGGAAATTGCCCCTTTGAGATAAAAAAAAAAAGAAGAAGAAAATTATCTGAGTCTTACTTTAATAATATAATTCCCATATAATTTTACAAATTTTTAAAATACAAAGTTACTCTAATAGCAAATAATAATAAAAAAAAAATTAAAAAAAAAAGTATAAAATCTGAAAGGCTTCGGATTTTAATTACGTCCAAAGGGGCGTTTATTTAACATTTTGTGTGTTACCTTTATTTGTTAAATACCATGTTCTTCGCACTTAAACCATAAAATTCAGTTCAACAGCAATATCGCAAAATAATTTTAAATTGAGCATATCTTTAGAAATTTCGGTACACGCTCTCACGCGCTGGAGATAAAAATGTTTTTCTGTACAACGTTGGTATTGCTGGCTTTGAAATCTTTGAGTTTGTTAATGAAAAATTCGTTAAAGTTTTAGAGAATATTGTTACGAATTTTACATTTATTTGGATATTTATTTAGAATTGTAATTAAAATTCCGTTTTATTTTCCCGTGCAACGCAGACAATTTTTGAAGAGAAAGCTACGTCAATAAATAAATAAATAAAATAAGCAGTAAATTGAAAAGTGAAACGACGCAAATTGCCAAAACGAAAGTAATAGTCCTTCGGGATTCAAATCTACGCAAAACGCCCAAACGAAAGTAATAGTCCTTCGGGACTAAATCCCTTTGGACTAATAAAAATTTAATTAAATATTTTGACATGATCTTTTTTAACCACTTTCTTTTGACTTCACGGCTAACATATATATTATAATAAAAAATGCAAACTTAAATAAGGGTAAAGATAATGCATGTGAAATATGCAGACGAAACTTAATATAAAAGGCAAAAGAATGAAGGAAACCAATAAAGAAATAATAAAAAAAGAAATGAATTTTTGTATGTCTTACATAATACTCAATAGATAGCAGTACAACTGTTCATCAAAGCTAGAAAATCAATAACAATTGTATCTGTTACCCTCTCCCGCAATAGATGGCAGCACAAGTCTTAACTTGAAGAATTTTCCGAGGTAGTTTTAACAAAATAATAATACTTAATGTTGTACTACTTTACCTAACTGAATACGATTATTCTTTCTTAATGATAATAACCCATTTTAGTGCCTTAAATATTTAGAAATGAGCTCAGTCAAGAACGAAGTAGAAATTAAAATTAAAATAACTATTAATTAACCGAAAAAAAATGTTGCAGTCAAAAATAAAAGCAATACAAAATATTATAATTTATTTTGTAAATAACTAATTAAAATGATTCTTAGAAATCGCGAAAGATTTTATTTTCTGCGATCTTGACATCATGAACAGCTTCCTGGTTGTTTGATATTATGTAAGTGTATTTTTTTTCTCGTGCTGAAAAGCGGCACATGACTTATTTCGGGTTTCTAACTTGCCTTGGAAACCGCAAATGACTTTGTATTTTAAGATTTTGTATTCTACTGTGTGAGAGAATAAGAGTTAAAAATGATTGTGTGAATACTTTCAAGCGGATAGTAAATAAAGAGTTTTTATTTATTATTACAGTCCACTATTAATAAGCGACGATTTGTACATAAAGGTTTTTTTGGTCCGTCGAGCCGGAGACACAGTGCAATTGGTGAGTCAGTGCATTTTTATATCTTTGTGATTAGATAATACTTTCTGATTAGATAATGGAATTTTCTACACTTAAAACGAAGAAGCGTGTAGCTAAGTTAACTAAATTAAAAGAGAAAATTACTGCGAACTATGACTCTGCTGATTTCGCTCAGCTGGAACTTTTTAAATCTAAATTAAGTACTTTAATGACTGAAATTTCGGATATTTTTAGTAACATATTTGTAGTTTGTGAAGCGAAAGATATTGATGCCTTTATTGAAGAACAACAGGATATACAAGATAATATTGATGAGCTATTTTTAATGTTAACCAGAGTTAATGCTAAGAACGTTAAGGATTTAAGTGTGGAGGCTAATTCTTGTGAAATATCAAGCATTCGCTTGCCTAAGCTAACTCTTCCCGTATTTAGTGGTAGTGTTGAAGAATGGTTATCATTTAATGATTTATTTAAAACGGCGATAGTGGATAATGACAAATTATCGGGAGCACAAAAATTACAATATTTAAAATGTTCTTTAAAGGGAGATGCATTGAGAATTGTTCAGGCTTTAACTATTTGTGATAAGAATTTTGAAATTGCGTGGAATTTACTGTGTCAAAGATTTTCAAATAAGAGAGAATTACTTTCATCATTATTAAAGAAAATCTTATGTTTAACAAGTTTACAAGCTGAAAATCCTAGTCAATTATTGACTCTCGTAGATACAGTGAAGGAATGTATATGTTCATTTGAGACTTTGGGTTTCAAAGTAGAACAATTCGCTGATACTATTTTGATGTTTATAGTACAATTTAAATTAGATTCTTCAACGAGAAGTTGGTGGGAGCGAACTTTAAAGCGAGAGGAAATACCAACCCTTAATGACCTGTTAGAATTCTTAAAGTCACATGCCAGAACTCTGCAAGCAGGTAAACAACAAGGTGTTAGAAAACAACCTACGAAAGAGAAATTAACCTCTTTAGCTTCAGAGATTCAAGCGCACTGTACTTATTGTAAAGCTGGTCATTCAGTATTGAAATGTAACAAGTTTTTAAGTCTAAATGTTCAGGATCGCATTAATTTTGTCAAGAAAAACAATCTGTGTTTTAATTGTTTAGTTTCACATCATAAAGCTTTGGAGTGTAGAAGTATTTTTAAATGTAAAAAATGCTTTAAAAATCATCATACATTGCTGCATTTTGAAAGGGTTCAAAAGGAGCCAGAACCACTTAAAAGAGTTATCAATAGTTCAAGAGAGTTATCGGTGACTGCTAAGCCATTTTCTCCCATAATGGAATCTAGTACCCAATCGGCAAAGTCTGAGGAGAATTTTACGAACTCTAGTCCAGTAATTAAATCTTGTGTATTAGACTTTAGTTTTCAGCGTGAGGTTTTGCTATGTACTGCTGCTATTAAAGTATTAGATTCATCTGGTGAATACCAGTTTTGTAGAGCACTGATCGACCCTGGCAGTCAAGTGAACCTGATTACCGAAGAGTGTGCAAGAAGATTAGGGTTACCGAGAAGAAATGCCAAGGTTTTCATTTCATGTTTAGGATCTTCGGATACAAAGACTAATGGAATTGCTCAAATTAGTTGTGTCCCGCATTTTCCAGCTAAAGTTCCATTTACAGTTCCAGTATTTATCATCAATAGAATTATTGGAGAACTGCCGCATTTTACTTTAG
>KK121284.1:121027-137536 GCA_000611955.2 Stegodyphus mimosarum | reverse complement strand
TATTATATGTATATATTTATTATATCATTCATTTATATTAGTCATTACAGGAATATTTTAAAGCATTAAGGACATAGAGACGTGTAAAAATAAGGGATACTAGTAAAGCATAAAATATTTCATTTTTTTTAACTTGTTTCAAACAATTTTCTGATAGAGGTTTGTTTTAAAACTTAAGGTGCTCTAGAGTAAGTTTTGTTTTGTAAATTCTACAGGGTCATAATCTCTTGCTCTGTGACACAGCTCTGTTGTTCTAAATTTTTTAGGTATTTTTCACTATGTTCCAAACCCTCATTAAAAGATATTTTCTCACTCCTATAAAATTTATTATCAGTGTCGGTGTTGGAATCGTTTTCTTGCTGTGGCGACTTCAAAACAGAGCCAATGATTTCATCATCGGTTATCTGATATGCCAGTGTTGGCTCATCTGAACACATCATCCATATTGAAAACCTCTTCTGGGCTAAGATCTTTTTTCTGCTACTAACACAGTATCATTATTATTCGGTAATTATAACATCATTATTGGATAAATATTTTTTCTTCGGTATTTCATTCTCCATTCTGCGGTTTCTGGAACCTATAAATTCAATGTTTATATTTTGAGAGGCAGTGCGGATTTCAGGAGTTGGCGGATTTTTAGTATTTGACTGTACCAGAACGAAAATTTTTAAATGTTCTACAAAAAATTATGTATTTTTGATATCGCTGGCTTTTCGCAGTTTTGAGACTACGCTCTCGGTAGTCACATTTCGAAACTGTTTTCTCTTTGCTAACGGTACATTTGCTATTGGAAACTATTTTATCTTCACTGTTGGTATATACCAATGAATTCTCGATACTTTTTTGGCTTGTTTTCAGCTTATGAGTTATTTAAATATTTAAAAATATGCTTGTAGATCGTTTATGTTGACATTTGTGATAGATTTCTTGGATGATTTTGAAAAATGTATTTATTTTATTCACGCGAATGAAACTGGTGTTTTCTTAAAATTTTATTATTCAAAGTATTAACCAATTATGACGGAATGCCGGATTTGTTCTCATTATTCAACATACATATGAACTTCAGTATTCCATATCTTTCACGTAATTGTAAAAGACGATTGGAATAAATGCAGGATATGCAGACATAAGATAAATATTTGGAAGTAAGAAATTCTTCAGATCTGTGAAATTCAGTAGAATGTGCAAATATTCTACCTAGTCGAAGCTTATTTTTTGGAATGACATAGCATATAAAACGTAAATTTACTAAAAACAGATATAATGATGATCAAGTACTGTGCAAAAACCTGGATGGTAAGTATACAAATCTAGTTATATGACAGTTTTCCATAAAAAGTGCTTCCAGCGAAGGAAACATGCCGACAGTCTCCTGAAACTTTAAGTGGGCATTTAACCTTCGCTCTTACGTAGAATTAACAATTCTACTAAAAACTTTTGTAACAGCGAAGATCAAGATTAGTTCTTTGGGAAAAATTTTGATTATTCAGACGAGCTTGAAGTGCACTTTTGGAATCTGTTCGATTTCCCCATCAAAGGCAATAGTAAGAGGGTCCCATCGGTAAATAGAAACTAAAAAGCTCGCTATGGATACCTACTCCGGCACTGAGCGTTCTCTCTAAAATATTGCCGTCAGTGTAGACACGCAACCACTCATTTTGAGAATAGCGAACCCTAATAGTTTCCACTGCAATAGATCTTAACTGTGAATCGCTCATTTCATTTTTAACAACTCTTTGGATAAGATCAAGATTTATATTGAAATTCAAAGAGAGAAGCCAGAAAACCCGTTCAGAGAAAGCCCGCGAACTAATGGCTTAAGGACTAATGCTTGGCATTTGTAAAATAAATAAAACCTCGGACTCTACTTATATTCGATTTCAAGTAAATTAACAGATAAATTTTAAGGTAAATAATAGCAGTAGATAACCGACTAAAGGCAATTACACCCATAATCGCTCTGTGTTAGGTTTCAATATTTCTGCTAACGGTTATTCGAGAAAATCTTATTTCTGACACAAGTTACATTTTGACATTTTTAGCTATTAATGTTATTAATGTATATTCTAATAGTAGCACTCACAAATGTGGCTTTTATCTTAATGATAATAGTTTTACTTCTGTAATATTACTTTATTATTTTCATTTCTTGTTTTATTATTTTATTAGTTTATTATTCACTTATTATTTAGTTTCCACATTATACCTGTAACAAAATGTTATACTTCATAGAAAAATCTCTGTAAAATTTGACATTCTTTGTAAAACTGTAAAAAATTCTCTAACATTTACATCACCACTATATGAAAATTTTGTATCCAAAGAATTTTTTTTAAAATAAAAGCCGATAAATGAGCAAAAAAAGCTGAAAGTCCTTCAGACAGAACAGCTGCTTATTCTACGGTTTCTGTGTAAGAAGAAGGGGAACAGGCGGTAAAACTGTTCGTTACTGAAGATATCGCAACAAACACTCCATCGAACATCAAAAAGGCGCAGCAAATTTGAATCCGAAATCAGCATCACCAAAGGAAGCACATGAAGCTGCTCATAGAAAATACACTTATGGAAAATAAAACTGGAATCGGATTGAAATGAACAGCGCTTCATGGTTTCTTGCAGCACAAGAGCCCACACCTGTTGGGCATTGTCATTCCAAATCTCAATTAATGCGACCCGGTGGCAGCTAGTGTTTTAATCAATCCCACATATACTTAACAAGGAACATATCTGGATAGTGGACTGGCATACCACTGGGCCATTAATCTTCTCATCCCCATACCATTGGGTTATTTTATGTACCACTACTACAGCTGATATATATTATCGGCTACGGCTCCTTAGACCATAATGCTTGCAGGGGGAAGAAGTTAAGCGTTCGACAGTGAAGTTGGGACTGTGATACTGCCCAGGGTACCTCGATACTTGGGCACGAATACCGTTTGTCTCCAAAACGAAGCGACACTCGTCGCTAATCACTACATATTGCCAGTCGGTGGAGTTCCACAACGCTTGAGTTGGCACCTGTAAACGTGCTGCCAATACCTCAGTGTTGAAGACAGCGTATTTAAGGGTCGCTGAGGTTGCAGATTTATTTCTACGAACGGCTGTTAAAGGTTCGTGGGCAGAGAAGCTAGTATGCGTGCGTATATAATGGACTGAGTTGACATACGATGAACAAAATACTCAGATATTGAAATGTATGATTCTGTTTTAGAAATTAAAGACGTTACATATGGAGCCTTGTTTGTGATTTAAGCAAGAGAAAAAAATATTTTATTTTTCTTTTTAAGTAAGAGAAAGATATCTTTCTGCAATGAAAGTCAACTGTTTTAGAAGAAGTTAAAAAACACATTAGGATTACACTATATCATATAAATAAAATAAAATATTTTATTTATATATTAATTTATTTTATATATTAATTTATATATATTAATTTATATATAATTTTATTTATATATATCATATAAATAAAATAAAAGAGATGCCAAGAGCCGCTTTTCATTCATTATTTGTCCTTCTGCATCCAAATAATGTCAACACTCCTAATCAAAACAAACACTGCTTCAAAAACAGCCACGCCTAAGTACAAAATTTGTAAAACTGATTGACGATTAAAAAGTCTGACCGGATCTAGGAAGTAGACAAACCATTCCCTGAAGGTATGTTTTCGCTTCTACCATTGAAAGGGAAAGCAACCGGTTTCAGCTCATGATGGAAACATCGTTGGCGTAAAGCTGTTATGCAACAAAGGTAGGACAATTACCTGCCTTTAAAAAATCTGATGATCAAACGATCTCGAAGGTCAAGGTTCTCCAAAGAAATAAAGTACTGCAAATTTTTTGAATTTCAATATCATTTCGTATAATTTTGCGTTTCGAAAAGTAATTATTATTCGAAAGGATAAATAATTTATGGAGATGTTACGACATACAACTACCAGAAACAGAATTTCAGAATTAGCAACAGACGAAAAAGAATTCAAACTGCAAATGTTCTCACATTTAGAAATACTACATATATGCAAAATATTAAATTAGTAGTTGAAAACTGCGCACGGAATGGGTACAACAAACTATTTTCATCGTTAGTAAGCAGAGAACATCACGACCTTTTACGTATGAATCTATATTATTTGTCGTATTAACGAATAATCTATGATTCATTCATAAACAAAACTTGTAGCACTAATTTTCAAAAATTAGCCCCCCTCCCAAACAGTTTTAATTTTTAGCTTTTAAACATGGATGTATAATCGCAATGCTACCTTCCACTTACTTCAAACTACTTCCAATGAAATTTAAATCAGACACTCCTTACGATAGTTATTAAGAATGAACACAAAATTATTGGTGCTTTCTGAAACAAATTACTAAGTCACGAAAAAATTTTCACATTTTAATTTACAACTTTGCTATTGTGAATGTCTTAAATTTAGAATACTTTCTCAATATTATTGTATTTTTAAATGTGCACATATCCCTATTTAGTTATTATGCCTTACTAAGCAAAAACGTAACTGAAGTACGGTTAAAAAAATTATAAATTGTAATAGAAAAGGAGCTAAAGACACAAATTATAAAAAAACATCAGTCGATCACATCGTTTAAGCAAATTTCATATACATTTCACACACGGCAAATAAATATAAAGATTACTGTTTTACGCCTATTTAATATTTTATTTTCTCACAGATCTCTAGTTTGCTTTAAACATATTCAGCAGCATATAATTAAATAATTTATTCACATTATTATATATTATGTCCTCCCCTCGCAGCAAGTAAGTTCGCGCAGACCAAATCTGGATCCTAAGTATTCTAATATATAAAAATAACACAGAGAGAGAGAGAAACAAACCATTTTGAGAATACGGAATACAGTTAAGAAATGTAGAAATAAATTAATAAGAAATTTAATAATGTAGAAATAAATTAATAAGAAATTTAATAATGTAGAAATAAATTAATAAGAAATTTAATAATGTAGAAATAATTTAATAGAAATCAGAGGAAACGGTATTCTAAATGGGGCACTAAGTAAACAACTGCCTGAAAAATCTATACCATTCATTCAGAGAGAAACCTTTGAGGGCGAGTTGCTGTGGAAACCTCACCCTCGTAGACGGTCACGAAACTACATCAGTGGCCAGGGCAAAGACATTGCCTTGGCATCGTTACCAATGTGCTCTTGAACGCAGTTCAAACGACCAGGCGACCCCATTTTGGGGTTCAAACGTTTTCCATTTCTCTCATAATGCCCCAGTGAGACACATATTGTGTGATATGTTGGCCCACATTGGGAATACGAGACCTCCGCGGTCAAGCGAATAGCATAAGCGGAAGAATATAAAAATACAGGGTTACTAATACAGGACAAGGGAATGAAATGATCTGATACACGACACAAATTAAGCTGAACGGTTTTACCTTCGTTCCTCAGGGTATTCTCAAAAATCTTAAAGACTGCGTTATGCTTATTTCAGCAACGCTATACACAGGCACTATATAAAGACCTGAAAGGAACGCATTATTACACAGCAAACACAAAAAGAACTGAAAGAATAATATTTCATGATTTAGCATAATTATAAAATCAAAAAATAAAAATTAGGGTTTCCTTTTTAAAGAATTCACTGTTATGAACTTTAAATAAATAAGCCTAACTATAAATAAGTGTGAATAATGAAGGCTGAGTTAAAAAAAAAGTGCACATAAGTTGAGATTTATGAACATATGAACATCTGCTCTAAAGTCGATTATAATTCGCAACATATTTTACACTACTTCCTAACATGATTCACGTTAATTATTTCGGTTTGTAGCACAGACATCTGGCAACTTACATATATGAAGAGTCATGCAACTCTTAAATTTCTTTAAGTACACTGGGAAAAAAAAAAAAAAATCTGAAATGTTTCTGATTTTAAATTACGTCCAAAGGGACGTTTATTTAACATTTTGTGTGTTACCTTTATTTGTTAAATACCATGTTCTTCGCACTTAAACCATAAAATTCAGTTCAACAGCAATATCGCAAAATAATTTTAAATTGAGCATATCTTTAGAAATTTCGGTACACGCTCTCACGCGCTGGAGATAAAAATGTTTTTCTGTACAACGTTGGTATTGCTGGCTTTGAAATCTTTGAGTTTGTTAATGAAAAATTCGTTAAAGTTTTAGAGAATGTTGTTACGAATTTCACATTTATTTGTCGATGGCTCTAGGTTTTATCACAATGCGAGAAACATGCATACATTTATGCAGATTTTTCATTTTTTAAACTTTAATGCAAAGCGATAACATTTAGTGGCAACAATTTGAAAAGTGAATCGGGCATTCAGAGTGAATCAACGCAAAATCGCAAAACGAAAGTAATAGTCCTTCGGGACTAAATCCCTTTGGACTAAAAAAAAAAAAAAAAATCTGAACTGTTTCAGATTTTAAATTACGTCTAAAGGGGCGTTTTTTTAACATTTTGTGTGTTACCTTTATTTATTAAATATCATGTTCTTCGCACTTAAACCATAAAATTTAGTTAAAGAACAATATCGCAAAATAATTTTAAACTCAGCATATCTTTAGAATTTCCTATACACAGTCTCACGCGCTGGAGATACAAAAATTTTTTCTGTACAACGCTGCCATTGCTTGCTTTGAAATCCTTGAGTTTGTTAATCAAAATTTTACAAAATATGAAATCGATAACAAAACAAATTCCAAATTTGGGCTTCCAGATGCCCCTATTCGCAGCTGGATTACGTCATTCAAAATTCGACGGCTCTAGGTACCGTCGTTTTATCACAATGCGAGAAACATACGTACATTTATACACATTCTTCATTATTTAATTTCTTTAAATATAATACAGAGCTGCAATATTTGGTGGCAACAGTTTGAAAAGTGAGCCGACATTTAATGTTTCCGACGCAAAATCGCAAAACGAAAACAATAGTCCTTCAGGGACAAAGCCCCCTTTGGACTAAAAAAAAACCGAAATTACGTCCAAAGGCGTGTTTTTTCTTAACATTTTGCGTGCTACCTTTATTTATTAAATATCATGTTCTTCGCACTTAAACCGTAAAATTCAATCGAACAGCAGTATCCCAAAGTAATTTTTAAATGAGCATGTCTTTCAAACTTCTGATACACAGTCTCACGCGCTAGGGATAAAAATGTTTTTTCTGTACAGCGTTGCCATTGCTCTCTTTGAAATCCTTGAGTTTGTTAATTAAAACGTTGCTAAAGTTTTATAAAATATGAAATCGATAATAAAACAAATTCCAAATTTCAAATTTGGGCTTCCAGTTGGCCATATTCGTAGGAGGATTACGTTAGTCGAAATTCGATGGCTCTAGATACCGTTGTTTTATCACAAAACATATATACATTTACGCAGATTCTTCATTATTTAATTTCATAATGCAGGGCGATAATATTTGGCGGTAACAATTTGGAATGTGAAACAATGCTTGCAGTGAATCAACGCAAAATGCCGAAACGAAATTAGCAGTCCTTCTGGGCAAACTGCCCCTTTGAGCTAAAAAGAAACGGACAGTTCTACATCTCCCGTTCTATTGGACCGATTGACGATATTCAGCTTGAGTTTTTCATGTCTCGAAAGCGTGACTTAAGATATGTATTAGATTTATATATAGCATTGTTGTAATATAGATATTTTGATATAAAATCGGATTTTTTCTGAAATGGCATGCCGATTTGTTTTCATATTTCGATTCTACGAATCAAATTATGCCAGACTGCCAAGTTTTGTAAAAAATCGCACGAATTGTTTTAAAAAAATAGCTCTTAAAATTTTACTTCCTCAGTGTTAATTGAATTTGGTACATACTTATTAATATTTCTTCTTTTTTTTTTTTTTTTTATTCTTCCTTTCATTTTCGAAATTTAGGTTCGTTCTAAATAAAACTCGGCGATAACAAGATGAATTATCACTTTCCTACGGATTTAATGCTCGAAAAGAAATCTAATGAATGGTAATGAAAATAGTTATCACAGATGATCTGCAAGTTCCTCTTGAGCTTGTCCGGATTTCTTTCATGGAGTCATGTATGATGAACCTGGTTGCTGTATTTTGAACTCGAGAGCAAAATGCAGTCATTGAAGTGGACGTGCAATTGTGTTATGGAAACAAAGATGACTGCAGTGCAATAATGTAAATGGAATGAAATTTCCAAAAGACCATTGCTTCTACTTATAAAATTTCTTTTCTCAAAAGCTTACCATTACTCAGGTAAAATGGATTGTGCATTACTATTTCACCCTCCTATGTATTAACAGAATAACTAACAATATGTATATATTCTACAGGCTTTTTAAATCGGATAAGTACCTATTCCTACCAGCATTTACCTATTCCCTCAAAACTGATATATACATAATGTTGTTCTCATGATTTTCAAGCAAAAAAAAAAAAAAAAACAGGCAAGCTGAGCGAGTAAATATAAGTAAATGAGATTTAGGAGAAACTGGTGTTAAGAACTGAACGTAAAAATAAACACGTAATTTATGATAATAGAAACGCTAATACCTCCCTCTGTCAAATGTTTAAAATGCCGAAACACCTTGTTTGATTATTTGACCCGCATTTACGTAACTTTTAAGAGAAGGATATGACACACGGCGGGAGAACTAGTGCATGAAAAACCGATCCGGTCATGCGAGGGCTATGCTGCTGCAGAAGGCCCATCGGCTGAGCGGTAAGCGCCATGTTATATGGCCGGCACTGTGACCGAGAGAAATTTTCATCGGCCTGTTCATGCGAACGATTGCCCTGACCCTGGCGAATGCGACCGGTCGCAGCGCTCCGAGATGGGAAATTGAAACGGATCTAAGGTACCTTTTTACACATGGCCTGTCTTTTTCTGTTTCCAAAAGAATATGCATCGCATGTTATACTTATGGGTATGACTGTAATTTTATGGTAGAAAGAAGAAGAAAAAAGCAAAATTCATAAATCTGTTTGCGGCCTGAGAGTATACTATGGAGATAGGAGTCCTTCCTCCACGATTTACATTAACAAATTACAGATTATTTATGTCAAAATTTTGGAGAAGGGTATACCAGAAGATGAAAACAAAACAAATTAAATAATATAATATTATACATTTTTAAATGGACATTTACATTTATCGCATTTTAGAAATGTATTTAACACCACAGCTTTTTTACCAAGATTATCATTCAACTGGTCGATTTTTTATAAATTACACTTACGCACACAGATCTTATTTATTAAGTAACATATTTTTAAAAATGCACCGTTCAGTATCGAAGGTTTCTTTGGCATTAATAGGAAATGGAGTTATGTAAATGTGAGTAACAACTTTTTCTCAGATTTCAGAAATCCAAAAAAACCTGCTGTAATAACTTTCGAGTTTGGATTTTGGAAAAGGACTACTTTTGCACAGTAATTCTGCGGAAGTTCTAAAAGACTGGAGAGAACTAGAATATGACAAAGCAAGCGACAGATATCTGCCTATGAAGCAGGACGCCTTCGTTAAGGGCTTTTTAAGGATAACTGGCTTGTATTTATGTTAGAAATGGAGAACACCACAAACACGCCCATGCATCGTTCGCAGGGATCTGAATCCCAGTCGAACTACCGATGAACTAGATGAAGGTAAAGCGACTTCATCGCTCGACCGCTGGTGGCCTGGGGATTCTAAAGGAAAGTAGCATAAAATGCATTTTAAAGTAAATTTAATCTAACGATTATGAAAAAAAATTAAAAAATAATAGGAAAAATCCAAAAAATCGTGTAGCGATTGCACAGCCGAAAAAATCGGATTTTTGTGAAATGAGAATAATTCTTCGAAATTCTCGAAAATAATCGCAGAATTTCGCATTGCTATAAAAGTTACTACTCCAGATATTTTGCCTTCTAACCAGTGTTAAGAAGAATTGTAAGGTAAATACGTTCAGAGTAAACAATGAATAAATTCTAATTATATACAGATTGATACTGAGCATTTCCATTCATTATTTTATGTGTTTATTTAGTCATTTTTATTTACTGTTAAATTTCTCCGTAAGAATGGCTAAACGGATAGAAACTTTCTTACTCTGCCTCGATTTCACAAAATTCGATCTCAGAGCAGGAATCAAGATTTCCATGTATTACAGAGCTATGAGCCTTTTATCCGCAAATATCAAATAATATTTGACACACAAGTGATTCTGATCATATTATCGTTGTACGTTTAAAAACACTGAACTGCTGGTCATAATTCACAGCATGTTCACATGATATTTTGTAAAAACGTTCTAGTGAAAAATGTATACATTTTATTAAAAATTAATTTTAATAAATAAGCTATAAAATTTTAGACATTATTATTTAGGCTAAAATCTTCTGGTTGATATTGTTCTGTAAGCTGAAAGTCCATAAATATGGTGTTTTTTACACGCGTATAGTGAATACGAGCGTTTTCTTCAAATATCCCTTTATAAAGGCATCCCTTCCCTTAGCCAGATAGACCCTGTGTGCTTAATTAATTATGTTAGTTCAAATAACCTAATTTAACCTAACAATGCCACATTCAAATAACTTACAGTATGAATGGAAAATAAAAATCTTGATCAGAAAAACAAACAAAATCACAAAATATAAGTAAAACAGATGACTAAATATTTCACCTCTTATTTAAAATTCTGTACTTAATTTTTTAGTTTACAATAAAAACATATCTAAAATAAATTTTAGTCTAAATGAGTGTGCCTTTGCTCCTATTTTTAAAACTTTATGAGTAATTTTAATTATACTTAAATATGTTTAGACGCATGCTGTTTTTTATATATGACCTGAGCGAATCTGTTAGAATGATTTCTACTTCTTTTTCTGGGCAGCACACCACTAAGGAAAGTTTTACCCGAATTATAAAAATCTCAAATTAACTTTCATAAGTATTTTACAGCATTATTTCGATGATTCTTAAAGTTCAGCTGAATTTCAGAGCAACTTCGAGGTGCATCCAACCTGTAGCCTGGCGAATACAGAGTGAAATGCGCATGCGTTGATTCGAATGACGTCATTCTTACCAACAACTGAATCATTGGATGTAGAGAGAATCAGCTGTTGCGTTACCATGGCAGTCATTGATGACGTCAATTCCGCCGTTTTACGTTTTATCCCTGACCCACATCGTGCCAAGGGATGGATGCACTTGCCCTTGAATACAAAACGGAGCACTTGTTACGAATGGCTGGCTACATTTGGCAACTTTTCGCCATTTCTCGAATATTAAAATTTTTAACTGAAAAATTTATATATTCTAGCCATGCATTTAAAATTTTTATATAAAAGTTCCGTACAAATTTGGTCAGATTTGTGAAATTAATGTCCTTAATTTTTCATTCGAAAAATACTTCCTTTTCTTATATTTTCAAAAATCAACCTTTATATTTATTACTTCCAAAATATGCAGTTATAGGTAATCGATTTTTTTCTAAAAACAAGACAAGATAATTATTAATATAGAGTTTGTTTTAAACAAATTTTAATAATATTAAAATAAATCAGTTTGTAAAAAGATACTATTTCCCTTCCTCATCTCATGCGATTACAGATAGATCAGCGTTTTATTAGTTTAAAAAAATTACATAATTTCGAAGACTCTAATCCATAACGGTAAACAAAATGGAAGACAAAGAACCAATAGAAATGGCAATTAAAATGAGAAAAATTATAAAGAGTTATATGTTGTGGTATACGTATTCTGGGCTTACAGTTTTCCCTCCTCTTATTCACAGATATAATATCTGGGTAGGGGGGGAAGGTCTCAAATAAAAAAGAAAACTGTCTATTATCCGAAAATTAAGAGCTTTCCCGTATTAACAACAAATGTGTAATCACAAAAATAATAACTTTAATAACGTATTTTTTCAGAAATTTTGTTACATTTCTCTGTTATCCAGAGCCTCAGATCTTCAATTTAAAATACTGAGAGTACCTTATTCAGAAGTGTGTTTTCACACTTAGAAGTTATACGTATATAGTATGGACTTATACATATATGTGTGTGTGAGTGGGATAAAGAATATATGCAAATATTTTTTTTGGGGGGAAAGGATGGATTGGAGAATTTTCTTCATTACTGACAATGTCTTTCTAACTATTCCAAGATGACATGATATATTGCTGAAAGCTGGAGGAATCTGAGATACTCTACAGGAAATTCACCTTGGCGCCTTAAAACCCGGTAACCCTGACAGCCACCTCCCACTCTGACCTTCGCATCGGAGCACTTTCACCTTCTACGCGGAACTACCTATGGGAAAGAAGGATGCTACCTACCCCACCCATGATATATCTTTCCATGGACTATTCCTCCGACCCATATAAGCCCTCTACTGGCCTTGACCGTGTCTTAATTGACCTTGTGAGACACAGAACGACATAGATAAGTCCTAGATTGACCCAAGATGAGCAACACATGAGATAAAAGGGTGAGAAATATACGTCACGGATTTGATGTGCTTACGAACAGCGGGAGCAAACGCAGCCCATTCGCTTGTTAAGCAATGAAAAGGGGTGTAGTCCGATTAATGGAACACGCGACAGAATTGTCCATTCAAACACCGATTTGTATTAAAAAAAAAAAATAAAAAAAAAAAAAACCGTTCATTCATCTAGTTATAAAAATACTACATCATCCTGCTTTAGACGTGAGAGAATTTCACTTATGTAAATCAGTATCAATAAAAATACTACATCATCCTGCTTTAGACGTGAGAGAATTTCACTTATGTAAATCAGTATCAATCACGAAAAGCATACGAAATCGTAACGGATTAAGACCCCCAAGGAGGTACAAAGAGAAAAATATGAAAGTAACACAAAAATAATAAATCGCGGTCTATAGTAAATTTTATTTTCTAGAGAGATAACTGGGATATAATTTTTATGTTCTGAGGATGTAAAAAAGAAAAATAATGTGATCAAAATTTTGATGAAGATGAGCGAAGACATATACAAAAATATTTTTTCTTCACTTTAATTCATATACAGAAGTACATTGCATTAGAAAAGTTACGACAGATTTCCTTCGAGTGATATAGATTCAGTCTATGAGATATTATCTTGAAAGAGGAAAATAAGAATACATGATTGTTTATTAATAAAAGGTATATAAACGGTGCGCACAGCGTATAATGCTATGATTAGTCAATTTTCATAGTTTTGTGTCGGATTGGAATATAAGCGAAGTATGCTTGCGCAGGGGTTCGTAATGGATTGCATGCACACAGAACCGATGATAGCCTGATAAAATTTATTTTTCTAAGAAAAATACTTTACAGTTCTGGAACTTTCCACAAATGTACTCGCACAGCTCTTCTCAGTATGACATATGACAGCAAAATTAGTAGCAACCATTTCAAACTACTAATAGCATTAAACACAACACAATGCAAAGCGCATCTAAACAGCGAAGTTCGCATGAAGCTCTCAGTACTCCGCGTACCTTCCATTTCACAAAATTATTGGAAGGCATATACGGTTAAATACAGATAGGGATCAATTATCGCACCAATTACAGTTACACAGGGACTGGGCCAAAATGTCGCCAAATAGACCCTAAGGTCTGGCGTTTGCAATTTATCGTCAAATTTCGTGAAAGAATTAGTTGCCATCACTAGCTTGACGGTATCTTTCATTTTAGCGAGATAGCCATTTACCTCAATGTTAAATAGACCTGTTACCTTATTTTTCCGGAAGAGCTTTCCTTTTTCAAGGCTTTCATGTTACATTATACAAAAGATACTACAATTTCACATATAATTTCACTAAAATGAATTATATATATACAAAATTCGTAAAAATATTGTTGCGTTATACGGGTTCGTAGATTTGAGAGTATCCGATGAAAACACGATGCAGAACAATAAAAAGCACAATTTATTTACAAGAATCACTATTTACAGCACAGTTCCAAAATTACCATTAAAGGCGTCGAAAATCTACAATAAATACGCTGAAACAATCAGCCACACAGCTTCAGGCTGTAACTGTAAAGGTAGCTTCACGGCAACACTAGACTTATAATAAACACCGTGGAACAATCACCAATACACTGTCAAGCTATACTGTAAAGGTAGCTTCACGGCAAAGCACTATCTCGATCGCTTTCCGTTCACAAAACTCTTGCGTAGCTTAGCAATCACAGTCAGCAGCTATTCTCGCAATTCTCACAATTAATCACACTACTTAATCACACTCTCACAACTAATCAGACACTGCCGGCTCTTAGAAACGCAAGGGTTTATATAGCTTTTCATTAGGTTCCACAGGTTTCGAGAAATATCTCGACAGGAAATTATTCTAGAAGCTTCCCCATTGGACCATGGGATATCGCCAATTTGGTCGCCAAATGGGCGAAAAAGTCGCCAATCTGGCAACCCTGCCATGCACTATTTTATGGCAACCCTAGTGCTATGCCGGAAAGCTTACATACAGGCGCAACCGCCGAATTTTTCGCAACAATATGAATACTTTTATGCTTATTAAAAAAAGAGGCAATTTCCTCTTCGAAAGTGCTTTAAAAGTGCAGTTTTTCCGAATTAATTCATACGGTTAGCGATTATTAATCATGCATCAATCTTTAAATAGACAATCTGTCACCAGTTACTCTTAATTATAACTAATAATCTTACTTTATATGTAGTGTTTACTATGTTGAATTCCGTGTCATTATACTCTATGCTCTCCATCAGGTTGACATCCTACACAAGGTCTAAGGTAGGATGTCATCTCGATGGACAGCATAGAGCATACAGCCTAAGACTAGACGGATTTGAAGTCGTTCTGAAGATATTAAGAGAATCTTAGCCAGAGGTTACACAGACAAATAAGGCCCTATTGTTTCTTACATATCTTGCAACATGCTGCACTTTAGTGCTTCGAGAGATATATAATTTCCACATTATTCTGACATATATATATACACAATAATTCGTACATATTTTGCACATTGGTATTTAACGCATAATTCGTATTATAAATGTTAAGATACAGATATACATTATTTAGCCCATAAATTCAACACAATATTCGTATGTGTATAACACATATTCATAATGCAACAGAATTTTTTAGACCACAGGCAGCCGTCTTAAAATGCATAGCCCTTAGATTCTCATTAGAGAACATAATCAATAGTACAACAGTCAATAGAAATAATATTTAACACACAAAAAAAGTGCTGAGACAGTAGGGTCCAAATAAAAAGGTTTCTCCCGTTATAATGTGTTCCTTCGGAAAATGTTAGCAGTGTTATAACTGCAACTGGTATTTGTTAGTGCAGTATTCTGAAGGCTGCTTTACTGCAAGTTAGTTCTACGTTCAGTCTGACCAATTTTGAGCAGCTGGTTTCTTGGGCAAAATTTCGACAAGTTGTTCACGTAAGCTGCGTTATTTGGAATGATTTAAAGAGCCGAGGATTACATTATATAAAAATGTCGTCCATGGCCCACTGATCCATCAATATGATGACTGTGATGTCATTATATATGAATTTTCGCTGTCATTTTGTTCAGAAAGAAATCTCTTACAGGTATCAAGGCTAAAACTATCCTTAAACTTGAAAGCAAATTCCATATTATTGTAGGTGTGAAGGCAATCAGAATCACCGTAATATTCGTAAACTCGTAGGAGCAGTTTCGAACGCTTCAATAGAGAATCAACTTCTTGAGCTGCAGAAGCGCGAATGACGAAAGAAAAGCCTGTGCGCAAACGATAACAAAAAACAGAAAACGTGATTTTTCTGACCAATAGTCTTGGGCAATAGCGGATTTATGTGTTTATCTTTGCCTAACATATGCCTCATGCTCGTAGAGCGAAATTTTAAAGCTCTCTTAGTAAGGCTTTTTCAATATAAATTACGCCACAGTTGCCAAGACATTCTGTAAATACACCAGAAGTTCATATCCGGAATGGGGTGTTTGAAATCCTTGAGTTTGTTCTTCAAAAATACGTTAAAGTTTTACAAAATATGAAATCGATAACAAAACAAATTCCAAATTTGGGCTTGGAAGCCCATATTCGTAGTAGGATTACATATTTCAAAATTTGATGGCTCTAGGTACCGTCGTTTTATCCCAATGCGAGAACAGATACATACATTTATGCAGATTCTTCATTATTTAATTTCTTCAAATATAATACAGAGCGACAATATTTGGTGGCAACAATTTGAAAAGTAAAACGGACATTCAGAGTGATTCAACGCAAAACGAAAACAATAGTCCTTTAGGGACTACTGTTTTCATTTTGCGATTTGCACTAAAAAAAAGACTCGAAAGTTGATTCTCTGTAAAATGCCTGCAATTTGATAGCTAATCGAAAGGGAAAACGAGGACTGACAACAAAGTTCTTATAATCTTTTACAATGAATATTCTCTCTCTTTATTTTTTTTATAGGAGATGAGAATTTTTAAACCGCTTCGGCAATAATACAATTGCTTTTGAATACTTTACTTTTTATCAA